>OZ014439.1:2735794-3218426 GCA_963966035.1 Acleris laterana
ATATTGTCGAATAAATGGGCTGGACTTAAATCCATCTAAGTGTTTCTCAGTTACCTTTTCTCGTCAGCATAAATTAGTTTCTACTTCTTATGTTTTAAAGGACCAACCTCTGCTTAAAGTTCAACATATTAAAGATTTAGGTGTAGTTCATGGTTCTTAGACCAGGGTAGAAGCCTTTAAAAATAATAAAAAGTGAAAAAAAATAATAGTAGGATGAAACCCATTGGAAAAGGAGGGAAATATTATAAAAATGAAAGGAAAAATAATTTACGGGCGATCTGAGGTCGGGAAGGGGATGGGGGTGAGTTTTTAAGGGTAAAAAACGGTTTTTCTCGATTTCCGGCAAAACTAAAAGTCCTATCGAAAAAAGTCAAATGGCAAAGTTGTAGGTAATAAAAAGATCTAAAACTTTTGTATTCACACTTTTTTCACATAACCTCAAAATTTATGTGAAAAATCCAAAAAACCAAGTTTTTGGTTTTTTATTTTTATCTTTTACAAAAATTTATTTTTTTTAACGAAATTTGGTGAAAACTTACCTGTTAATGTCCCAAATACGCTGTAATTTATTTGATTAATAATATTTATTTTTTCACCTTATTTTGAATTAATATCGAAAAAACACCCTAATTTTCAATCGAAAATTCACCCGTCAAAATATCAGCTTTTTTCAAAAAGTTGGTATGGTTTCTGTTCGTTGAAATCTCTACTTTCCGATGGTGAAAAAAAATATATATGTTACTACAGTAAATCTTCTCAGAAAATGCAAAAAATCAAAAAAAACTTGAATTCGAATTTTTTTTTTTAATTATTATAAATAATTTTGAGCTATTTATTAAAATTTACACTTTAATTACTCGAAAAACGTTAGATTACATGTGACATTGATAACAAAAAAATTGCAAATAAAAATATACTACTATAATTAACAAACAAATAAGTTAATAAAATTAATATTTAATAAGACATCTACAATATTTGGAGAAAGTTGTCGAATTTTCTTTAAATTATATGCGTAGATGCCTATTTATAACTATTTTAAGATAAAATATATATACCTGAGTAGATATACCTGAGTGACCTACGAAAAATTTTAGCCCATCAAAAGGTATGTCGTGGAGAAGTGGGGAAGGGGCTAGGCGGGTCTGGGTCTTACTACATACAGATGTAGTGCAAAATGATTTTCCTTCGTCCTTTATCGGAAAAGTTCGTATTTATCGTGCTCTCTCAATTAGCTTCAGTACCCATCTTACAGCCGTAGGGGTAAGTCGCATCAGCAGACGAATATATATATAGAGTGGCTAACACGCAATTCAAATATTCGCTATAGTTTTGATTATATTTACAGTTTACTTATAAAAAGGTTGTATTGGTTGTATTACCATGCCGAAACCTCGAAATCGGTTAAAAAATCCAGTCCAAGGAATTATATTTAATATATACCTGTATTTCTTATCAGAAAATAGCAAATTCAAAAATAGCAATAACTCAGAGTATTTTGGCAAAGTTCAACAGCGAATTTCGGACGCAACAGGCATATCTAAACCTACAATAAGAAAAATTTCGAACCAGGAAGAAGAATATAGAAAAAATAAAGATGCCATCACAAACAATATTAAGCTGGGAAGACCACGCAAGAAATTCTATCTAGATCTTGATGATTTTGATTACGCAGTGATACGACGAATGGTTTATAACTTTCATCTGATTTATAAACAAGTTCCTACAATAAGAGCACTAAAGTCCAAATTAATAGAAACAATGAATTTCAATGGCTGTGATTTTACACTAAGAAAGATACTACGCCAAATGGGTTTTCTATTCAAGAAAATTACTAACAATAGAAAAATGCTGATGGTTAGACTTAAAAGAGTAAAGTACCTGGACTTAATAAGGAAGTACAGATCTGAAGGCAGGGATATTGTGTATACGGACGAAACTTATGTTCATACATCCCATTTAACAGGGAAGTGCTGGATCGATTCTACGGATAAAGGAGTGAAACAGTTAATCTCAAAACTTCACTCACGCCTTATTATAATACATGCAGGTAGTGCCAAAGGATTTGTACCGGGTGCTCTACTTATGTACAAGTCTACTGATAAGACCGGTGATTATCACGATGCCATGAATAATGTCAATTATGAAAAATGGTTACAGAATCAACTTATTCCTAACTTGTCTCCAAATTCTGTATTAGTAGTAGACAATGCTGCTTATCACAATAAATACGTGGAACGCCCGCCCAACTCTAATACCGCAAAGCCGCTTATGATAAACTGGTTACAAAAACACAATATTCCCCATGATTCATCATTTCCTAAAATACAACTATACGAAATTATTTGTCGACATAAAGAAGACTTTGTAGAATATTCCATTGACAAAATTTTACATCAACATGGGCACGAAGTGTTAAGGTTACCGCCATACCATCCCGACTTCAACCCTATAGAAAATATAATATGGTCACAGATAAAAGGTTACGTATCAAAAAGGAACATAGACATGAATATGGGTACAGTAAAAAAAATGATTGAAGAAAAAATAAATATGATTGGCCCAGATGAATGGAAGAAAGTTTGTGATCATGCCATGAAATGTGAAAATGAATATCGGTCACAGGAACACTCGATGGATGATCACATCGATAGGATTGTAATTAACGTAAATGAAAGCACTGACGAATCTGACTATGATATGATCGATGACGGTTACTCAGATTGTGAAATAGAAAATGTTGAAAATATCGACCCAAATATGCAGTAGGTAAAATATTAATGTTAAGTACAGTCACTGGCATAAATAAGTTATCATTTATGAACCTAGTCACTTTAACGTCAGTTTGAAATGTCATACGAAATTGTCCAACGATTAAAAGCGACAAGGTATAGAAATCATCACTTATTTATGACGGTGACTGTACCTATAAGCATCATAGCGGGCCTAGTATGAAAGTCTTCATGTCGTTTGCATCCCTCTCACACGCGGGTTATTTACTTAGGTGCGAGAGGGACGCTAATGACTTTTTTTTTTCATACTAGCCCCGTTAGTAGATGCTGTTTTTAAGTAGGCAGGTATTGAGTTTTATTCTTGTAAATATTTCCCAATAAGCTTTATTTTGTTGTACTTTATGTTTTAATGTGAAGATAATGTTTTGTTTACTAATGGCAATAAAACTGAGTATTTTCAAAGTTATTGAAGGTGGTTGTAACATCTCTATATTATACAGTGCCATATGCTGTCATTTGTCACTTTGTCATTTGACACTAAACAATAAAGTTCCATTTTAAAGGACATGAAAACGTCACTCATTTAATACAATCATTGATTGACAGTTCGGGTGCCATCGTATTCCGATTGAGATCCGAGTTTTCCCGAAGGAAAATCATTTTGCACTACATCTGTACATACCTACTATTATATACTATATATTTCGTAGCAGCTGTTACAACCGTTAGCCTAACCAGTATTCGATATATTTTTAATAACAAACTTTTGGCCGATTTCCATATATATTTTATACATTTTTAATAGATTTATAATAATAATATATTTTTTATACATTTTGACATTTATTTCTTTAATATTTTTTTTTTATGGGAGTTTATTCACGATAAAATAGTGAAGGCATTATTAATTCGATTTTGTCTTTTCAGATTATCAGTATGGATGATTGCATTTTCTGAGAAGATTTACTGCAGTAACATATATATTTTTTTTCACCATCGGAAAGTAGAGATTTCAACGAACAGAAACCATACCAACTTTTTGAAAAAAGCTGATATTTTGACGGGTGAATTTTCGATTGAAAATTAGGGTGTTTTTTCGATATTAATTCAAAATAAGGTGAAAAAATAAATATTTTTAATCAAATAAATTACAGCGTATTTGGGACATAAAAAGGTAAGTTTTCACCAAATTTCGTTAAAAAAAATAAATTTTTGTAAAAGATAAAAATAAAAAACCAAAAACATGGTTTTTTGGACTTTTCACATAAATTTTGAGGTTATGTGAAAAAAGTGTGAATACAAAAGTTTTAGATCTTTTTATTACCTACAAGTTTGCTATTTGACTTTTTTCGATAGGACTTTTAGTTTTGCCGGAAATCGAGAAAAACCGTTTTTTACCCTTAAAAACTCACCCCCATCCCCTTCCCGACCTCAGATCGCCCGTAAATTATTTTTCCTTTTATTTTTATAATATTCCCCTCCTTTTCTAATGGGTTTCATCCTACTATTATTTTTTTTGGTTTTAAAAATTATCGACCCTGGTCTATCTAAGCTTCTTTTCGATAAGCATGTTGACGGTATTGTAAGCAGTAAGCTGTAAGGCATTAGGTTTTATAATGTGTAATTCCGTCCATTTTACTCAAGCAAAGACTTTGAAACTGCTTTATTAGTCGTATGTTAGGAGTAAGCTTGAGTATGCTTCTTAAATATGGAATCCATGCTATACCACATAATGTTGACAGAATTGAGCGTGTTCAGCAAAAAATCGTAAAATATCTATGTTTTAAGCTTAAATGTCCCTATAGTTCGTTATTTTATTTGAAATCCTGTAATTGGTTTTGTGCTTCCTATTCTTGTTTCATATGTTATATTTGTAACTGTTGGATTTCCCACCAATAACTAAATAAATAAATAAATATCTACAAATTACTTTAATGACATTATCTGCTGATCAACGTACTGCTGAAATTATACTTTGGCTAAGTGGTTACCTTTCCGTCGCATAATGAAATCAGAGCGCGCGGAGCCCTGCCCCAAGATCACGTCTTCCAACTTCGCTTTGATGTCGGTAGTTTTGCGCACGTTCTGTTGCACGCATTTCAACAGCTCTTTGCGACCCTGGAAAAGCATACACATTCTCTATAATGCTAATAGTAACTACTTAAAAAATACATTAACTTATGTTTATTTAATACAGGTGGATGACGGCAAGCAGCGTGAGCAGCCCCAGGCAGGACGCACCTTGTACTCGTGCGCGCTGAAGTACCGGTGGATGACGGCAAGCAGGACGCATCTTCTACTCGTGCGCGCTGAATTACAGGTGGATGACGGCAAGCAAGACGCACCTTGTACTCGTGCACGCCGAAGCACAAGTGAATGACGGCGAGCAGCGCGAGCGGCTTTCGACCAGCACCAGGCAGGACGCACCTTGTACTCGTGCGCGCTGAAGCACAGGTGGATGACGGCGAGCAACGCGAGCAGCCCTAGACAGGACGCACCTTGTACTCGTGCGCGCTGAAGCACAGGTGGATGACGGCGAGCAACGCGAGCAGCCCTAGACAGGACGCACCTTGTACTCGTGCGCGCTGAAGCACAGGTGGATGACGGCGAGCAGCGCGTGCAGGCGCGCGGGCGGCAGCGCGGCGCAGCAGGCGCTGAGAGCGGCGCGCGAGCAGCTCTTGAGCAGCCATACCAGGCACATAAGCAGGTTGCGGTGCGTTTCGCTGTTGAACGGGGGGCGTCCGCTCTGAGGAAGGAAATAAGGGATAAGTTAAGACTGCGCCGAGCGTACGCCGGATGTACAGTGGCGCCCTAATTATTATATTGTATTTTAAACACATTTACAGGAGTGAATCGCATGAGTCAAGGAAAACAAATAGTGACGATTTAAGTTAAATATAGGAAGAGAGGACAATAGAGAGATCTCTCTCCAGACGGGTGTTATGCCTGGGGACCGAAGTCCATTGGGATGAAGTTGGAAGTGCTACATATTATCAACTGACTGAAGAAATTTCGCTTGCGCGTTGTAGAACTTGTAGAACACTTTAGTTCCACTTTCTGACGTTATGGCGCTGTTGGCGCTGGCGAGTTGGTGGTACATGTTTGCCATTAGATGTCGCTATGTCGCCACACATAGGATTCAATAGAAGTGCGTGGAGCTAATCCTATGTACTTCTGAGGGCTTAGTATGGCTGCGTCTATATCGTGTGTCAAATGTGGATAAAGCATCCGTCACCTTCGAGTTATCAACTTAACGGAAAAAAGTGGCCGCCTTTTCAACTTGAAATGTGGGAAAAATTTGCGGAAAAAAATATTATAAAAAAAACATGACTGCGACTTACTTGTTTGTTATCCGGATCGTTATTGGAGTTGTTGTACAAATTACTAAACTGTCCCATCTCGCCGTCGAACTGCAAAACATCTATAAAAAAAACACAAGTCAATACTTTTCATTGCAATGTGCGAAGAGACGAACTATTTTGATAGATAGAGTGCTGCTGGATGTGATTGCTGGTTGTAACCACTCATAGTTACGTGATCTCGAGAAGTTTAGGTAAATAGGCACTACCTATTCAGAGCTCTGGAAATTGTATAGAGACACTACTGAATATTCTCCCGAGTTATTATAATACCTCGTGAGGCGGATCGGCTGAGCGCAGGCGCGGCGTCCAATATGATGCCGAGCAGCGGCATGTACAGCTGGGCAAGCCGCGCGCGCTGCGCGGGCGCCGCGAGCCGCGGGTCCGCGTCGTGCGCCGTCAGAAGGGACAGCACGGCGTTCACTGCCGCGCATTGCAGCACAGGGCTTCTGTAGGATACGAACGAGGAGGGTCAGTAGGTAGTAGTGTGTCATTAGTGACTTAGGTGTAAGTGGGTGTGAGTGTGTGTGTGTATGAGTGACGTCGGTGCAAGTGGGTGTGTAACTGTGTGTGTCATGAGTGACTTCGGTGCAAGTGTGTGTGTAGGTGTATCCGTTTGTGTGATGAGTGACGTCGTTGCATGTGTGTGTGTGTGTGTGTGTGTATGTACGTGTTTGTGTGATGAGTGACGTCGTTGCATGTGTGTGTGTGTGTGTGTGTGTATGTACAGTAAAGGAAATTGATTCAAAGACCATTTTGGACTATGTCATAGTGACGTAATCAATCAACACGTAAGAGACTTCTTATGATTTTATTTAGTGTCACTTTGACATAGTCCAAAATGGTCTAGGAATCAATTTCCTTGACTGTACGTGTTTGTGTGCGTGCGTGTGTGTGTGTGTGTGTGTGTGTGTGTGTGTGTGTGTGTGTGTGTGTGTGTGTGTGTGTGTGTATGTACGTGTTTGTGTGGTGACTGATGAGTGACGTCGGTGCACGTGCGCGCGTGTGTGTGCGTAATTAATGACGTCGGTTCAAGTGTGTGTGTGGCTTGAGTATACTGACTGCAGGTCGAGGGCGGCGGTGAGGTCGTGCAGCAGCAGGCCGGCCAGGTAGTGGCGCGAGCGGTGCTCGTGGCTGAGCGCGTGCGCCGGCGGCGCGGACGAGTGCGACGCGTGCGACGCGTGCGAGTGGGACGACGGCGCGGGGGACGCCGCCCCGGACCCCGCGCCGCCCCCGCCCCCAGGCAGGTTCAGCGAGACGTAGTGCTCGTGCGAGCAGATTATACGGAGAAAGGCCAGCTGGGAACGTAACGTTATAGTTGACTACAGGATCTTAAGTGCTTGTCATGTCTTGAAAAATACAAAAAATATTTGACATTGTTAAAGAAAATAAAAAAATGGGAACACCTTAAAATTACAATATATTTTTTTCCGAATATTCAACTGTCCGAATTTTTAAATGTTCGAAAGTTATGTTATTCTGGAGCTTTTTAGATTAAATTGATCATTTTATTGCTGCACGTAGGTTAGGTTAGGTTTAATTTACAAACGATATCAGCATCTCGCTGAGCTGGTCGCCTTTTATACTTCAGTTATTTTTAGAATTAGAAACCACAATAACATTATATTGCGTCTGTTCAACTATTTATTACCTAGTAATAGTACAGTACAATAGTCGCAAAACAAAATTGTTTTAATGTCACTTTATTTACGTGTCATCAATTGTTACTCCAGTACAAATTGTAAAGAGATTACAGTTCACGAGCCGCAATATAATGTTGTCGTGGTTTCTAATTCTAAAAAAACTGAAGTATAGGTGCTTGCATGTTTTGTTTGTTGATACTATCTTTAAGTATAGTATAATAAGTCTACTGTTTTGCACTTAATAAACGTTTTTCTTTCTTTCTTCACTACATAGTATAAAACAAAGTCGCTTCCCGCTGTCTGTCCCTATGTATGCTTAGATCTTTAAAACTACGCAACGGATTTTGAAGCGGTTTTTTTTTGATAGATAGAGTGATTCAAGAGGAAGGTTTTAATGTATAATAAACTCTGTTTTATGTTACGGGTGTTACAGAAAACTCACATAAACCGAAGCGAAGCGAGGGCGGGTCGCTAGTTCTTTATATTCAAAAAATAAGTCTCCTATTAAAACCTTTCATTCCGAATTATGAAAATTGAAATATGTTGCGTGTACTGTACCTTATATTGAACTAGTGGCACTGCGTCCGGCAGAGAAGCTATTTTGGCACTCATCTGCTTGTGGTAGCTCCTGATCAGGTTGAAGACGTAACCGCGGTCCGCGATGCTGAACAAGTCGAACAGGAAGAACGCCAGGCTGTTGTTCAGGCTTTGAGTGAGGCGGCTGTTCTTGCCGTATCTGTGACGTTATGACAAAATAAAAAGGCTTACAATACAATACAATACAAAACACTTTATTGTACACCAAACAAAAACAATACAGAGAAACAGCACAATTAAAAACAACACAGGTAAACAACAAATAAGTAAGTAAGTAAGGTTTTTCGGTTATTGATTCGCTTAGTTAGTGAAATAAGTAGATAAAACATCCCGGCATAATAAGGCTGACTGACAACCGTGACGTCGTTAGTGAACATAGTGTTTGCAACTCAAGCCCCACTATGTAATATTGCGTATATTGACGCAAACGACACCATCTTACTACAGGTATATTAATTACTACCTAAAACGAATCTCTTACTATTGTGGCCTATTCCAGACATTTAAAATACCAATTAAACGTTTATACAGAGTGTACGAACTCCTGGTAGCTCGTATTATTCTTGATAGGATACCTTGATAAGTGACAGGAAAGACTTTCTTGATAATTAACCTTTATTAATCTTGTTAAACATGTGTGCACACTTAACTGATTGAACGTGAACTAACTTACAATATAAGCAATTTGAATTAAAGGTAAAATGAGGTCAACGCTGATGACGCGACTAAAACAATGTGCGATGAAAATGAAAATGAAAATGAAAAACGAACCTGGTAAAGCAATGTACAATTCAAGCCAATGAAACTAATTTAAATGAAGGGGAAGTAGCTCTATCTATTTGCATAGGATTATTTTCTAAGTCTACGTCAGTTTCGTGGCGGCTTGTGCAGCGGGGTGCGGGCGCGGGAGCGGCTGCTGCGGGTTCCGCCTCGGCGGCGGCGGAGGTTGTGCTTGTCACCGTCCATTTGCATTTTACACGTCGCATTACCAAAATCATTCCAACGAGGACCATCGTTCCCAGTATAACGTATATCAAGGTATAGTGATGTATGTCATGGTAAGATAATGACTCTTCTGTTTCTTCAATGTCTTTCAGGGCTTGTATATCTTTCTCTACATTTATGATCTCCTTCTGTACCGTTTCTTGTGTCTGGTTTCCCAAGGAGAGATGGGGTATGGTCAAGTTAAATATATGATTTATTGGTGCTATCTCCTGTATGTAAAGATCCGGTTTCATATTTATTTCACTCAAGTGAAGTTGGTGCGGGAACACTGTGAAGTCATCGGTCTTGACTATGCAACCCTGACCTATGTTAATAAGTCCGGCGTTTGTCAGCTGATGCGCAGTCACTTGATCGCCGCACATCGCTCGAACTTGACACCGCTCACAACAAAAGTAAACATAAGTATTAAGCGTAAAGGTTTCTTGCCATTCGTTTCTGCACAATGTTGTGGTCGTTTTGCATTCTGATGATTGCATTGAGCAAAAACTTCTATCTCCCCGTGTATGATAAACAGGTTTTTTGATCTGACATAAGTAATTCTCTTGTAGCACAGAGCAGGATCTTACATCGTTTTCCGTCAAGATAATATAGGAATCTTTTTTCATGTTTATAGCGACGTAATCGGATACCGGCAGTATGCTTGTAACGGTATTTCCGGTCATCTTGGGAATGGGTATTATTTTCAAAATTTGAAATGTGTCGCGACTTATAAGTGGAAGTCGCATTTCGAAGATAAGAACATCGTTCAACATTCTTGTCTTAATCGTAAGTAGATGATAAATTTTGCGAAGTTCCAAATGTATATTGTCAATAGGCAGTGACTCATCACGCGGTAATTTGCTAGCTATTATATTTAATTCATTTATAAGTTGCTCCGGGGTCAATAAATGGAAATTGAGATGTCCTTGATAGATATCGGTTATGGTGTCTAACAGCATGTTCTGTAGGTCCATTAATTTGTGGAGCATATTACTTGCTATAATGGCACCCAGGTTGAAGTCGTTAAGGATAGTGTTGACTTGAATCTTGTCTCTTAACCTACTCAACACTGCTTCCAATTTGTTAATATGCTGGTTTAATATCTTGTGCTGTTGATTTATTGAATTTTCTGTACGTTTTATAATATTTAATTCAGCTTCTATTATGGAGGTTTGATTTTTCCAAAGCGACACAATGTGTTTGTCGTTATCTCGGAGATGTTTAATATCTTTCTGATATTGCTCGGCGAACCTTTCATCTAGAACGCCAAAGAGACTATTAGCAATGTAACCGACACCGTCGATAAGACCGCGGCGTCGGCGCGGTGCTGTCTGCCGCGTGCGAGTATGCTGACTCAGTAACACCTGATTGTAGTACTCTAGTTCAGAGTAGCCGTGTTGTAATTGGAGTATCAGTACGTCACAATGTACATGCTCTTGTATGACGGTGCAGGTGTTTGTAAGGAATTGTGCATACTTTAAATAGGCTCTTGTTGCCTGCCAATAAGGTTCCATATTGTAGTAAACTACGATTTTCCACTCGTCTCTTGTTAACACCATATCGGACAATTTGTCAAAGTAAAGACTTTGATTTTTTCTAAACGAAGTGACCGTCGCGTTTGTAACAATGCAGTTGTTACGCTCCTTACCTGTGTGCATTTTATAGACAAACTAGCCTTAATATCACTTAAATATCACGTAAAATCACTTCCACATCTTGAATTTGTTTATCAACATCTGTAACTGTCAAACAGACTGCACATCACCATAGATTAGCGGTGATGTGACATTCCTATATTGACATTGCCAAATGTTAGCGACGCTTAGCCAACAGATGGCGGCACTAGCTTTACCTCTTGTAATCTTCAATTCTTTTATTAAATTACCAGTCAACGTACCTAAATGTTAATAATCATTTAATAATATAATCAACATAATTAAGTACAATTAAATATTGATCATCGTTCTTTTTATGTAGGTAAATTATTTTTATTCAGCGCATGAGAAAATAATTGAGGGTAAGTTGGTGTCTTTCATACATGACCAGTTATTTTCCACTCATGACGCGCAGTAACTTGCTACGATTCCTTTGTTCGCCCTTCCAACATTCAAAATTAACCGAAAAGGGCGAAAGGTTATAAATAGGCCACGTTCACTCCATTCGGCCTCTTTGCCGCCTCAACTCTTACCGTGAAACAATTGGTGATACACATCATTGTTACGTTATTACTTTTACCTATACCTTAGAATCGGTGCAATTCCCCAAATCGGGTAAGTGAGTGCAACGAACTAATTACCTATCTATCTTATTTCTATTTTGCTGTGTACTGTATTTGTGTTTTTACATTTTATTATAACTAACTGTGTTTTCTAAATTCTTCCAAATTGTTCTTATAACCTTTTTGTCTAAATATCTGACCGTTACTTCATAACGGTCATTAGTATCTACTAAATTGTTCTTTCGGCTTCGCTTCATTTTCTATATTGTAACTCCGTTCCGATAGTTCTTGCCACCGCCAATAATTAAACTACGCGCTATTCCCTCGGGGCTTCACCCCTCAACGGCGGCTGGCATGGACTATCCCAATGCTGGACACCAGGCTCACATAGCCAATGCTTGGGTTTTCCAGGGAGCAACGCTAGGGGTATAACTACGCTAGGAGCAACGCTAGGGGTATAGCTACGCTAGGAGCTACGCTACTGCAACGCTAGAAGTACAGCTCCGCTAGGAGCCTACCATTGCCGAGTCGGGTTCTACGCCCTGACTATCTTCTGTCGACTACTTGGCCGGAGCGGCCTCTACCGCTGGTGACCAGGATCGTCGTGTGGGTTCCGGTGCTACACACCGGGTGCTACCCCCGACGCCAGGGTCCTGTCATCGCACGCCGTCGGGCTGCCGACGGCTTCATCTCTGCCGCTCCACGTCACCAAACTGCGAGGGAAGTGCTAGCTCGCTTCGCAGAACCAGACCACCCTACGAACCTACCCTACCTCTTCTGTTCACACTACCGGCGTACTTTTCAATAAACCAATTAAACTACTTCGTGTTTTTACTTGCCACCCGGTGGGACGTGACACGTTGCATTCAGAGCTTGATATAAATGTTAAAAATAACATTAGAGCAGTTACCATCGACGAGAAGTTAAACTTAGCCTTGCTTGCTTTGTTTCTTGTAGGTTTCCATGTTGAGGTCACATCGATGAGCTGATTTATCTCCGGCTTCGCGTCAGCAGTTGGTTCTTCTTTATATTCAGATAGCACGGACAGTTTGACAATAGGACGTTTTATGATTCCATTTTTCGTTTTGAGGCTGACTACGCGTACGTAACCGTCCTGTCCTGGATGTAACTCGACGACTCTGCCCATAGCCCACTTGCCGGGTGGCAGGTTATCATCATTGATAATAACAACATCGTTGATTTTAATGTTATTTTGTGGCTGCTGCCATTTGCTTCTTGTTGTTAATTGGGCCAAGTACTCGGTCCGCCACCTTTTCCATAGATCTTGAAATATTTTTTGGGTGAGTTGCCACCGGGTACGTAGATCCCTTTCAGTTTCAATCAACGTAAGAGAGGGTCCTCCTGTGAGAAAATGACCTGGCGTCAAGAAATCTAGATCTTCTGGATCTTCTGAAATTGAGCATAACGGTCGCGAATTCAAGCAACTTTCGATTTGAGCTAACAACGTTGTGAATTCTTCGTAAGTAAGCTTTTGCTCGCCCATAACACGTTTAAGATGGTATTTGAAGCTCTTCACGGCGGCTTCCCATAGTCCGCCAGCTGACGGCCATGAAGGAGCATTGAAATGCCAGGTTATTTCTAGGTCGGATATTTCTGGCAGAAATTCAACGTCCATTGTACTCTGAATCTCTTGATATTCTGCTTGGAGGGTCTTGCTTGCTCCCAAAAAATTCCGGCCATTGTCGCTATAAATGTGAGCAGGCGTTCCTCTTCGTGCGGCCATTCGACGCAACGCTGCTATGAAGGCCGAGGTAGTCATATCAGAGACTAACTCAAGGTGAATCGACTTTGTCACCATACAGACGAACACGGCCACATATCCTTTGGTAGTCTTGCTGCCTCGTCCCTTGTTGGACTTGACTACCACATGTCCTGTATAGTCCACACCCGTGTGATAGAAAGGACGGGAGGGATTGACCCTTGCGACGGGTAAATCTCCCATCACCTGTTGTAGTTTTGTTGGATTTTGCTTTCTGCAAGTTACACATTTCCGAATGTATTTCTTCGTAAGTTTGTTTCCACCCACTATCCAATATTTTTGTCTGGTGAATGATAATGTTATTCGCGCTCCGCCGTGAAGGGTTAGCTTGTGCGCATGGTCAATAATTAACTCAGTCAAGTGATCATCATGAGGTAGAATGATAGGATGCATCATGTCTGTGGAGATGTGAGCATGTTTCAATCTGCCACCGACCCGTATGATTCCTTCTTCGTCAAGAAACGGGTTCAATTTTAAAATCTTGCTTTTAGATGAGATTGTCTTGTTTTTCTTGAGGTTTTCAATCTCTTCTGTAAACGCGGTTCCTTGTACTTCCTTAATTAAAAGTGTTTTTGCTCGTCTTGTCTCGGATAAAGTTATATAGTCCTCTTGTTTTCGGTCTTTCTTCTTTGTAATAAATCGACACACCCATGCCAGTGCACGCACAAGTTTTGTAAATGAGCTGTACTTAGCTATCATGTCCTTGATAACATTGTCATCTTCACATGTAATCGCTAAACTGACTTGTTTTAATTGTTTGATCTCTTCGTTGGTCGAATACGATGCTTGTGGTTCTTGATTGTCAGCGTTGAACGAGGACAGCCATGAAGGTCCTTGCCACCATAACGGGTGGGTCTTCAGTTGTGACGCCGTGAGGCCACGACTGGCACAGTCTGCGGGATTGTCCGCTGACTTGACGTACCGCCAGCAGTCTGCTGGCATGATTTCCGTTATTTGTCGCACCCTGTTTGCAACAAATGGCTTCCAGCGGTTTGGGTCCCCCTGTAGCCATCCCAGAACTGCCGTGGAATCAATCCAACCATAAGCCTTTATTTTGTGCTTGCTCAAACATTGTTTAACTTTGATCATCAGCTGAGCAAGTAGAAGGGCACCACTGAGCTCAAGTTTCGGGAGCGACACTGTCTTGTTGTGGGGTACTAATCTTGATTTTCCCACTAGCAAAATAGTTCTTGTCTGACCTTTGTTATTTAACTTGCAATAAATAACACATGCGTACGCTTGAGTTGACGCATCACAATATGCATGTAATTCGATCTCTTCGTTAACGCCTGAGCCAAGCCATCGCGGTATTCGTAAACAATTAATATTTTCCATGTCTTCTCTAATCTTTTTCCACTCTGCTTCGATTTTTTCGGGTATCCTGTCATCCCATTGTATGTTTACTTTCCATACTTTTTGGAAGATAATTTTTAACTTGGTGGAAATCGGTGTGAGCCATCCCATAGGGTCAAATAATTTAGAGATTTCCGATAAAAGTTGCCTTTTTGTCGTGCCTTGTGCGTTAGCCGGAGAGGTCCCAAATTTTGATTGAAAATGAAAAGAGTCATGTACAGGGTCCCAGTGAAGCCCCAAAGTTTTTCTTGAGTCTGGCTCGCGAAAGTTGTAGTTTTTGTTATCAGATGAGTCGTCCTTGTTTACGACCTCCAGCAACCCATAATAATTTGACATCCACTTCCGTAGATTAAAGCCTCCTGCTTTCAGCAGATTCCTCAGTTCTTCTTGTAGTCGCTTAGTGGTAATTTCATCATCTGCTCCATGTAGGAGATCATCCATGTAAAAGCACTCTTCAAGGGCTTGCGCAGCTTCCGGGTAACATGATCTCTCGTCACTGGCCAACTGCTTAAGCGTCATCATGGCCAGGAACGGGGCGGCCTTGGTGCCGTAGGTAACTGTTGTAAGCTGATATTCTTGATACATTTGACTGGAAGAATCTCTCCAGATAATTTTTTGTAGCATTTGATCATCTTCATGAACCCATATCTGACGAAACATCTTCTCAATATCTGCTATAAAGCCAATGCGATGTTGTCTCCATTTTAATATCAGTGATAGAAGGTCACTTTGTAAATTTGGTCCTTTATGCATTAGGTCATTAAGACTTGTTCCGTTAGATGATTTTGAAGATGCGTTAAATACGACGCGTAATGAAGTCGTAGTTGAATCTTCACGTAGTACGCAATGATGTGGTAAATAGCATTCAGGTTTCTTGTTACCAGTTGCCGGTTTCATGTGACCTAGTACTATGTACTCGTGAATAAATTCTTTATATTGTTTCGCAATTAGCGCATTCTTTGCGAATTTGCGTTCTAAGTGTTTAAATTGCGCTATGGCTTTGTGTTTGGATTGACCTAGTTTATTTGAGTTTGTTGACATTAGAGGTATTCGAACTTGATATTTACCATCTGTCAATCTTGTAGTTGTTGCTCTATAGAATTTAATGCATTCATCTACTTCCTCTGATTTTGACGAAGGTTCCGGAATATCTTCTATTTCCCAGAACTTCTGTATTTCTTCGATGTCATTTATCACTAAGTTGCACTGCAACTCTTGGACCTTTCCACATAAAATCCACCCTAATCGCGTTTCTTGGGTTATTAGGGATGATAATTCTTTCTTATGAATACCCTGCATGATGATGTTTGCGAAAACCTCAGCTCCCAATAACATGTCGATTGGTCTGCTTATGTGAAATTGTGAGTCGGCCAGGGGGAGGGTTTCTAAGAGGTTCCACGATGGTTTTATAAAGGTACTGTTCGGCAAGTTTCTTGTTAAACTTTTCATGATAAAGACGTCTGTATTGAATGTATAATTCTCAGTGAGCGAGCTACATGTAATGTTCATCAATCCTTTACACATGGTGTCGTTGGTTCCAACTCCTGTTATTACACCTTTACATCTCTGTCGTGGCAACCCTAATCGCTGAGCGGCATGCTCAGTAATCAGGGAAATTTGAGAACCCTGGTCTATAAGTGCTCTTATAATGTGCATTCGACCATCGACTCCCAGAACATCGACCAAAGCTGTCGCCAAAAGGATTGTGGGCTCCTCACTCTGCTGCGCCACGTGTGACCCACTTTCGTGCTTCGTAGGTCTCTTTGCGCTATTGTTAGGCACTACTGCGGACGTTGAACTTTTTTCTTTGCAATAAACATCATGTAGCAATGTATTATGATACTCGTTGCATTCTTGACACGTTTTGTCTGATCTGCAAACTTTTCCGTAGTGATTGTATAAGCAATTATTGCATAAATTTAATTTTGCAATAATTTTTTGCTTCATTCCTGGCGCCATGTCCTTAAAATTCTTACAAAAATAAATTCCATGATCTCCCTCGCACACTGGACATCTTCTAGGCAAATTGTGAAATTTGTGTGATGTAGCCTTGTTGCTAGCATAGAATTTGAATCGATTAGGTTTCACTTGATTTCCCGACGTCGATGGCATGTTAACGTTGAGTTTTTGTCCGGCGACTTCTTGTTTGCGTCGTGATGATTCCATGGCAGTAAACTTGCTCTCTAGAAACTCCAAAAACTCTTGTAACGATGGCAATTCTCTGGGTTGTTTTAAGGAGGTCACATACTCTGTGTGAGTTTCAGCATCAATTTTCTGGGTCAATATGTGAACCAATATTGGGTCCCAGGTGGTGATATCCACCCCTAAGTTCTTGATTCCATTCAGGCATTCTGTAGTTATATCATGAAGCTTCTTGATATGATTTGCTTGTGGTTGCTGCACTACTGGAAGACTCATCATCGTATTCACATGAGTAGTGAATAACAATTTCTTGTTATTGTATCGATGGTTAAGAATTTCCCAGCAGGTGACGTAGTTATCTGTACTAATAGGTAGGTGTTGAATTAGTCGTTCCGGTTCACCCTTGATCTTGCCCTTAAGAAATTGCATTTTTTGGGCATTAGATAGCGACGGATTTGCGTGTATGGCTTCCGTGAACAGATCCTTGAAGGACAGCCATTGTTGATAGTTTCCATTAAATACCGGGATTTCTAATTGCGGTGTCGATTTTTCCCGATGAGCCACAGACCACAACTTGCTGTTGATCTCTTTCTTAATGGAAATGTAGTTATTTTCGTGGCGAGTAAAGTTATCTTCATAATTTGCATCAGATCCATCTAATTCACTATCTATTTCCCAGTGCTGAGTATCTATAACGGCCCAGCGTGAGTCCAGGGTCCTTAAGATGTCTTCAAACTCCCACTTCTCCACAATATTCGTTAACTTGATATTAGATACAGTACGACTGAACGCCTTAAAGTTACTTGCCTGTTTGCGAAGCATTTCATCGAGCTTACTCAGATTCCCACTGTTCATTATTCCTTGACGAGGTTTTGGAACAACAGGTGCTTCTGTCTCGCAGGGTCTTGTCTCCTGGTTAGGGGTTGAGGCATCGCTAGGTCCCTGCGGCAACGGCATAGTGAAAGTCGGCGGCTTGATTAATGAAAGTTTCTGGATCAATTCCCTTATTTCACAATAAATTTTTCTTGTTTCTTCATAATGATTTCCGATGAAATAATCATTATTTTTTTCATCAAATTCACACATTTTGTCGTGATTTTTCTGAAATTCATTCCAGTATAGATCTAAATGCTCCAGTCTTTTCTTAAGATACTCTGGAGTCTTGCGTTCCTTACTATCTTTTTTAAAATTAATGTGGATTTGTTGAATATAATCAACAATTTGTTGTTGGGTTTGTAACAAACTTTCCATTTTAATCGCTCTTGATTTTGATTAAAATTTTAAGAAATCTTGCTTACAATACTTTTGCTCCTGATAGCACTTGAAAAGGCTTGTTCCTTGGCCTTGATCCTGGTCACTAGTATTTAAAGCTCTTGACTGCTTAATTGATGAGTTCACATTAACTTGCTCAAAATTGAGCTGAAGCCCTGCTGCTCCTGCTGATAACTTGATTCCGAAAATGGACTGATAACCTTTTCTTCACGTGGTCGTGACTGATTCCCCTGATCTCACGTGTGATCTTTGCGCCTTCTCGACTCAGTCGGTGAGACCCGCTTGTGGGAGGCCGACTTCGCTGATTCGCAACCACACGATATCAAACCAAGGAAACCCTTTCTAAGGTTCGAAGGACCATGTACGAACTCCTGGTAGCTCGTATTATTCTTGATAGGATACCTTGATAAGTGACAGGAAAGACTTTCTTGATAATTAACCTTTATTAATCTTGTTAAACATGTGTGCACACTTAACTGATTGAACGTGAACTAACTTACAATATAAGCAATTTGAATTAAAGGTAAAATGAGGTCAACGCTGATGACGCGACTAAAACAATGTGCGATGTAATCGTACACAGAGTGTTTTTTTTTAAATGGGACAGTATGGGGAAATCCGAATCTAAAGGAGATAGAGGAAAAGTGTCCAAGGAGACATTAGGTGTTTTTTTATGTAAACAAATTTGGCTCATTAAAATTTTTGGTCAAGCGCGAGTTGTTCTTAAAAAATTATAAAGTTGGTCAATTTTTTTTTTGACGCGGGTCGGCTCTGTTTCATGTAAGGATTATTTCATTGTATGGAAAGAAAAAAATCTGAACAGCAGAAGTTGGTCAAATTTAATGAAAACTAATCTTCATACAATTGCAGTATTCGCCTTTTAATATTGTTACAAGTGCCTAGGCGTGTAAAAAAATATTTCAAATTATTCCATTTTTAAATTTCGATAATCGATAAGAGCTCCAGATGATTTAAGAGAAGAACATTTTTTTTAATCTTCGTAAACATCATGGCACGCGATAGTCTTGAAATTATAAAAAAAAGAATTCAAATTCGGAACGTAAGTTATTTCTGCAGCAAAGAATTCAAATTTGGAACGTAAGTTATTTCTGCAGCTGTGATTTTGTTTCCAATCAGTTCATGCTTGTAATTTTATTCATCATGGCGTTAACTAATTCACATAAAGTTGATTTGATTGAAGCGTATTTTCTTATTTATCGCAGTAGAGATAATGCACTTAAGTGGTATCAAGAACGCTATCCTGACCGTGTAGTACCGAATCGCAAGATATTTGATAGTTTAACACTTTAAACACAATTCACCATAAGTCTCTGTTAAATGCAACTAGAAGTGTCTTGAAGCGTGCTCGTACCTGCATAAGACAAGACGGCGGCCACATCGAACATTTACTCAAGTAATAAACCAACTGTATGAAGATTAGTTTTCATTAAATTTTACCAACTTCTGCTGTTCAGATTTTTTTCTTTCCATACAATGAAATAATCCTTACATGAAACAGAGCCGACCCGCGTCAAAAAAAAAATTGACCAACTTTATAATTTTTTAAGAACAACTCGCGCTTGACCAAAAATTTTAATGAGCCAAATTTGTTTACATAAAAAAAACACCTAATGTCTCCTTTGACACTTTTCCTCTATCTCCTTTAGATTCGGATTTCCCCATACTGTCCCATTTAAAAAAAACACTCTGTATAGTTAACCGTGCAACGTCATTTTAGTGGCGGGATTAAAAGCAGTTTAACAATCACGCGTTTTGTCGTAAGTTGCGCCTTGTATACCTTAAACAACACACAGGTTACTCCACGTTACACGGTGTGTTATTAACCTGGAGATGATCTCGTTGTACCCCGCATTAAACGCTGTGCCACTAAGCTGGAGATGGTCTCGGTGTACCCCACGTTACACGATGTATGAGTAACCTGGCGATGATCTCGGTGTACCCCACGTTACACGCTGTGTCACTAACCTGGAGATGATCTCGGTGTACCCCACGTTACACGCTGTGTCACTAACCTAGAGATGATCTCGGTGTACCCCGCGTTACACGCTGTGTCACTAACCTGGAGATGATCTCGGTGTACCCCACGTTACACCCTATGTTACTAACCTAGAGATGATCTCGGTGTACCCCACGTTACACCCTGTGTCACTAACCTGGAGATGATCTCGGTGTACCCCACGTTACACCCTGTGTCACTAACCTGGAGATGATCTCGGTGGTGACGTTGTTGACGAGGGTGGTGATGTCGTCGGTGAACTGGTCGGGGAAACGCGCCTTACGCGGCGCCTCGTGCGCGCCCGACCAGTACAAGTACTCGCACATCGACTTTATCATCAGCTCGAACAGGGCCCTGAGGATAACAGGTTTTATTTAATCGTAAGAGAATTCGTGGATTCTGGCCAGAAGTGAAAATACAATAGGCTTGCTCATGCAGTTTATGAAATAGGATTTTTCTAGTTTAGGTATGTACATACATACATACATACATTAAATCACGCCTGTTTCCCAGAGGGGTAGGCAGAGACCACTTCTTTCCATTTGCTACGATCTTGACAAATTTATTTCGCTTCTTCCACATTCATACATCGAGTCATGCACGCACGTCGGTTTCGGGTACTTAAGATTCGGCCCTTTTCCAGTATTTCTCCGATTTGACTCGAAAAAGTACGCCTAGGGCGGCCCCTTCCGACCCGTCCACTCACGTCCGTTTAGGCATGTAATTTTTTGCTTTTAGTATGTTGAGTTTAACGTATTGTAAAACAAGTATTTTAAGACTTCACCGAACGTGCAGAAGCGCCCTCATTACTACGATTGTGTTTTTTAATAAAGTAATGTACAGTCGAAGTCAAAGATATTGTGTACACGAGTCGCGAGGTGTCTTGGTCCGAGCTGCACGAGAGAGAATCAGGACGAGTGAAAATGTCAGTGCCACACGATTTTTAATACAGCGAAAAAATGTGAAATAAACAGGAATAATAGGAGACACTTTTCCTTAAAGTGGTTGAACATGCAAACTCTTTAGTTAGATGCATGGCTTGAAACAAAACACTAGTAACTTTTAATCGTTACAGTTGTTCAGAAAGTGGTACTTTTTGTAGCTGTATATCGTGCGGAACACACTGGTAAACCTACCAGGAGTTGTGCATGGCGAGGTTGCGCGTGGCGCCGCTGGCTACCACCCACTGCAGCGCCAACTCCTCGTGCAGGATCTTGCACGAGCCGTCGCTCATCACTGGAAAAAAAATAACTCTCTAATCGGGTGCCCGTCGTTTCACATTTTTTTTAAGTTTTTTGTTTTGCCGCGAAAAATCCGGGCTCTGGTAAATAAGTGAACTAATATTATTGGTCTAGTGATTTTTTAAGAAACTCCTCTGAGGACTAGTAACCTGTGGGTGGCAGCGGCAGGCCGATGTCGCGGTCGGCGAGCGAGGGCCGCGGGATGGTGGCCTGGTACTGGATGTAGGCGGTGATGAGGCTGCTGCGCCCGTGCGCGTCGCACGTCACGCCCTCGTTCATGTTCTGAATGAGTTGAAGTTGATGTAACAGCGTTGACACATCTTACAATGTTTCGCTCTCACTAGTTACGAGTAGATACAACTTTTGAAATAAACACACACACACACAGACAGGCTCATACGCACACACACACGAACAGTACACACACACGCACACACACACGCAGACACATACATTTCTTAATTGTTATAGCTCGTTTTTATCTACTATTTTAATTTTGTTTCTTTTATTTTTGATTTTTTTGCCATTATACTCGTAATGTACCAAAAGGGTAAAAATCAAAATAAATGTCCAGTTAAAGAGAGTTTTGTCACCGTCACGAAACTGTTGGTTAACGTCAAACATACGTCAATTGTAATGAAATTGTAAGTTAGACATCATTTAAGTGACATATAAATAGTGTCCTTATGTACATTTATTTTGATTTTTACCCATAACACTTTCACGGAAGAGCGGTGTCTCTTAACACAGGTATCAAGTATACTTAAAAAGACGCCGAAGCACAGCTATTGTTATATAATTTTAATTTGAATAAATTATTTTTTTCATTTTCATTTACTCGTAGTGTAGAGAGTACTTACGGCGATGTCGGTGAACACGTGCGCGAGGCAGGTGAACACGTCCTGCGCGATGTTGATGGGCGCGCCGGCCAGCGCGGGCGGCGCCACCAGCAGCTGCAGCAGCTTGTCGAGCGCGCACGGCAGTATACAGTGTAGAGTACTCACGGCGATGTCGGTGAACACGTGCGCGAGGCAGGTGAACACGTCCTGCGCGATGTTGATGGGCGCGCCGGCCAGCGCGGGCGGCGCCACCAGCAGCTGCAGCAGCTTGTCGAGCGCGCACGGCAGTATACAGTGTAGAGTACTCACGGCGATGTCGGTGAACACGTGCGCGAGGCAGGTGAACACGTCCTGCGCGATGTTGATGGGCGCGCCGGCCAGCGCGGGCGGCGCCACCAGCAGCTGCAGCAGCTTGTCGAGCGCGCACGGCAGTATACAGTGTAGAGTACTCACGGCGATGTCGGTGAACACGTGCGCGAGGCAGGTGAACACGTCCTGCGCGATGTTGATGGGCGCGCCGGCCAGCGCGGGCGGCGCCACCAGCAGCTGCAGCAGCTTGTCGAGCGCGCACGGCAGTATACAGTGTAGAGTACTCACGGCGATGTCGGTGAACACGTGCGCGAGGCAGGTGAACACGTCCTGCGCGATGTTGATGGGCGCGCCGGCCAGCGCGGGCGGCGCCACCAGCAGCTGCAGCAGCTTGTCGAGCGCGCACGGCAGTATACAGTGTAGAGTACTCACGGCGATGTCGGTGAACACGTGCGCGAGGCAGGTGAACACGTCCTGCGCGATGTTGATGGGCGCGCCGGCCAGCGCGGGCGGCGCCACCAGCAGCTGCAGCAGCTTGTCGAGCGCGCACGGCAGTATACAGTGTAGAGTACTCACGGCGATGTCGGTGAACACGTGCGCGAGGCAGGTGAACACGTCCTGCGCGATGTTGATGGGCGCGCCGGCCAGCGCGGGCGGCGCCACCAGCAGCTGCAGCAGCTTGTCGAGCGCGCACGGCAGTATACAGTGTAGAGTACTCACGGCGATGTCGGTGAACACGTGCGCGAGGCAGGTGAACACGTCCTGCGCGATGTTGATGGGCGCGCCGGCCAGCGCGGGCGGCGCCACCAGCAGCTGCAGCAGCTTGTCGAGCGCGCACGGCAGTATACAGTGTAGAGTACTCACGGCGATGTCGGTGAACACGTGCGCGAGGCAGGTGAACACGTCCTGCGCGATGTTGATGGGCGCGCCGGCCAGCGCGGGCGGCGCCACCAGCAGCTGCAGCAGCTTGTCGAGCGCGCACGGCAGTATACAGTGTAGAGTACTCACGGCGATGTCGGTGAACACGTGCGCGAGGCAGGTGAACACGTCCTGCGCGATGTTGATGGGCGCGCCGGCCAGCGCGGGCGGCGCCACCAGCAGCTGCAGCAGCTTGTCGAGCGCGCACGGCAGTATACAGTGTAGAGTACTCACGGCGATGTCGGTGAACACGTGCGCGAGGCAGGTGAACACGTCCTGCGCGATGTTGATGGGCGCGCCGGCCAGCGCGGGCGGCGCCACCAGCAGCTGCAGCAGCTTGTCGAGCGCGCACGGCAGTATACAGTGTAGAGTACTCACGGCGATGTCGGTGAACACGTGCGCGAGGCAGGTGAACACGTCCTGCGCGATGTTGATGGGCGCGCCGGCCAGCGCGGGCGGCGCCACCAGCAGCTGCAGCAGCTTGTCGAGCGCGCACGGCAGTATACAGTGTAGAGTACTCACGGCGATGTCGGTGAACACGTGCGCGAGGCAGGTGAACACGTCCTGCGCGATGTTGATGGGCGCGCCGGCCAGCGCGGGCGGCGCCACCAGCAGCTGCAGCAGCTTGTCGAGCGCGCACGGCAGTATACAGTGTAGAGTACTCACGGCGATGTCGGTGAACACGTGCGCGAGGCAGGTGAACACGTCCTGCGCGATGTTGATGGGCGCGCCGGCCAGCGCGGGCGGCGCCACCAGCAGCTGCAGCAGCTTGTCGAGCGCGCACGGCAGTATACAGTGTAGAGTACTCACGGCGATGTCGGTGAACACGTGCGCGAGGCAGGTGAACACGTCCTGCGCGATGTTGATGGGCGCGCCGGCCAGCGCGGGCGGCGCCACCAGCAGCTGCAGCAGCTTGTCGAGCGCGCACGGCAGTATACAGTGTAGAGTACTCACGGCGATGTCGGTGAACACGTGCGCGAGGCAGGTGAACACGTCCTGCGCGATGTTGATGGGCGCGCCGGCCAGCGCGGGCGGCGCCACCAGCAGCTGCAGCAGCTTGTCGAGCGCGCACGGCAGTATACAGTGTAGAGTACTCACGGCGATGTCGGTGAACACGTGCGCGAGGCAGGTGAACACGTCCTGCGCGATGTTGATGGGCGCGCCGGCCAGCGCGGGCGGCGCCACCAGCAGCTGCAGCAGCTTGTCGAGCGCGCACGGCAGTATACAGTGTAGAGTACTCACGGCGATGTCGGTGAACACGTGCGCGAGGCAGGTGAACACGTCCTGCGCGATGTTGATGGGCGCGCCGGCCAGCGCGGGCGGCGCCACCAGCAGCTGCAGCAGCTTGTCGAGCGCGCACGGCAGTATACAGTGTAGAGTACTCACGGCGATGTCGGTGAACACGTGCGCGAGGCAGGTGAACACGTCCTGCGCGATGTTGATGGGCGCGCCGGCCAGCGCGGGCGGCGCCACCAGCAGCTGCAGCAGCTTGTCGAGCGCGCACGGCAGTATACAGTGTAGAGTACTCACGGCGATGTCGGTGAACACGTGCGCGAGGCAGGTGAACACGTCCTGCGCGATGTTGATGGGCGCGCCGGCCAGCGCGGGCGGCGCCACCAGCAGCTGCAGCAGCTTGTCGAGCGCGCACGGCAGTATACAGTGTAGAGTACTCACGGCGATGTCGGTGAACACGTGCGCGAGGCAGGTGAACACGTCCTGCGCGATGTTGATGGGCGCGCCGGCCAGCGCGGGCGGCGCCACCAGCAGCTGCAGCAGCTTGTCGAGCGCGCACGGCAGTATACAGTGTAGAGTACTCACGGCGATGTCGGTGAACACGTGCGCGAGGCAGGTGAACACGTCCTGCGCGATGTTGATGGGCGCGCCGGCCAGCGCGGGCGGCGCCACCAGCAGCTGCAGCAGCTTGTCGAGCGCGCACGGCAGGAAGCGCGCCAGCGCCTCCACGTTGGCCGTCGGCAGCTCCGAGATGCTGGACCGACACAACCTCTTTACCACTTCACTTTAACGATACCACAGTAAACTATTGCCCGGTACTTATACTGCCGTCCTAAGCAAAAACGCAGTAACTAAGATAAACCTGCTGTAGTAATATCAACCTTATTTTTAAAGATATAGAACTGAATCTGCTTTGGTGATTGAATTTAAGATACTGCTTATTGACTTAGGAGGGCAGCATATTCAAGAAACGAATCGTTTTACATACGTCTCGTTAAAATTTGACATTTGCTACGTACAGTCAAGGAATTTGATTCACGTACCGTTTCGCTGATTTATTGCTTGAAAGATAGACATATCTTAAGGTTTATTTTCGCTTCAGCAAGCTAAAGTGTTTTGCATAATTAAAATGACGCATGTTCGGGTGAAAGATCTGCAAACTTTAACCTTAGATATGCATCACTAGATATATTTCACGTTCTCAATCTGTCTACTCTGAATAAGAACCTATTTGTAGTTTCATATTTTAAATAGAAAAAAAAAAACTTCGGAGACATCAAATTGGTGACATAGTCAAATTTAAATGTCAAACTTTGAAAATGCATCGAGTAAACTATGCAGAACGAAGAAGCCAAATAATTACATTGCATGAGCAGGGACGCAGCATTCACGATATAGCTCGGTCATTAAATATATCCCGAACAACTGTAAGACTATGGATCACTCGATACGGAGAAGAAGGCCATACAGAAGACCGCCGCCGTTTTAACCACGGTTCACAGCGACTAACGGCTGAACAAATTATGGAGATTCGGCAACGTTATGAAGAACATCCTTTCACGCCAACTAGATATTTTGCTGATCGGTTTGACATTGGCTTACGCACAGTTCGAAATTATCTGCACGGTATCGGTATTCACCATAGGCGATACGCGAAAAAAGTCGCATTGACTGAAGCAAACAAAACTGCAAGAGCTAATTTTGCACGCAGATACCAAAATTTTGACTGGAGCACTGTGATATTCACAGATGAAAAAACCTTTCGTTCTTCCCAAGACGGACGTTTGAGTTTATGGAGATATGACAGGACGCGGTATGCAGAAGAACATGTTGTCCCAAACCGAGCTTCAGGCCGTATAAGTGTAAATATGTGGGGGTGGATATCTTCTGCGGGTGTCGGCGAGCTTGCCCAGTTGCCTTCGCGAGCTAAAGCTATAGATTATGTAGAGGCAATGGATACAATCATGGTTCCTACTGTGCGATGCGTTTATCCACAGGAAGAAGTTCCGAATATACACTTCGTTCACGATAATTGTCCAACTCATAAGGCAAGGGTCACCAAAAATTGGTTTCGCCAACATCCCGACATAATTGAAATTCCTTGGCCCAGTAAATCTCCCGATTTAAATCCCATCGAAAATATATGGGGCATCATGGTGCAGAGGTGGGAAAATGGGCAAGAAAGAACGAAACAAGCCTTGGAAGAACATTGTCACGAAGTATGGGAATCGTTGCGTCATTCAGACATTTGTAGTAAGATAGTAGAATCGATGCCGGCCCGCCTCCTAGCTGTGTCTGAAAGTGGAGGTGCTTATACTAGATATTAAACGTTATGAATAAAAAATCTGATTTTTACTATATAGCCTATAGCTTTTTAGTATTATTGGTCATTAAATATTTATTAAGTTGTCAAACGTCAATTTATTACGAGAAAGTTCTGAGGCTAGTCCAAAATTGTTGACGTTGTTATACAGCAAACGTCGAGGGACTGTCAAGTGATAAGAGCTACCGTAACGTTGACAATACGACAACATGTCAGAAGCGTTACCTAGGGTAGAAGCTAATATTGTGAAATCACCCATAGCAACAGCCAATAACGTTCGTCATGGTTAACCTATTTATCCGTTGCTGGTCGGCTATATTCGATTGTGGTAAGAAAGAAATGCTACTACTGTCTTTGTCATATGCCATGCAAAATTTTCGAAAGATGTCACACTGTGACGTGAGCTCGGAAAAGCTCGGTAAATAAACATGTCATACTGCGGCACAAACGTCATGTTAGCGTTGCAAAGAAAGATAACCCTTAGTATCATCGATTGTCATCAGCAATTTAGACTTAAGATGGTACGCGAATCAAATTCCTTGACTGTACATACAAAATGTGTCAAATTTTAACGAGACGTAAGGAAAACGATTCGTTTCTTGAATATAGGAAACGGGCATAAGTAATACGGTTGGTCAATAACAACATTGTTTTATTAATGGTTTCATAAGGTTCAAAGTTTATTTCTAAATTACAATTCAGCACTGTTTTGTAATAAGCTGTCTTAAATATCAGTGACAATAACAATTCTATAATAGTTGTAAAAATAACTGTTGTTACCATAGCAACGCTCATTATAAAACTGTTTTTTATGCTATAATATAGGTGGTATTCTGATACCGGTAACGATATCAATATTTACCGTTTATAGTACACGAGTGCAAAATAAATAATGGTGCTAAACATCGGTAAAGTGTCCATGCTTCGCCTGAGTGACTTGGGCTTTTAAAAATGTAGAATACAATTTATATGCGTGTCGTGAATATTTGTTCACGCAGACACGAACAACGATTCTGACGATTTCCGAAAGCACGATTAAAACGACGGCCAGACTTATACGTAATAGTTATAAGGTGTAAATTAAATTGCATCTATTCTTTTCATATCACTCACGGTTGACTGAATGACACGCGGGCGCGCGTCAAAATGGCGTCACTAATAACCAATAATAGTACAGAATACAGACGCGCAACGCTTGGATAATGCTAATTGATTCCCGTATCGAAAATTCGTCTTTTGCGCAGGCACATTATTCAGCCATATCAGTTCGTGTTTTACTGTACCTGGTTCGCAGTTCCGCCTCCATGTTGGCGAGCCCGATCCTGGCGGGGATGTTGCCCTCCTGCACCGCCTCGCACGCCAGCGCGAACCGCTCGATGTATCCATCCTGGGAAACCAACCGGTATCAATACAAGAACATCCACTACCTATCCAAAAGTGTCAGATAGGTTGAGATGTTTGTGTACTGAGTACATTGAAATGTGTGCGATGATTTGGATTGGCCAAATAATTACCGAAGTGTGCACATTGTACTGAAGCAAGAGAACATATCTCACCAAATGGTGCACATTACACTGAAGCAAGAGAACATATCTCACCAAAGGGTGCACATTGTACTGAAGCAAGAGAACATGTCTCACCAAAGGGTGCACATTGTACTGGAGCAAGAGAACATATCTTACCAAAGGGTGGACATTATACTAAAGCATGAGAACATATCTCACCAAAGGGTGCACATTATACTGAAGCAAGAGAACATGTCGCACTGCTAGATCAACAGTTGTAACTCAAAATACAACTGTATTTTGAAATCAACTTTAATACGACTCCTATGAACTTGAAACAAAACTAGCAAATAGGAAGTATTTTGAGTTGATTGTACTGAAGCAAGAGAACATGTCTCACCAAAGGGTGCACATTATACTAAAGCAAGAAAACATATCTCACCAAAGGGTGCACATTATACTAAAGCAACAGAACAAATCTTACCAAAGGGTGCACATTATACTAAAGCAAGAGAACATATCTCACCAAAGGGTGCACATTGTACTGAAGCAAGAGAACATGTCTCAACAAAGGGTGCACATTATACTAAAGCAACAGAACATATCTCACCAAAGGGTGCACATTATACTAAAGCAACAGAACATATCTCACCAAAGGGTGCACGGTAGTGTGCGCGTCGAGCGCGATGCTGAAGATAGGCTTGTGGTTGTCGATCCAGCGCGTGCCAGGCAGCTGCACGTCGGGGAAGATGTACGAGTAGTTGGGCGGCGGCTCCTCCTGCATCACCGGCAGGCCGAACTCGCCGCACGTCAGCTTGCCGTTGCGGCACAGCGGCAGCCACTGGAGAAAAGAAATAATCGAGAAATAATAGTACATTACTACAGACGCCGGGAAGTAGGTGGTTGCAGGCCGAGTTCATATAGACGGCCGAGCGAAGCGAGGTCGGATAGTTACGAGGCTGGCAACCCCTTTTCACGGCGAGGTATGTATAGTGCTTTTCTCAAACATATGCAATGAAATAAAAAAAGACATCACTCAAAAAAGTAAATTGATAAATGTCCACCCTAGGGAAGAAAAGTAATTGGGTGCTAAAATAAAGTACCAGGAGCGCAGCGGTAATTAGGAGGCATATCAGGCATAGCGCAACTTAGATCTCAGGCGGTGCGGGCAGCCGGCGGGCGGGGGCGGGCGCACACGACACAGCGCGGATGTCTCCCAAACGTTTATGCACTCCTAGTATTTGACGTTATAACATTTTCTCAAAAATTTAAAAAATATAATTTAGATATTCAGCCTGTTCATAAAACCAGCTGTCATGGCCATATTAAAATTAAAAAAAAAATTACTTCCCGGCCTAGGCCTTCAATTTTGTATGAAATTCCTTTACAGTTCTCTCGAGTTGTTCCGTCGGGAACATGGCACTTTGAAGCCTAAAATAACTAACATAACGCCGACATTACATAGCATGTTTGAGAAATAGTACATTGTGCATCAAGGGCGGTAAGAAGAGGATTGCTAACGAGAGACTATTAGAAGCCCGACGCCGAAGGCGGAGGGCTTTTAATGACTCGAGTTTGCAATCTCCTTACTGCCCATGATACACACAATGATTTTCATCACATTAGCGAGGAAATAAAAAACAAATAGAAAAAAAAACCTTTCTTTAGATTTCGCTGGCAGCAAATCATTGTTGAGTAGTTGAGCCGCATTTAACAAATCAGGTGGTGTTGATGTCACTACAGATTCTTCCGATGAGGAAGTCATATTTAGTTTGTTTTTTTCGTACCTTTAAACAAAATACGCTTCGGAAACAACAATCAAACAAAATTAAACGAACTCGATTCGCTAAGCTAAAAGAGTTTGACAACTTTTTTTTAGTCTTCCACAGATAATGCTTAGAATACAGGCCATTCTGCCAGATTGTGCAAATTTTCAAAATGAAATTTAATAAAATAATTGCGAATGTCTCTGAAATAATGGTAAAATAGAAATATAATGCAGACAAATGTGCCGTATAAGTTTAATTAAACAGTAAAATTGGTTTGTAGCCAAGTTTTGAATATAGGAAATAAACCTTGGCTGATTTTACACCTCCTTGGTCTGAAATGATGTACAAGTGGATTCTATATTTTAAAACTAAACTCATAACTCCCTAGGGAGTTATGAAAATCTATAACTCCCGCGGGAGCTAAGTTGGCTATAACTGCCCTAAACGCCTGCGTGTTATAAAACCCTTTCCGAGCAAGTGTGATGAAAAATAGTTTTCATCACACTTGCTCGTAAATGGTGTTATTCCATGCCTGTATACAGAAGGACAATGGCCTAAATTGTTCCCGCGGGAATTATGGCGAGTTTGTCATCCCTAGGGAGTAATGACTTTCTTTTTAAAATTTGCAACTCTTTCGTACATCATTTCTGACTAAGGAGGTTTAATTTTCAGCCAATTAAATTAAATCGGTTTCTAATTTCATCTTTAAAAATTAGCTATAGACTAACTTACATTACACAAAACCTATACGCTTTATTAAACTTCATTATTTTTATACCTATTTCAAGTTTATATCAACATTTATCATTAATTTTAGTAATTATACATTTTTATCAAATTGGCTAAATCTGGCTCGAATCCGGGTCGAAACTAAACGCAGTTATTATCTGTGGTAGAGGTCACAAAAAAAATAAATGAATGAATGAATGAATGATATTTATTTTCCAAAGTAAGTCACAGTATACATTGCATGTTATGTCAAAAGTACAAGAAATTACATTGGAATCGTCAACAATATACATAAATTTTAATATAATCAAAATAGAAATAAGAAGTCAGGATAACAATAACAATACAGAACTAAGAAGTTACTCGTATCACCGTTAAGGATCGTCTCAAAATAAGTCAAAACATTAAGTACAAATAATAAAAAACAACAAAACGTATTAAAACAAAACAAATTATAAGTCAAGGTCCATAAACTCTCTTACTGAGTATAATGGATTTTCCAATAAAAGGTTTTTCAGCCGGCGTCCAAATGCTTCGTCGGATGGTTCATCTTTGAGATTGGAGGGTAGACGTTCGTAAAAGGTGGGCCCAATTACGCGCGGGTTCTTCCCTGCAAGTGCCATGCGACGGGGAAAGGTTCTCAAACGCCCCGAGTGGCGGAGCTGCTTGCCAACTGCGTGCACGCGGGCGAACATGTTAATATTTTTCCTTACAAACATTACAACCTCGTGAATGTAAAGTGAGTAGTGCGTCATGATGCGGTGCGTCACAAAGAGGTCCCTGCACGAGTGTCTAGGTTTCACTCCAACTAATGTACGTACAGCACGTTTTTGTATTAGCATAACTCTGTTGGCATCCGTGGAGTTTCCCCATATAAGAGTACCGTACGACATTAGGGAGTGAAAATGAGCAAAATATACTTGCTTCAGTGCGTCATCACAGATAAGGATCTTTAGCTTTCGCAACGCAAAAACTGCACTACTCAGTCTACCACACAGTTCATCAACATGGCACTTCCAGTTAAGGTTCGAATCCAGAGTGAAACCAAGGAACCTACACTTGTCGCTTATAGGCATCGGATTTTTAGGCACGCTCGGAGGAACAGCGAGACGGCGACCCGAAAATAGCATAACGCTTGATTTTGCAACATTCAAAAGCAATCCATTTGTCGTGAACCACCCCTGCAGCTGCTCGCAAGCGCTATGTATTTTTTCATCTAGCTGCTCATACGTGCGCGCACTTACCACGACGGTTGTGTCATCTGCAAACAGCACTGAAAGGCCAGCTGTGATGGTGGTTGGAAGGTCGTTAATAAAAATTAAAAATAGGGTATTTCCTAATGCCGACCCCTGAGGAATCCCTAAGTGCACGTCACCAGTCCCAGATGTCAGTCTTTTGCCATTTGCAGACAACTTCACTACCTGTTTCCGATCGGACAAGAAAGACGAGAGTAGCTGGTGGCTGGTATCCCGGATACCGTAGTGTTGCAACTTGTCCAGAAGCAGTTTATGATTAATTACATCAAAAGCCTTGGACAAGTCGCAAAAAACACCCGCCACTTTGTACTTGTCGTCCAGACCAGAAACAATGCAGTCGAAAATGTTGTGTGCCGCTGTGGTACACGACATCTTCTGCCTATAAGCGAACTGGCGGTCTGTGAGTAAATCATTGTCTTCAAGGTGGGCCATGATATGTGACGAAAGAAGGGACTCGACAAATTTCGAGATAGTTGGCACTATTGTTATGGGCCTATAATTATTTACGTCACACTTGTCCCCTTTTCCCTTGAAAACAGGACACACTCTGGTACTCTTCAACACGTCAGGGTAAACACCAGTTGCGAATATTGTGTTAATTAATACTAATAATATATCCGATATAATAGGCCATATACATAAAATAATATTTAGTGAAATGTCATATGTGCCAACTACGGTACGCGTTTTTAATAAGGACCGCAGCACCCTGTCCAAGGCATCGCGCGTGATTGTCGGCAAGCTGAACGTGGGCACGTCCAGGTCGCGCAGGTGGTTGCGGAGGTAATGTCTGCATCTAGACTGATCACTAGCAATCGTATATTTAGACGCGATATTTATAAAGTGGGTATTAAATTTATCTGGAACCTCGATATCTGGTAAGTCAACTTCGCCCGTTGGGTCCCTGAGACATATGTTGTGTGACCTAGTCTTAGTGCCTATTTCGTCATTTACCACGTTCCATATTTCCTTAGCCGGGTTTGAACTACCTTGTAGCTTGTTTTGGATGTAGTTTTGGCGAGCTTGCAGCGTTGTTGACTTTATTAAATTATAATATTTGTCAATACATGCCGAGATGATGGGGTTGTTTGGGTATTGGCGTCTTAATTCGTGTAAATCACTATGTATGCGTGTGTACTCCAATAGCTCGTCAGTCAGCCATGGTACAACAGATTTTTTTTTCAATTTGATTGTATTAACCGGAAAATGTATATCAATATAGTAAACCAATATGTTAAACAATTTACAAAATTTAGTATTAATGTCAAAAGTGTTATTATAAATAAAATTAAAATTATAGTTATAAATGTCTAAATAAAATAAATAAGTAGATTCATTATTATAAATACGACGTTCCATAAATTGACTGGCCATAGCACCTTTAAACTCACAGTCCACTACAAACTCATACCGCTGTGCGTTGTGATCGCTAATGGCAGTGTCCACTGGCGACACAGTGAGGCAGTCACGAGCATGATTTGCTATTCCACAATCAATGGACGACGAACAGTCGGGAGTTACGCGAGTTGGAAAGGTAACGGTGTTAGTGCACTGATAACTTAACAATATATCGTCTACCTGCCGTCTCAAGCGATTATCAGTTAGGTAATCCACATTTTGGTCACCGACTAGAATAAACCTTTTATTTTCGTCAGTAAGCTTACCTAATAATAACTCTAAATTATGTAAATAAATGTCAAAATCACCATTTCCAGTCCTGTATAAAACAATAATTACAAGCCTTAAACAAGTTACTTCTATCGCCGCAAATTCGAAGTGAAATTGAACGGCGAGGCTAAGTAGGTCATTACGCTGTCTATATTTTATACCCTCGCGTACGTATAGCGCTACACCGCCATGAGCGATGCGCGTGCGGCAGTACGAGTTTGCAAGCGCATACCCACTTAACCTCACTTGCTCAATCTCATCTTTTCGGCTCCAAGTCTCACTAAGTCCCACAACATCTGGTTTCTCAGTGTGTGTTAACAAACATAATAACGACGTCTTGCCACAAATCGATCGAACATTTTGGTGTAATAAGACGAACTTATCTATTATTTGCGCCGTGCTGTGTCTCGTTGTGCTGTGGAGTTTTTTGGCTTAACAACGTTAAATAAGCGTACCGAGACTCCATCCGGCCAATTTTGGACATTACGCGCCGCTTTCTGTTTGTCTGCCGGCACATCCAGGCGGAACGAAGAGTAATTGCCCCGCGTGACGGGCAGCTGTTCGCACACGGGCGCCGGGATACCCAGCTGAGTCTGCACGTGGTGGGTAACGTCCTCAGCAGTGGTGTCGGCACTCAAGTTGAAGATGTGGAGGCTGACAAAGCGTGGGGCAGCTGCGCGAAGACCCGAGGGGCAGGACGTGCTCGGACGGGCACTTGTGCTAGGCGATGGTGCATTTGTTGTAGGCGCTACCAATTGAGCTTTGACGCTGGTGACCGGCGAAAAGATGGCAGCAGACGAGTTTTCATGAACAGGCTGACTATCCAGGGGAGCATTTGTGCTGGGAGCAGAACGCTGTGAACTAGCTCGCCGCGGTTTGGGCCTAGGCGCAGCAATCACGGGGCCCTCCGGTGCTGTCGCGGGGCACACACATGTCACAGGCCCTGTCGGCGCGATGGTATTCGTGATGGTGCTGTTAGTTGGTTGGTGTTGTTCACCACTGACAAAGACAATACCCGCTGGGCCAGACTCATTAAGTGACCAGTGCGAGACGTTATGTGATGGGTGAACAATTTGGCCGGATATGATGCTCAGAATCTTTTGAACGCAGGCGTCTTGGTGAGTAAGCATCCTTTGTTGCTCACGGATTACATCACGGCAGGATTTAATTTCGCCCCTCATCTCAGTTAACTGCGCAGTCAAATTCGAAATAACTTCCACCAACCTGACCACTGCCGCCGCATTTGTTGGTGTTTTTGCCTTCGCTGGTGCCATATTTCTTCTATTTGTGATTGTACTTTTGTTCGATGTTTGTCAATTGTAATATTTACGTAAATATGTCACTTAAAATCAATACTTAATAAATTAAAATAATTTAACTATAACGGAGCTGTTTTGAATTGCTACGTTGCCCAGCAGCGCCCTCAGATGATATCGTTTCCATTTACGTTCCCGTTCGTCAAAAGTTATTTCTTTATATTTTGCAGAGTTAAATTGTTTTTTCCTCGCAAATGTGATGAAAACCATTGTGTGTATCACAGGCAGTAAGGGGATTACTAACTCGAGTCATTAAAAGCCCTCCGCCTTCGGCGTCGGGCTTCTAACACTCTCGTTAGTAATTCCCTTCTTACTACCCTTGATGCACAATGTACTATAATTGTGGGTATTTTTGATGGGAGAAATGATTAAGATGATTTGGTACACATACACGCTTCGGAAATAAAGTAATTCTAGGCCGCGGGACGCTAAAACAAATGAAAAAGAGCTACTCCACAGTTCAAAGACAACAAAGTCACGTAAACTGGGCACTCACCGAGTACCCGACGATTGTCTCGACGCTCTTCTCCTGGTCGGGCGCCACGGGCTTGCGCTGGCACGAGATGTGCAGGAACGTGAACAGCAGGTGGTGCTGGTCGCCCAGGTCCGCCGGCAGCTTCAGCTTGATCTCGTCGTACAGCGACGGGTTTCTGGCAAGGAAAGAAACGTGTAAAAATAGCCTGTAAACTAGTCTAGTCTATATCTGTGTCTATATTTGTCTATGTACAATTCACTTACGCTTACACCTGACTGTAAGCAACAAAATGAAATCTTATTTTGAAAGATTTCGTGTTGAAGTTCTCGAAACAAAACGCCTGAATAAAAATAACCGTCCAAAGCCTTCCTACAAGTACAATTTATTCAATCAGTTGTACTGTACGCCTTGCAACAACCGGAATTAGCTAGGTTCGCCGTCGACGGATACCTTTAGGCGGCCATCATCATCAACATCATGATCATCAACACCTTGATCATCATCATCATCACCATGATCACCATCATCATCATCATCACCATCATGATCATCATCATCAACAGCATGATCACCATCATCATCACAGTGATCATCATAATCAACATCACCGTGATCATCATCATCATCAACACCAAGATCATCATCATCATCACCATGATCATCCATCATCAACACCATGATCATCATCATCATCAACATCATGATCATCATCATCATCAACATTATGATTATCATCATCATCATCACATCAAGTCGTAACACAATTTCACTGTGACACACCAGTGGATCAGTCTACCATTGTACCACACGTATCCTTACTTGTTATGATAAATGACGGTGGTATAAGCTTCGGAGGTGAACTCGGGACACGAGCTTCGCCCGAAGATGGCCGGCAGCGCGCTCGATTGGTTCTCTCCACTCATCAGTTGCACGCGTACCTAAAAGAAAAAAATTAGCTAGATCAGTGGACAGTTCACCATATTGGCAGTCGAGTGAAGAGATTTTAGGAATGTAAAAAGGGGGGAGGATAAGAGTGCTCAAGGTTACCCAAAGTGCAATACAAACGGTTCTAATCTATCTAAGTACGTTTAGAAAACGAACATATCATCCCTTTACTTTTTCAACCTCGTATCTGATCAAATAGATAGGACAAGCATTCATGTCCCCGAAAGAATAAAGACTACTTTCTTATCTATCTATTCGATCAGATACGAGGTTCAGAAAGTAAAGGGGCGATATTCGATTCTTCTTCTGGTGTTGCAGGTTTCCATGGGTGGCGGAGATCACTTTACATTAGGCGACCAGCGGATTCGTCTGACAAATTTTGACATAGTATAAAACAAAGTCGTCTGTATATCCGCTAACTCCTCCTAAGCAACGTAACGGACTTTAATGTGGTTTTCACTATCAATTAGTATTGTTTTCACAGATGATTTTTATGTTTAATAATTTCTGGTTTATTAACGGGTATTACACAAAACTGGCATAGGCCGAAGCGAAGCAAGGACGGGTCGCAAGTCTAGCATAACTAGAAATAACTTGCGGGTGGTAGGACCTTGTGCAGGGTCCGTCCGGATCGCTACCACCATCTTATCCATTAACCTACCGCCAAACAGCAGTGTTCGCATTGTTGTGTTCCGGTTTGGGGATAAGACAGCCGGTGAAATGACTAGCATAGAGGCATTCCATCTTAGTCCTCAGGGTTGGCAACGCGTTTGCAGTCTTAGGATTGCATTGCAGTCTTGTGAATGCGAATGTCTATGGGTCACAGTTTCCACTTACCATCAGGTGGCCTGTGTGCTCGTTTGTCTTCTCTATACCATAAAAAAAAAAAAAAAAAATAACTGAAAAGTAGTTACAGTGATGTTCCTGGCGGAGCCGACCCGGGAGGTGTAGGCGGTGAGGTTGACGTCGCGCACCGCCAGGAACAGCAGGCCGCGGTAGTGCAGGTGCGGCGTCGGCGCCGCGTGCAGCGGGAACGGCAGCACCTCCTTGCACGGCCGCACCACGTCGTCTGGGGATACTCATAGTCATAATCATATCCATTTATTGCTTTATGCTGTACAGTCACAGTTAAAAATATATATCCGCATAAAGATGCAAAAATATGTACAAATAGACCTTATTTCCATAGTAATAAGGTCTGTGTACATATTTTTGTCACTTTTTGGTGACCTTGACTGTACATGAGGGTTTAATACAGTAGGTAGAGATCGAGAACACCCCTACAGGTGGATAGGGCTGGCTGGCACTATTTCGTGGCCAGCCAGTTCCCCGACTTGACCCCTCGTATGCGGGAGGTCAAAAAAGTTCTAGTCTCTTCTGATTACGATATAGTCCATAAAGTGAAGCTTAAAAAAATACAAAAGGATATCCAAATTTTGAGCAAGGATCCGTGCCTAAACATACGAAGGGTTAAATCCATCTTTTCACTGGGCAGCGCAGAAAGAAAAAGTGTACTTTAAAACAACTTTCTATTGGTTTGAAGTACAGTTTTTTTAGCACGCCCTAGTAAAAAAAATCGAGTGGATTTAAGTTAGGTGAACAGGAACAGGCACATTCGAACAGCTGAATGTGTAAAAGGGTAATTGCACAAAAGATCCTAAACGCTCGAAGTGTACCAAAATCTATCAATGCAGTTTTAATGAATGAGTTCTGTTCCAGGGACCTGACTACGGTCAGACTCCAAAACAACTGCCATAGCATCCCGGAGGTTATAATAGCATCGGCCTACCTGGCGGGCGATGTGGACATACCTACGGTTGAGCTGGCCAATCTCATCAGGCACTGCGAGAACAACAAGCTTGAGCTGATCATCTCGGCGGACGCAAACGCGCACCACACCCTGTGGAGCAGCGGATCTTCCAACAAACGAGGTGAGGACCTAGTTGAATTTTTATTCTCTACTAATCTCAGGCTTATAAACAGGGGGTCAGAACCTACGTTTGTTACCTCCAGATTCCAAACTATAATCGACATCACACTTGCTACGGAAAGGGTATCGGAGGTGATCTCCGACTGGCATGTGTCGAAAGACCTGTCATGCTCCGACCATAGGTGGGTAAGATACAAACTAAACGTGGACTCTAAACAGCCAGAACTTTGGCGAAATCCCAGACGAACCGACCGTGCAAAGTTCAACAGACTGATATCTGCAAACCTAGCTCCTGCCACAATCCCGATGGGGTACAAAGAGCCTGCAGACATAGAGAGACACGTGAATAAACTGACGGAAACGCTAATAGACTCATTTACGAAAGCTTGCTCACCAACAACGCCCTCGACGAAAGCCACCAATCGTAATGGCTGGTGGGGACCTGAACTCGAGAAAATGCGATGCAAACTACGCAAACTGTTTAACAGAGCGAGCAACACAAGGAAGGTAACAGACTGGGACGCCTACAAGCGGATCCAGCTACTATACAAAAAACGGATCCGTGAGAGGAAACGTGACTGCTGGAGAACCTTCTGCACCAACATTGAATCAAACACTCAGGCAGCCAGGTTAAAAACCATCTTATCCAGCGAACCGAATCGAAACCTAGGCTCACTGAAAAAACCAGACAACAACTACACAACCACAAATAGTGAGATGTGCGAGTTGTTGCTTGATACACACTTCCCAGGATGTACAGTTACGGAAGACTCAGCATGGGAAGACACGACCCAGCAGACTTTTGAACAACCAGCTGTTGAGGCCGTCAATACTGCCCAAAGAATAGTAACACTAGAGAAAGTGACATGGGCAATCAACAGCTTCTCGACGTTTAAAGCGGCAGGCCTAGATGGCATATTTCCGGGACTCTTACAATGGTGCCAAGATATTGTGGCACCCCACCTAGTCAAGATTTACCAGGCATGTCTCTGGCACCGCTATGTCCCCACAAAATGGAGAGAAGTTAAAGTGGTATTTATACCCAAACCAGGTAAGAGTGATTATACGCAGCCCAAATCATATAGACCAATAAGCCTTACGTCATTCCTACTGAAAACTCTGGAACGACTCTGTGACCGGGATCTCAGAGACGGGGCTCTGGCGCATTACCCTCTTCACCACCAACAGCATGCCTATTGTTCAGGTAAATCAACAGAATCAGCACTACACAGCATCATTTCACCCATAGAAAATGCACTATCAACACAATCATCAGCTCTTGCAACCTTCATCGACATCGAGGGGGCTTTTGACAAGACGCAATTCAACAGCATAAGCCACGCCCTACTTAGCCATGGTGCCGACCATACCGTCTCGGGATGGATCGACAACATGCTTAGACAAAGGGCGGTACAGGTAACAGTCAATAGCACCACGCGAGCCATTGTATCGAGGGGCTGTCCGCAGGGAGGAGTCGTCTCACCGCTCCTGTGGAACCTCGTGGTGGATGACCTAATCCGCTCACTAAACGAGGCTGGCTTCTACACTGTAGGCTATGCAGACGATGTAGCTATCCTCGTAAGGGGAAAGTTTGAGTCAGTCCTATGCGACCTCATGCAGGGGGCTCTCAAAATCGTCGAACGATGGTGCTCCGAACATGGTTTGTCAGTAAATCCATCAAAAACCGAACTAGTACTTTTCACAAAGAAACGGGTCATTAATAACCTAAGCTTACCGAAACTCCTAGGCACGACCTTGACTCTCTCCAAAGAGGTCAAGTATTTAGGAGTCATCCTGGATGACAAACTGCTATGGAACAAACACTTAGATAACAAACTAGAAAAGGCCTGTGTCATATTCTGGCAGTGTAAAAGGTTACTTGGCAGAACCTGGGGTATACACCCAAGAATTGCCATGTGGCTATACACGGCAGTGATCAGACCTGTTATCACCTATGGTGCTGTGGTCTGGTGGCCCAGAACCAAACTGACCACAGCCAAGAATAAACTGCAACAATTTCAAAGACTAGCTTGCGTAGCTATCACAGGTTGCATGAAAACTACACCCACAGCGGCGCTGGAGATACTGCTGGGTCTACCGCCCCTAAACCTTTTCATCCAACAGGAGGCGGCGGTAGCAGCCATCAGACTAAAATCCCTCAACCTCTGGGGTGTTACAAACGGGACCCATACCGTAGTCCTTCAGGAGGCAATTGCATATCAACCACTGATAGCCGCTCCTAATGACAAGGTACCCAAGCAACACAACTTCAACAAAAGCTACACCATCCAGCTTGCTGAGGAACCCACTGACCAGTCCAGTATACATGAACTACGCATCTATACGGATGGATCAAAGACGAAAAAGGGAACAGGTGCAGGAGTGTACTCACCCGAAATTAACATCAACATATCAACAGCCTTAGGCGAATACAGCTCCATATACCAATGTGAATGTACTGCCATACTACAGGCTGCCAAGGCAGTAGCTAGGCGGGGTATCAAAGACCAAAAGATACGAATTGTTTCTGACAGCGCTGCGGTACTACGAGCCCTAGACAACAAAATAATACATTCCGGGCTCATACTAGAGTGCCACTCAGCATTGGAGTTGATAGGTTCAAATAACCAACTCACGCTACAATGGATAAAGGGGCATAGTGGATCTCTAGGTAACGATGCAGCTGACCAGCTGGCCAGGAGAGGATCGGACCGCCCAGCGATCGGTCCCGCTCCAATGCTTCCATTAGCATTTAACCAGCTAAGGTCATGGTTACGTCACAGAACACTCGAACAACATGCCAATCAATGGGCAAATACCAGTACATGTAGACAATCAAGGGAAACTGTGCCACCCGGACGCGCGTCTAACTAAGAGTCTCCTATCACTAGATAGACATGCCCTACGAATAATTGTAGGAAACATTACTGGTCACTGCTTGCTTAACAAACATTTGTATGTTCTAGGTATGACCGACAGCCCCCTATGCAGGGGATGCCTGTCGGCCGACGAAACAGCCCCCCACGTAATCCTGGAATGCGTAGGTGTAGCCGCTCAACGGACTGAAATCCTCAAGACACCGAGGTCACTCCGAGAAGCCTGTGGAGATACCAGGAGGATCCTGCGCTTCTGGTCGGAGTTAGGCTGGCTAGACCACTAGCCGGTACCCCTACGCACAATGGCCCGACATACACGGGCTAAGTGCGGAAAAAGGAGTCCATCACCATACCATACCATACCATACGCTCGAAGTGTATCCGAAAGGGGCCCATCTGTAAGATAAGATAAGATCTAACCTCCATAAGGGTGCAGCTTCGCCAGCTCAGGGGTCAGTCCGTTCTTGACTTCCTCAGGACACGGAGCCACCTCGATCTTCAGGACTCCCGGGATACACTTGAGCTTCTTGGGTGCGGAGCTGGGCCGCTTGATCTCAGCCAGGAACTTGTACAGGTCTTCGTCGCGGAGTTTGTCGGTTTCCTATTTAAAAAATAATAATGATTCATGTTAATTAACCTTTTAAACGTGTTTAGCCAGCCAATTAGAGTAAGCAATTTTCAAAAATGGAGTTCCAATACATAGCTACAACCTCGAGACTTGAATAGTTTGTATTGCACACTACTAATGTTAGGTAGCCACCAAACTGCACGCTTGATAACGTGGTGTACGCATGACGGAAGAAAGTGAAGAGGGACCATAACATGGAATGTCTTTGTATTATAGAACTTATAGCCGAAGTTCGCCAACTAGAGGGCGCGGTAGACCACCGCAACGCTGGATGGACGACATTCGACGGCACGAAGGTCGGGACTGGATGAGACGGGCACAAGATCGCCAAGAGTGGAAGAAGAGGGAAGAGGCCTACATCTAAGATGGATCACCGCCACCATGATGATGATGATAATAGCCGAAATTCCACGAAGAGGCTCAACGAAGAAGTTGTGCGTCAAAGACCCTCCCACCCCATTCGCTCGTCGTCACAGCTCCAAGTGGCTCCTCATCTAAATATATAAAAGGAGAAACTGACTGACTGACTGACTGACTGACTGACATATCAACGCACAGCCTAAACGGCTAAACGTAGGCACTTGAAATTTGGAAGGGACGTAGCTTAGGTACCGTAGAGGTGCACTAAGAAAGGAATTCCCGAAATTCCCACGGGAACGGGAATTAGCGGGAAAATTATTAACTCAAAAAAATGTTTTGCCCAACGAAGTGGACACGGGAACAGATAGTATACACATATAGATTTACACATGGTGTACACACCTGTCGGAACAGGCTGGTGACGGTGACGGCGACAGGCCTCAGCGCAGTGAGCGCCGGGGCCAGCTCGTCCTGTGGCGGCGCCCGGCGCTCCACGGAGCCCTTACGCGTCAGCGACCCGCCCACCTCGCCCGCTCGCCGTCGCAGCTGCTCCAAGCTGCTTGAAGACGCTTTGCGATCTGCCAACAAGAAGACCTATAAATATGGGGTGCCACGAAACTGTGTGGATCGTTACAGTAAAACACAACCGATGTACCCGCGCAGATGTCATTTTTTCGAAGCGCGGGAACCAATCAGCATGATCCACGCGTTGCGTGGTTGTATTCTGTGCTATTATTGGTTATTAGTGACGCCATGTTGACGCGCGCTCGCGTGTCATTCAGTCAGCCGTCAAACGTGCGTGAGTGAGGTGGAAAAAATAGATGCAAATTAATTTGCACCCTATAACTATTGCGTACAAGTCTGATCGTGGGTTTTAATCGTGCTTTCGGAAATCATCGGAATCGTTGTTCGTGTCTGCGCGAACGAAGATTCACGACACGCCATATCGGTTGTGTTTTACTGTACCAACAACTTAAGAGTTCGTCTATAGAGTCTATTTATTTATTCCGTAGACTAAAACGACATTTCATGCGTTGCCTGTTTTTTACCACTCATAAATAGTGATGTGATACGACCGGTACTTACCGAAAACAATATAAGTATGTGCTTATGTTTATTGTTATAAAAGTGTCTGAAACGCAATGAGTGGATAATCTGTGAAGTTCCAAATGATACAATACTTTAGGTAATAATGTCACCCTTTTGTAGATAGATGTTTAGAATTATTGTAAATACAACAACTTTCTAAAATTTACGTCACATCAGCGTATTTTTTTTTACGTTGGCACTAAATGTCCAGTAGTACCAGCATCACGCAGCATCAGCTGACTTTAATGCCAGCATCACGCTGAGTTGGGACCATTTCGTGGCTACTTTCTTCTTGTATTTGTAGCTGTCATTTTAGTTTACGGAATGAAAAAATTGACTTTAGTATAGCAACGCACAATATCCAGGTGTCTATGGACCTGGGGAGAGAGGCACTCACCGAGACTGTTGGTGTTGGTCCCAGTGCCGCTGGGAGTGTCCCGCTCGTCGCGCTCGCCGCTGCCGCTGAGTATGTTGAGGAGCGAGACGGCGCTCCACGCTAGAGGCATGCGGTATTTGCCCAGGCGGGAGCAGGCAGCTTGCGCGCCCGCTCGGACTTTTTCACGGTTCTGATGACAACACTTAAGACATTACGTGTCATGTTTACCACAGGAATTATAAGTGGTCATAAAACTTGTTAGCAAAACATCTTATTCAATTCCTCGTAAAAATAATGCATTATTCTCTGTACTGAAAATGCTGTTGTCGGTCAAGGCGCACACACATCACCGTGAAACTAGCCCAGGGTCTTAAAGGTGTAGGCATTTTACTAGATTTATAGAAGGCTTTCGACTCGGTCAATATCCCGGCTCTTTCGTCTAAGCTACATAACGCCGGTGTCAGAAGTCTTGCGCACAGCAATCTTACAAACTGCTCTGAAAGAGTCACAATGAATAGGCACTTAAGTGATGAAGCCCGCATTGAATACGGTGTCCCGCAAGGGTCAATATTTGGACCTCCTAGTTTAAAAGTCAAATATAGTAGATCCACTTGTATCGTCAGACTAATCAGACTATGAACTTACTTTTGATGTTAAGCGTGATTTTATTTTCTCGATATCATAAAAATATTAAATATAACTTTTTGTAACAGATTTGTCGACTATAAACGAGACACACAGACCGAAATATAATAAAAAGTAAATTGTGCTAACCTTATAGTAACTATACTAAAAGCACACGCACGAAAAAAAATAGGCAACCTTTACTTTATAACTTTTTTTTTACGTGAAGTTTATAACATAATGATTGATGATTTACACTTCAATACATCTGTCCAATTGTTAGCAGGTCTATCTTAATTTTAAATAAACTAGATAGATAAAACTAATGACAAATCTTACTTTCAGAACGGACATCTCTTAAAGTTGACCTGTATTTCAATACAAAAAAACTAAATCAAGTAAATAAATATGTTTAGGAATAAGTTAACAGACTGGCTTTTTGATAAGTGCTATTACAGCGTTAAAGATTTTCTCGAGCGTAATATTAATGTTAATTTGTAATTTGTAATTTAATTTTGTTGACATTCGATTATAATTGAATTTTATTTTATTTTATATTTTTATCTTTGAATTTAACTTGACATTTTATTAATATTTGCACGCCTGTATGCAGGCTGAATACACTGGACGTTTAAATAATAATGTTTACTACCACTTAAGAAACTGTATTCAGCAAATAAATTGTTTTGATTTGATTGATTTGATTTGAATAAAACAAACAAAAACCTACCTTATCATCCTTCATATAAGGCTCCACGCACTCAATAACGTCCCCCTGCAACACTTTCTCAATCCTGATTACCAGGAACACATCATGCGAGGGGTTCACGATATCAAAGATGGCGCTTCGAGTCATGGTGCTCAGGTCCGCGTGGGGGATATGCGTCGACAGCATCTGTCGAGTACACTCCGAGTTGAGATTGAAGTAGAAGTTTTCAGAGAGTTTCTTTTTTTCTTTGGCGTCGTATAGGGCCATTGAGGCGAAGAGGGGTTCCACGTCGAGTTCTAATCTGAAATATGAAAATTTCATGATTCGTGCCGTTCTATATCTTTATATAGTACAGTCGCGAAACGAAAAGGTTGACCAGTTTTCAAATAAATTCATTAGGTAGTTTAGTTTAGTTTACTTATTCATCAATGTAAACTACAATATTAATTGCATTGCATGTCAAAAAATACGAAATTACATTGAGATCGTCAAACATAAATAGTTAAATACTAATAATCAAAGAATACAAAAATTCATAATAATTATAACAACAACAATTACACATCTAATAAAATGGTCACTCGTCCGATGCCAATATAATGTACAAAAATTAAAGCACATGTTTCCTTTTTAAACTGTGTAACAGACGAGAGAAATAATATTGAACCAATAATGGCTGTTGTTTATACATGACCATAGCAACACTTTTGTGGCGACCAATAAAGACTTGAGTTCAGTTTGACCAGGTATCTGTGGGCCATGTAGTGAAATGACATTCATTATGACGGAATGTGTCATACTCGGTCGTTAAGCAGATACTGATAACTTATACTGAGCAAGCAAAAACAGATCTTAAGGTGGTCAACCTTTTCATTCCGCGTCTGTAGAAAGTCACCACCGTTTGTCTCTCTAAATGTACTATATCTTTGAAACTATGCCACGGATTTTAATTCGGATTTTAACAATAAATAGAGTATTACAGAAAATTCACATAAACCGGAGCGAAGCGAGGACAGGTCGCAAATTTCTTATAAAATACTAGCTGTTTCCCGCATCTCTGTCCGCGCAGAAAATAAAACATAGCTTATGTTCATCAGGGAGAATGTATAGGATTCTAAGGGTGGAAGAAATTTTTCAAATCCGTCCAGTAGTTTCGAAGCCTATTAAATGCAAAGAAACCAACAATCAAATCTTTCCTCGGAAATGATACCACTTGGCAAATAAGTAGGCGTTGTTCGAAGTATATCCAGTACCTAACTACGTAAATAAATGAAGTTTAGTGACGTATGAGGACCTACTTGAGCTGGTGACAGTGCACCAAGATCTTGTGGCCAGTCATCTCGGTGGGCAGTTCCGCTGCCAGGCGTCGCTCCACCGCCTCCTCCTCGTCCAGGTATGGGGAGTATAGACCCAGCAGGTCGGCTTGACGGTTCTCTAATCTAAGAACAAAAATAACCTTCTACAATATGAGTTGGAAGTTGTCTTTGAAAGATATCTATGATTAAGGGGCGTTACATGCAAACTTAAAGCATATCACTGATATCCCACACTAATGCCCTTATAAACGTGGAATAACCGTGGGGTAGCTATACCATGCTTTACCATGCCAAGGCTAAGGGACTGTTGCTCTTTCAGCCATCTAAGGACAGGCATGTTTTTTGCAAAACTCAGAGCTTTGTTTTTTTGTTTTTTATTTTTCTTCTCGTTTTGTGTTCATTTAATTATGTGTGTGTAACCTTCCGTGGTTTCACCTGATGGTTCCAACGGAAGACCAGCGCTGACTTTAATGCCAGCATCACGCTGAGTTGGGACCATTTCGTGGCTACTTTCTTCTTGTATTTGTTAATCTGTTCTTTGTTATGCATGTCACGAATAAATGATTTTCTTTCTTTCTTTCTTTCTTTCTTTGTTCTCATTTGTCATTGTGACATTTGAATTTGACAGATAAGGACAAAGTATGGTGTCTTCATCCAAAAATGGCAATTCCACAGAACTCAGAGCTCACATACCGTCTGTTGGCCTGTACACCATGCCACATAAAAAGCCACAAGATATACAACTTGGACACGTGCAGCAGCAGAAGGTGTAACGAAGAGCTGCGAAAGTCCAGCGAGGCCCATGACCCTCGCGGAGTCAGGGTCTCGTTACATGATGAGGAAATGGCTGCCATCAATTGCAGACCCTTACCTCCTAGCCTCATTGATAGCATCCTGCTGCTCTGGCGGCCTCCTCTAAAACAGATCTGGCAGCAGTGGATCTGATGAAGAGCTGCGCAGGTCCAGCGAGGCCCATGACCCTCGCGGAGTCAGGGTCTCGTTACATGAGGATGAAGAGATAGCTACCGACTGCAGATCCTTACCGCCTAGCCTCATTGATAGCATCCTGCTGCTCTGGCGGCCTTCTCTCGAACAGATCTGGCAGCAGTGGATCTGATGAAGAGCTGCGCAGGTCCAGCGAGGCCCATGACCCTCGCGGAGTCAGGGTCTCGTTACATGAGGATGAAGAGATAGCTACCGACTGCAGATCCTTACCGCCTAGCCTCATTGATAGCATCCTGCTGCTCTGGCGGCCTTCTCTCGAACAGATCTGGCAGCAGTGGATCTGATGAAGAGCTACGCAGGTCCAGTGAGGCCCATGACCCTCGCGGAGTCAGGGTCTCGTTGCATGAGGATGAAGAGATAGCTACCGACTGCAGATCCTTACCTCCTAGCCTCATTGATAGCATCCTGCTGCTCTGGCGGCCTTCTCTCGAACAGATCTGGCAGCAGTGGATCTGATGAAGAGCTGCGCAGGTCCAGCGAGGCCCATGACCCTCGCGGAGTCAGGGTCTCGTTGCATGAGGAGGACGAGGAGATGGACGCCACCGATTGGCGGCCGCTGGAGGGTTGAGATTGGGATTCCAGCTGATGTAGAAGTAAATGTTATTTTTTAACACAGTATCTCAAAAGTGGTACTTTTTGTAGCTGTATATCGTGCGCAAAGTTGGATTTTTTGCACTAGTGTTTGTTTTACCATTTTTTATCAGACTAAGAATTAAGTTAAATTGTCTCTTTTTAATTACTGCTTTTATGTTTCATTGTTTTTTTTTCGCAAATGCATTAAACAAGGGCGGAAACAATTCCGGATTCTCGGGCGATTTTCCCAAGTCTCGAGTTTTCCGCACTTGCATCGAAACAAATCAGATAAGGGTTGAAACAGGGTTGCAGTATATTTAGATCTATTTATTCATTTGTTTTTATTTGTAGTCGCTTTATACCTCAACCATGTACGATCACAGTTTGTCTGAATCAATTAGTTATTTTCTAACATTGTATCTGGTTGAATAGTTAGATAGGAAAAGCACTCATGTTCCCTAAAGACTAAAAAGACTACTTTCCTATCTTACTATTTGATCAGGCACGAGGTTGAGAAAGTAAAGGGGCTATATTTCTGTCCTTTTAAATACAAAGGATCTATGTGCAATTTTTTAGTCAAAGCAAATTGAACCCCTACCTTATAAAATAAGGCCACTAATACATTTGCGATTCTGTGAGTCATACGCCCTTTTTTTCTAATGAGGGCAGATTTATGACGGTTATACTACACTGACCTGTGGCTCATCCTCGTCGACCTCGTATGTGTGCCTGGTTGCCGTCGCGAGCCGCTCGAGGCGCTCCGCGGCGCGCTCGCGGCACAGCGTGGAGCCCGAGTACACGCGCTGCTTGTACTCCATCACCGTGTAGTCAGAGGTGTAGCAGCGGATGCAGTCACGCACGAACATGGGCGCTTTACTCCTGGATTCGAGCGGGGTTAGATAAGGCAAAAATGACACTTAAACATAAAAGTAGGTACGAGTATATGAGTTGCTTAACTTCAAACTCTAATTTGTCCATGAAATTTGGTGTACGAATTTAAAACTTTATTTATTTAAGAATGCATGGACTTTTCCGAGTTTGAGTTGGAGTTTGATATTATAAAAAACGCCTGAAAAAGGTTATATCACTTTACGCTTGTGACCAATTTGCTGCCATCTCTGTGCACATTTCATATCCTTGTTCAGCATCTTTTGTTTTATATGATTTATGAATATACTGTAAAAATGCACATATGCATTTTAGAGGCCGCCTAGTGTGGATCACGTTAGGTTTGGTTATCATGTTAACCCTAATAAAAAAATTGACAAAACACTAAAATAAAAGTTACAAGCACTTACAGATCTTCATCAGGCATGATGTGTGTCACGGTCCGTATGCGCCTGGGCACCGTAGTTAGTTCCAAGTCATGTTGCGGATAGGCCAACGGGTCTCGCTCACCCATCAGCCTCTCCGCAACCTCCTCATAGTCCGGTGGCTCGATCATATCGCAGAGTGATATCTGGCGGGGGTTACATTGATGACTAAAAGCTGGTTGAAATGTTTAATCCATTATAGGATAAATTATTTCATTATTTCAATTTATTTTGAATTCTTATGCATAGAACAGTTACTGTTCTATGCATAAGAATTCAAAATTTACTGTAAAGCACACATTCAAACACGACATAGGGTCTCAAATAAGACCGCTAGCCACATCTTGAATTTTACAAACGGATTGTCTATCTTACACAGGGTAAAATTGACTAAATAGCAAGAGATTGTAAACGTTACGTGACTTTAATATATGAATTAAACATACACATAAATACATACACTCACACATCATAATACATCATTCCCAGAGTGGGGTAGGCAGAGCTACAGAATTACCAACAACTCTTAAAACTTTTAGTTAATTCTGTAACCACATTTTCTCAAACAATATATAACAACTAAAAGAAGAAATAATCGTAAATACTAATAATTTAAACAAATCCAAATTTATGAAGGTGACCCAAATGAGGAAAACATTAATATAGTGATGTTCCCCCTCTAAAACAAATGCGACCCGATTCTTATTAGATTCCATAAGAGATTGTTAGTAATAAGTTGATTCCCATCTATATCCTAAAACAAACCTTAGACCTCAACGAATATGCAGCAAAAATTACACTTAAAAATACAGGAACTAGTTCACTGACTCACAAGAAGTTAGTTTGTGTCCAATAAATATTAGAAACTTTCCTCATCAACTTATTAAAATACCCATAGGATTAGATTTAATGAAGATTAGATGAACTTAAATTGATGTATCTATAATATAAATAAAGCAAACCGTACCGATTTGCTAAGCTATTCTAATCACAGCACCAAAAGGAAGTGAATCACGACACCAGTTATGGAATTGCTATTGGAAATGTTAAAAAATAAGCGTGACTTACGGAAGACGAGCAGCCAGAGAGATTGCTGACCTTCGACTGGCTAGCATAGACCTTACGAGCCTCCCCAGCATTCCTATAAATAGGGAAAATCAATCCTGGAGTTAGCAGGCCCTCATGCATTGTTAACTTCCACCGGCCCGTGAAGGTGCTCACTTACCCGGAAGGCTGCTGGTATTTACGTCCAAGGGTCATTTATAAATATATTGCACTTAACACTAGGTTTATAGTAGAAAGGTCACGTTATTTATTGAAACAATAAGTAAATACGATTGATTGTTTATACAAACTAGCTTTAAAAAGATTGCTTTGACAGTTATAGTCAGTGTTGCTAGTTACGAAACTTTATTTATTTGTTAAAGGGATGACAGACGGTCGAGCTTCAAAATCGCGATCTTGGAGTTTGCGAACTTACTCGGCTCGCGTCAGTGACAGACGCGCGATCTATAAAATCACGATCTTAAAGTTCGTGATCTTGCTAAGCTCGCCTCGGTGACACACGTTGAAGCTTAATCACACTTCAATCGCAAAATGTCGCCGACAGAGTAAGGTTTGAGTTATTAAAAATCACTCTCACTTTAGGTTTAAACTAGAATTACTGAACTAAAAAAACACAATACAAATGTCACATAGCTCCCCCACAGACTGCCGAAAGATCATGGCTCGCTACTCGTGGTGATGACAGAACGTACAAGCCAAGACGGGCTTCGAGTAAAATTTACTACGAGACAAACTTATTGTACTCGGCGGTTTTTAAGTACGCTTACTTTGGATGACACGAACAAGTAAGATCACTGAAGTACGCGAACTTACTCGACCGTCTCTCACCCCCTTAATAATAGTTTTCGGTGGTGTCGTGTTCGGGTCCGTTAACTGATAAAAACCGGGCAAGAGCATGTCGGACCATGCTCAGTGTAGGGTTCCGAAGCCGTAACGACAAACACAAAAAACTATCTCAAAAATCAACATGTATGAAACAATTTTCTATTTAAAGTTATTTGGCGCTGTCTTAGATGATTTTTAGTAGGTATAAACCCGTTAATCGCCTGTATCTCAGGAACTAATCATGTCTACTTAGCCGTGATAGTTTTCCTTTAAAATTCGTTATATGCGCTTTCGTTGTAGATTTTTTTCAGATTTTTAGTACTTGTAATTTTGGCTGTAGGGGGGGGGGGGACACTTGACTCTAACAAAAAATAGCGCTTTAAAGCTTAATATTTCATAAACGGATCCCTTAATCGAAAAATTGTTTCCATAAACCCGCAATATTTTTGAAAGACCTATCCAACGACACCCAACACTATGGGGTAGGCAAGAAAAAAAAAAGACATCCCCACGTTACGTGTAGGGGAGGTGCATTAAAAAAAATATTTTTGAAAATTTTATTTTACCACTTTGTTGGCGTGACTAATATGTACATTCATGCCAAATTACAGCTTTCTAGTACTATGAGTCTCTGAGCTAGACTGGGGACGGACGGACGGACGGACATGGCGAAACTATAAGGGTTCCTAGTTTGACTACGGAACCCTAAAAAGGGTTTGAATTTGATACATAGGCCATAACATGAATTATATCGAATAAAGTTTCGCGTCGTTTATTGGGTATTTTTTAAGTTCCTGAACATGTTTGTATACAGTGTGTCCCTGGATAAAGTGCACAAACGAATAGGGATGAAACTAGACACAATTTTATCGACAAAAAAAAAAAATAAAAAAAAATTACCATCTTTGTTTATTTTTTTGTGATTTTTAAAAAAAAGTCATAGTACGCAGAGGACCTCATCGGAACAAATCAAGATATTTTGGCTCCTGTGGGCTCTATTGATTTGAAACAAACGGAATTATAATCACAAAAGTTTATTTGTGTCAATGAAAATAGAAAAAAATGAGAAAAAATGACATAAACCCTAAAAATAATGACTTTTCCTATGAATTTTGTGTTTTTTTTTCTCGAATTTTTAGTATTTACTCGATTTACTCAAAATTATGCCCATCTTACCTCATGTTATTTTTACCAGTAATGGTTGTGTATCTCATTGCCTTTTATTTAAAAAAATAACCAAGTGTCTCGCACAATTACAAGATCCTTAATGAGCGGCCAAACAAAGACATTGCGTTTACACTTAATTAGGTAGCCGCTCAGGTTGAAACCCTTAATGGAGGATTAGGATTACATTTTGGGTTTCTTGCACAATTATAAGATTATTAATGAGTGGCCAAACAATGACATAATGATTACGCTTAATTAGGTTGTCGCCCAGGTAGATTATTGTCCTTACTCTTTATTGAATTTTATTTGGGGTGGGGCGGGGAATACATGTTAGGATTAGCATAAATAGTGATAAGATAAGGTTTAGTTCATCAGTTACTTCGAATCATTCGTTGTTACTTATTCTCAGTTACAACTACTTCTACTATCAGGATTTCATAAAATGCCCCGTTTAAGTGAGTTCACGCACAGAGATCTCGCCGACATCCACTTTTATTATGGAATGGCGAGAGGTAATGCCAGAGCTGCTCGTTTATTATACATGGCAGCATTCCCGAACAGGAGACCTGTACCGTCTGCTCGTAATTTTCAAGAACTTCACAGACGATTGTCGAATGGACTTCGATTGGATCGAGATCGCCGAGAACAAGCAGGAGTAGTGATTGATGGAGCTGTTGAGGAAGCCATACTAAGAAGTTTATTTGCTGATCCGACGACCAGTATTCGGCGGTTGGCCTTGCAGCATGGAGTTTCAAAATCATCGGTTTGGCGGATTTTTAAAAAAGAAGGTCTTCACCCATACCACTACCAACGAGTTCAACATCTACACGACGACGTAGACAGGGTACCAAGATGTGTGCTGTCTTCTTGGATTCAACGGCAGATCAGGAACGATCCTGAATTCACCCAAAAAATTCTGTGGATGGATGAGAGTCAGTTTACACGACATGGGATCACAAACTGCAGGAATCTACATGAATGGAACCCCAAGGGAGAAAATCCTCACCTCAAAAGGTCGTCAAAATTTCAAGTGCAGTTTTCGATAAATCTGTGGGCTGGACTAATTGGTGACATGTTCATTGGCCCTATTTTTCTCCTCAGAACTTTGAACGGTCCCAAATTTTTAGAACTTTTGAGAGAAGATCTGCCCCTTGAATTGGAGGATGTGCCCTTGGAGACTAGAAGAACAATGTATTTACAAATGGATGGATGCCCGGCCCATTACGCACTTGACGTAAGGGGATTTCTCAACGCCTCTTATGCTAATCGTTGGATTGGCCGACAAGGGCCAGTGGCGTGGCCAGCACGCTCACCAGACATGACACCACTGGATTATTTCCTTTGGGGCACAATGAAACAGAGGGTATACAGCGTCCCTATCAACACAGAAGAGGAATTGCGTGGCAGAATTGTCCATTGTGTAAATTACATAAAAAATAACCCGGAAATGATACGTCGAGCAACTCAACAAATAGCAGTACGTGCAGGATTGTGTTTGCAAGAGCGGGGTGGGCATTTTGAACAGTTATTACATTAAATAAGTAATTATGAAATTCCATAATTCGTTTGATTTTATAATCCCATACCCAAAATGTAATCCTAATCCTCCATTAAGGGTTTCAACCTGAGCGGCTACCTAATTAAGTGTAAACGCAATGTCTTTGTTTGGCCGCTCATTAAGGATCTTGTAATTGTGCGAGACACTTGGTAATTTTTTTAAATAAAAGGCAATGAGATACACAACCATTACTGGTAAAAATAACATGAGGTAAGATGGGCATAATTTTGAGTAAATCGAGTAAATACTAAAAATTCGAGAAAAAAAAACACAAAATTCATAGGAAAAGTCATTATTTTTAGGGTTTATGTAATTTTTTCTCATTTTTTTCTATTTTCATTGACACAAATAAACTTTTGTGATTATAATTCCGTTTGTTTCAAATCAATAGAGCCCACAGGAGCCAAAATATCTTGATTTGTTCCGATGAGGTCCTCTGCGTACTATGACTTTTTTTAAAAAATCATAAAAAAATAAATAAAGGTGGTAATTTTTTTTTATTATTTTTTTGGTCGATAAAATTGTGTTTAGTTTCATCCCTATTCGTTTGTGCACTTTATCCAGGGACACACTGTATGATGGTCTTTTAATATTTGATTTGTTTTTCCCATTGTAAACTAGTACCAACCTACTGTTATTGAGAATTTGGAGGTAAGCACTTACGGGTTTGTACAATTAAAAGGTTTACGGCTGGCATTTAGCGGCAACCGTCACAAATGAGACTAAACAATGCAAATCGTGTTACACGTTACGCTAGATCACACTCGCAGAGACTAGCCGAGCTTAGCATACCGTCCTTTTCTAACATACAGCACGTTCGAGAAGGATGACAAGCTGGCTACACCTAGATAACCTTGAAAGAATGTCACTTTCGCAAAATAAGGGAGTCGGATGCAAAAAGATAAGGTAATCCTCGGAGAGTATTGCCCCTTTTACAATAGGTTGTCAGAAAGCAGATTCACGCATCGAGGGTTCCGTACCATCGCACTATTATATTTGTATTTGAATGTCACGTATTAAAGAGCACACGCGTTTAGTCACTCATTGTCATAATACGAGAGCAATATCTGCTGGTAAGTTTGCAGTTCCTAGAGTGTCCAATATCTACGGAGACAGGACACTTAAAAAACGTCTACCTTATCTCCTGAACAGATTATCAGCCGATATTGTTTTGGAAACCAACAAACGTAGATTTAAGGCTAGGTAACATAGGCATCTCTTGGATTCATTGTGAATGCGATGCTCACCTTTAATTATATAATTATGGGTGAGCATGAGTAAAATCATATTATACATTAGTGTATATCTAATTAAGTACCGCTTTTATATTATGTGTAAATGATACTAATGAAATGATCAACAAGCTGGACCGAAGATTCCGCAGTCAAACTGTGCAAACAGTTTTGTGGATCAATGCATAACCATGTAAACTTTGTGTTTGTTATAATAAATAAATAAATGAATAATAACGAAATGGAAATTCTTATAATTCTATTTGAATGTAACAATACGATACCGGGCCCGGTATTCCAGCCGGTATAAACCATCATCTTTGATCTGTTATCGTTATCGTATTGTCAACGTTTTGATATCTCTTATTTACTTGACAGTAATGGCGGCTGACGTCAAAACAATACCGTAACGGTCAAATAAAGACTGTACACGATAAAATCTGGCCATGCATGATCTGGTGTATTTTTTTAATGAATGCTAATTTTCAAGCAGCACTTTTTTGTAATAGTCAGTGGTTATGAAACTACATAATAAAAATACAATCATAATAAAATGTAAGAGCGTCTGTATCTTAGACCCTTATATAATCCACAGTACCTTTATTTTTTTGTCCACGATCTTCTGACAGTCTTTACCAAATTGTCCGTTTTAAAACATTTTATTATTTTTAATTATACAAGCCAAATTATACGTTATTAAATTATCTTACCACAATAGTTAAAACTTTCCTAATTATATTCAGATTAAGATAGTTCTGAGGTTTTTTAACTTTGGCGAATTTGACTTTTTGACAAATAAATGCCTCCCATACAAAAACAACTTTCAGTGCTTGGAGTAAAAAGTCTTCCTGACTACTACAAATAGAAATGAGTTTCAAAAAGTATTTTTTTCGTAAGACGACATTCTATTGTGTGTAAAACTGCTTGTAACAATGTAAATACAGTTGTGGCGTAGAAGCAGGAAGCGAGTGAAGATTGTCAAAAAACGCTGTACAGGGGATGAAAGGTATGATAGAATATATTTGGCGAAAACTCACACATACCCATACATTATGATACGATTTTATTTCATTATATAGTATTATAATTATACAACATATTGAAAAAAAAACTGCTTGAAAATATGCATTCATCGCAAAAATACACCAGATCATGCATGGCCAGATTTTATCGTGTACAGTCTTTACAATGATTTTACCGCCTAGAATGTCGGGCCTGAGGGCCCAGACAAGACGCACAACGCTAGCTGGCGTTTCTCTTCGTTTAATTTTTAAACCAATCGCGTCACTGGTAGATGACGTGATACGAAAAGTCACGTGATCTACCAGTGACGGGATTGGTTTAAAGTCGAAACGAATAGAAACGCTAGTTAGCGTAATGCATCTTGTCTGGACCCTCTGGTGCTTTATATGATTTCCCATTTTCTCGCCTACACAAAACAACCCTTTTCCACCACTAGCTCCTGTGCACGCACACCCCTTTAGTCACGCACACACGTAATCCCCGCGTGTGCTGTCCGTGTGTAATTGGATCAGCCGGCGTTGCCCGGCTTCCCCGACACGGGACCTCGCACGCCGCGGATTACTGAAAATAGACAATGTCAAGAGTGATTTCATTATACAACTGCGGAGTTTTATTTTACTTGCATTACTTCTTTTCTTTTCTTCTCTGCTCGAAGGGCTCTTGACAAAGCGCTCTTGCTCTTGCTCTCTCATAGCCTTTCTTCCAAAACATTTTTTTCATTGAAGGCTAACGAACTGTTTATTGTTTGGTTGCATTCGATTCAAAGTTTCAAAAAACCATAAATGCAGTATTTATTGATTTAAAAAAAAGTAAGTCTCATTTACGTAGAATTAACTATTTTCAATATTTAAGTTATTCGTTGTCCAGGTTTCGTTCGTTGTTTCATCCTGTAAATATAACCGTTGTGCCTTACAAGGCGACTGCGAGGTTGTGTAGCAACAAAGTAAAATAAAACTCATTAGGAACATAACGCAATAGTTTTTTATTTAAGACTTCGCCGAGCGTACGCCGGATGTACAGTGGCGCCCTCATTACTATTATTGTGTTTTCTAATAAACTATATCACATAGTTTAATAACAATTCACCTTCGAGTTATCCACTAAATGGAAAAAAGTGGCCACCTTTTCCCGTTAAGCTGTCTACTCAAAGGGTAATTGTTATTAAAGTTTGTTACATATCCCATAAATTGTGTTATTACTTGCGCTACAAAAACGTATCGTCGCTATGCTGGTACCTATTTAGTATTTATGTAAGGTTAAAGAAATAAGTGCAATAAGTGTTTATATGAACTGTCACCGACATCATCTTAGAATAATCAGAGTATAGGATCACCCGCAGTCAGCCTCTATTCCCGGTAGTAAAAACCATATCGTATTTGACGTTACGGTATTGTTTTGACGTCAGCCGCCATTACTGTTATAGTAGTTTATGCAATAGTTGTATAAGAGAGGTCAAAAAATATGAGTGGCGTGTGTTACGATGTGAGCCGAAGGCGAACATCGTAAAGGTAAGCGCCACGAGTGTTTTTTAACTTAGTTATACACTGTTGCATATAATACTTTTTCTGCGACTAGATTTCAAATGAAATGCAAAACTAAGCGAAAAAACTTACAAACGAACGAACGAAGTAAAGAACAACAAACGAACGGAAAACAAGAAAATGACAAAATATGTGTCTATGGTTTACTTTGTTTTTAAATTGACGGAATGGAAAATAGAATTATTTACAATTCCAAAACATTTTAATTTGACCAATCAGAATACTTCACCAAATTAAATCCACCAATCACAATACACATCGACTGTCAAACGGAACGATAGGTTCTTTTAGGTACGTGTTTCTCTTTAACTAATTTAAATCTTTTAAAAAAACTTTGTATTTCGTATCAACCAACCAGAATACAGCTATTTTAAAATCGACCAATCAGGTAACTGAAATCATTTCTCATAACATTAGGTGATTTATAGTCCCTATTTCACAATCGTTAAAATATGATTAAATCGATTGTGCAACGCTAAGCTTTGGCAGCTGGCCGTATCGTTTTATCTCAAAAACGCACAAGTGCTGTTTTGGGGCATAGACAAGATAGACTTTTCTCTGGATTATTCTGCGGACATATTATGTATGTTCTTATATTAGTGTTCGTGACTATATAAATGACAGATAAAAGTACAGGAGTAGGAAAATAAATTAATAAGTGCTATCAAAACTTTGCGGGTGGTAGGACCTTGTGCAGGGTCCGTCCAGATCGCTACCACCATCTCATCCATTAACCTACCGCCAAACACCAGTGTTCGCATTGTTGTGTTCCGGTTTGGGGATAAGACAGCCGGAAAAAATGACTAGCATTTGCAGTCTTAGGATTGCATTGCAGTCTTGTGAATGCGAATGTCTATGGGTCACAGTTAACACTTACCATCTGGTGGCCTGTGTGCTCGTTTGTCATCTCTATGCCATAAAAAAAAAACTTTGACAATACGATAAACGATAACAGATCAAAGACGATATTATTTTTGTTTCTAGAATACCGGCCCAGTATAGTATAGCCGTTCCTATAAGTTTGTCGTTATTCATCATTCATCCAGAAAGGATCGCCGAAGGGTTTCAAGGTCAAGGGCTCAATTTTTAACCAGAGCAGCCTCCTCAAACACCTCCCTACTGCTACTGTCATGTCATTATAAGCCCTTCTAAATTATATTATAAGGACGGGTAATATGTAAGAACTGGTTTTATCTACATCCATATCAAAACTTCAATATAATATGTTCAGAAGCGATACGTAAATGCCCTATATTAAGTAACCGGTTTCTGTGGTTGTACTTTAATGTTAACATTAAAGTATTACATTGTCATTAAAGTATCGGTTATCGCTGTAGTAGCATCGTAATGTTCAGTTTAAAATATTGGTATGTGAACATTAAGATACAGGGTAACGACAGATACAGTTTCTTACATATTGGAGAAAATTTATGATATGCACGCAGATAGAGTGAGTGATGATATGTATGCGACTGTACGCATAATTAGGCATTAAAACACTAGTGTGATCTTATTATCAAACTCGCCTTACGGCTCGTTTCATAAAACCACACTCGTATATTGATGCCTCTCATTATGCATCAGTCATATAAACAACTATTAAATCATCCGTAATTTATCTAATACATAAATTGTCGGTGGTATATGCCTCCCTTGTCCTGCGTAATTATTATGTGGAGCGCACAAAGTATGTACACGTACAGTCACCCAGTAAAAATGTTGACCATACTTAGAACCTTGTAATTGTGACTGCTAATGTTTTTGTCATACTTGTTATTTCATGTTCAGTTTTTAGTTTATTATGTCAGTGCACTAAAGTTCTTCAGAACAGTCAATATTTGAGTGATGTGATGTGGATAAACTGCAACAAATTGGATCCATTAAATTTTTTAGCATATAGAGGCTGCGAAATAAAACTAAAAGTAACTCGCCTGAGCCTGTATTCTACGCGGTGAAACAATATTGCTTTTAACGTAATATCGTATTGTTTCTCACTCGCCTGCCATTACTGTCAAGTAACAAGAGCTATCGTAAAGATGTTAATACGATAACATGTCAAATGCGTTATTGTTTTACCTAGTAGAATGGAGCCCCTGGGAAAAGGAGAATGGGCAGAAATGTATGAACACTGGCCTAGAAACCAATAACATGAAGCACTACATATTCGAATAAGTATCGTTTTTAATTCAACAGCGATTTTGTGTAGCGTTCAACCTCAAATAACTATGAGAAATATTTATAAAATCGAACATCAGGATGCCTACATAGACGACGTTAGCATAATTACTTTAAAACACCGGTCTTTGCATGGCGATAACTTTTTTCACACAAACATTTCGAACTCCCTGCCGGTACAGTAACAGTTTTAACTATGGTGGATAGGTAATTCTACCTATCCGGTGACATATCGCTTGTCCTTATCAATACTAATCTATACCTCTATATTAATATCATGTTATTAAAAAAATGCTACAATATTGACTGATCATGAATTAAGTTCATATATATATACGAGTACATACGTCAAATCACGCCTGTTACCCAGAGGGGTAGGGAGAGACCACTTCTTTCCACTTGCTACGATCTTGATTAAGTTCATAATATCATATAAATAGGATAAAATCCTTAAATAATAAAAATAACTATGGTACCGTTAAATAAATATACATACATTCACTATGTAATATTTATATTATAATACTATAATAATAATAAATATATTTCCAAAGATATCGATAGTTTGTATTATACAGTGTATAAACATTAATCATTATTAATTAATTCGATAAGCTGTTACGCGCATGCGACTATAACAATACGCGCTCGTTCGTGCCTTTTCCTATAACTATAACGCGTCTTTAAAAGAATACTTTGCATACTTATATGAAACTTTAATCGTATAACAGCTATTAGGTGAAATGGAGTGTGTAAAATGCAAGAAAGCGCTTTCCAAAAGGGGAGGCCATTTCATGTGTCAGGGACCGTGCCAGGGCATTTTTCATAAAAGCTGTGTAAAGGGTTTGGCAGCGGACATGAAAGCTGGCCGAGATAGGATCCACTGCAATAACTGTGAGGAAGATGACTCGGATACCGAAGAGTTAGATGATGGACAGGACTTCGACAAGATCCTTAAGGACATTCAAAGGAAGGTTAGTTCTATCCCCGGCCTCAAAAAACAGTTAGAGTCGATAACACAAAGCATGAGTGTCTTATCTGATAAATATGACTCGCTGATATCTGAACATGCTAAGTCTAAGGAGAGAATCAACACCCTAGAAAAAACGGTATCTAATATTGGCAACAAATGTGTATACTTGGAGAAGCAAAACGTTGCCTTAGAACAAAAACTACTTGAGTTCGAACAATGCTCGCGTAAGCAAAATATTGAGATCGTTGGCCTTGAACAACAGCCAGAAGAAAACATAATGGGTGTGGTATCTAAACTGGGCGACATACTCAAAATCAACACCGCGGATATTGAATGGGCGCGACGAAACCACCCAAGAAAACAAGGCGATGAGAAACCAGCATCCATCGTCGTTGGATTCAAGACATCCGGGACCGGTGCCCGCGACGCGTGGCTCGCCCAGCGCCGCAAGGTGGCGGGTGTGACGAGCGATATGGTGACTGGCGGCTCGAAAGTTTACAAAATATTTATTAATGAAGACCTACCTAAGCCGACTCGGGCTCTACTCTGGAATACTAAAAAGAAACTGCACGGTGCCTTCAGATTCGTCTGGGTATCAAACGGAAAAGTGTTGGTAAAGAAGGCCGAAGGAGATAAGACCCTCTGGATCAGATCGGAAAACGATGTCAACGACCTGCTTAAAGTAAAGTGAAGTGCTTTTTATTATTTTTTGGGTTATTGTGCTAATCTTATCTACAACATTCAATGATCTCACTAGTATTGAGTCAATTATAGATGACTCAATAACGTCTGTTAAATTTGATAATTTTAATTACTGGTTTACCTCTTTAGATTGTTTGAATAATAGCTTATGTATATTACACGTAAATATTCGTTCCTTAAAGAAAAACTTTGCAGAATTACTCCTAACACTCAATGACTACATTGACAACATAGACGTCCTTGTAGTTACTGAACCTAATGTTAGTTACTCATTGTTAAGTTTTTATAGTATAAAAGGTTTTAGTCTTCACAATTATACCCGTGTGGGCCGTAGAGGGGGAGGGGTTCTTGTTTACACGCGGGAGGGGATCCAAGCGCGGGCGAACGAAACTCCCGCGTCAACCTTGCGATCGGCCGAGTGTGTTTCCATTAACATAGTCAGCAATAATGAAAATGTGTATTTGTTGTGTATCTACAGGCCACCTAAAATATGTAAGCAGGATAAAATTATTGAATTTCTTGAGGATATTCGTCCCTTATTAGAATCTATACCTTTAAGTGCTAATTTGATACTTTGTGGTGATATAAACATAAACTTATTGAATAAACAGAATAAATACGTATTAGAATATGAAACTATTATGTCTGAGTTTGGGTTAATTAAATGTATTAATCAAGTTACTCGTAAAGAAATTGTAATGGATAGGGTTGTTAAATCTTGCATTGATCACATTTATATAAGAACATCCCTACCCACGGCACGTATCTACTCAGCTGTAATAGAACATAAAATGTCGGACCATTATTTCGTGTCGGCTGTGGTGCAATGGAACTACGCGCTGGCGCGCGATCCCGGCGGCAGCGCAGGCCGGCTTGGGAACGGCGCGTCGTCGGGCTCGCGCGGCAGTGGCGCCGTCGGCAACACAGGTGGCCCGGTTAGGAACCAAATGGCGCACGCAGAGCGGCGACGTGTCCTTGACAACCGCAAAGTCCGAGAATTGCTTTTGCAAACTGATTTTGTACACTTAATGTCTATAAATTGCCCAGTTAAATTGTATAACGCGTTAACGGAATTATTCATAGATATATATAATGAGTGCTATGTGTTTAAAACCATTCAATGTAATATTAGTAGAAATAATAAACCTTGGATTAATTATAACTTAAAGAAAATGATGATTGAGAGGGATAAACTCTTTGAAATTTGGTGTAATGAGCCAAAGAATATGCTTAAACGACTGAGATATACTAAATATAGGAATAAATGTACCAAAGCCATAAATAAAAGTAAGAATAAATATGACAAAACATGTATAATAGAGTGTAATAAAAATATAAAGAAAATATGGGAAAGGATACATATATTAATGGGGAAAGAGAAAAAAAGCTTGGATGACATGATACACTCAAATATGCAATGCATGGGTGATGCTGATGACTATTGTATATCTAATAAGTTCGCCTCTACTTTTACAAACGAAATCAAGGATATAAAACATGAATGTAATGATAAGTGGCTTGATCGGGATAACTATGTCAAAAAAATAGATATGTGTATGAGATGGCAACCCGTCAAGAGTCATCAAGTAAAAAATATAATCAAGAACATGAATGTAAATAAATCTCCGGGTAGCGATCTAGTACGCATGTCTGATATAAAATATGTCATAAATAAAATAAGTCCTGTATTTGCCAAGTTAGTCAACCTATCAGTTAAACACCATACATTTCCTAATAAACTAAAAGAAGCCATAATTCGTCCTATTTACAAAAAAGGCAACCGTAAATCTTTTTCTAACTATAGACCTATCGCGATATTATCTAGCATTGACAAAATTATGGAAAAATGTATAATTGACCAGCTTAGTACCTTTTTTAACAAACACGATGTCTTAAATCCCCGCCAACATGGTTTTCAAAAGGGAAAAAGTACCGCAACTTTATTGTCAAGGTTTACAGACGAAATTAATAGCTACCTTAATGTTAAAAAATTTGTGTTGGCTGTATTTTTTGACTTCAAAAAGGCGTTCGATACTCTAGAGTCGAGTACCTTATTGAAGGCTATGTACGAGTGTGGAGTGGGCGAGCCGTTGAACGAATGGTTCCGCGATTATCTCACTTCACGCTCGTTCAAAGTAAGAGTTGGGAGCACATATAGTCGTGAGTGTACAGTGGACTGCGGGGTGCCACAGGGCTCCGGTTGTGGTCCTGTCTGCTACCTGATGCACGTCAACAGCTTGTGTGGAGTGCTGCAGCACTGCTCAGCACACATGTTCGCTGATGACCTCTGTGCTATGCGTGCAGGTACGGGCCTTGAAGAAACGTTCCGCCTTGTACAGCAAGACATTGACGCGGTGGTTAAGTGGTCTCACGACAATGGGATAGTTCTTAACGCTGACAAAACAAAGTTCTTGTTAATTCACTCCCCTTATCTACCATTAAATAATATTCATCCGCACTTATATGCTCATACCTATCCTTGCTTCCATCAAAATAAGTGTAACTGCGCCTGTGAACCTATAGAAAAAGTTAAATGTATTACTTATCTCGGAATGAAAGTAGATGAACATTTTTCCTGGTCATGCCATGTCAACTTTATTTATGAAAAACTTAGAGTTTTGTTAGGTAAATTTTATCATTTAAGATTCAGAGTTCCTATTAGCACACTAAGATGTTTGTATATGTCGTTGGTGGACTCCATACTGAGTTATGCTCTCGACAGCTTTGGACTCACAACTAAGACCAACATCGATAAATTAGAAGCCATACAAATTAGATTTTTAAAATTACTTGTTAACGAAAAAATTAAACTCAAATGTAAAGGTAACTATCGACAACTCTTTAAAATCTGTAGAATATTACCGGTAAGCATGATAAAAGATAAGATAAAAAAGATAAAAAGATAAAAGATGTTTATTCAGTAAGTAGGCCGCACGGGCACTTTTACACGTCAAAAATCTACCAGCGCTTCGCAAGAGACCACTGCTGAGAAGAAGCGCCGCAAGAAACTCAACAGTAAGTCGTTTTTTAAATATAGGTACAATTTTAAAACTTAACCTAGCATTATATAAAACAATGAATCTAACATATGATAAGAAATAAATGTATTCACGCGTAGTTGAGCAGGAAAATGTGTCAAAACTCTGAGTTTTCTCCAGAACTAATTGGTAGTAAGTAATAGAAAATAATTATGAAAAATTATACTTAATTATGATGGTGTAATACAACTACATAAAAAGTTTCGATACATTCTCCTACAGAAACCGTGTCCCCTAGACAATATACAATGTTTACATATTTCTTACGGTGAAGTTATTATTAAGTTATTTGGGTGTTTAGTTTAGGCCAAGCACTTTTATCTGATAGATAGTCCTCGACCCTATAGTAAGCTTTAGACATTAGCGACTTTTTCAAGTAAGTTTTAAGTACTGGAAATGGTAACTTTAAAACTTCGTCAGGTAATTTATTATAGAAATGGATGCATTGACCTACAAATGATTTAAAAACCTTACGAACACGAAATTTTTTAGTAGCTATTTTATTTTTATTTCTTGTATTAAAATTATGTATATCACAATTCTTAATAAAAGAGTCCTGATTTTGAAACATAAGTATCTACTTGCATCTAATAACCATGGCTGTCTCGTTCATAACTCAGCGTATTCCTCATTAAAACCCATTGATCATACCTATAACACCAAGGCTATGGCGACTGGTAAACTATTCGTCCCGAGGATAAATAATTACTATGGAGACAGAACTCTCAAAAAGCGTATCCCATACCTACTCAATAGTTTGCCTGAAGCTATTAGACGTGAAAAAAATAAGAATAAATTCAAGAGACTATTAAAAAAGCATTATTTAGATCTACTTATATAATATTATAAATGTATGTTTAGTATACTTCACAGATTTTTTTGGACTGCATAATACTGTTATTTAATTTTTATGTTAGTGAATGCCTATCTTAGAGACTGCCGTTCCCACAGTCAAACTGTTACTCCAGTTTTGTGGGGCAATGCCTAATTGTTAGTTTTTAAAAAATTGTACTTATTAAATAAATAAATAAATATAGTTGTCTCTAAAAAAAGATATGTAATGATATAGGCGAATTTTATCTAAATTATAAGTAATAGATAATCAACTTAATTACCGTTTATTGACCAGCTGCCTGTTTAAATACTTTCACAGTGGACTAATGGACAGCAATTTAAAATAAAACTCCGCAGTCAGATTCTCCCTCAAAGCTTAAAAACAACGTAGAGTTCGTATCGTACCCTTTCAATTTACATAAAAACCCCGTTACGACCATTTCGCAAACCGTTATCGGACTTAAATTAAATAAAACCTCAATTCACAGAGAGTTGAAGGTTTTTTTTTATAAAAAAATAACAGAGCGACATTCTCAGGACTACCTAAGTGAATTAAAATCAGCGACCCCGCCCGGGCCGTACGGCCTCTCAGCCAGTGCCTCTCTGGCTGTTGCGGGCATAGCTTGTGCCTCGTCGCGAAAAAAAACATTACTCAATACCGCCAAATTACAGTGCGCAATTTTGAATTTCGAATCGAATGTTGCCCGGTTTAAACATGCGTTTTAAAAAATAAACACGATTCGTTTGTTTTTATTGAATATAATTCTTAAGTTGGTTTTAGTCAATGGAATATTCGTTTGGAATCTTTTGTTTTTATTTAATTAGGAGTTATTAGAGTTATATTGTGTTTTTATTGTGAGTACATTTGCAGTTGATTCGTGTTAACACAAAGACGTCAAAGTTATCGACGGTGCAACAAGTGACAGACACGACGACTCTGGACATGATTTTATACGATGTAAGTATGTCTTAAGTATAATAACAAAAGAATATACTTAAGTATTTTTAGATCTACATAAATAGCTAGAAAAGAGTCTTGTAGTGTAAGTTTTTTTGTATTATTGGTAAAACTTTTAATAACATTATAATTTTAAAAGGAACTTGTTAAAATAAGTATATTACATGAATTAAGGAAATATTTTCTTACTCGACCAAGATAAGGGAGTTTTCACTTTTCTACATTATTTGTATGTTGTTAAGGTCCAAAAGTGATTAATGACTTTCTTAGTCGATAACACACTAACATAAAAAATCGATGACATTTGAAAACCTACAGCTGCATATTGAGGCGTTTTGAATAATTCATAGCCGTATCTTAAACTCAAAATATAACAAATAAAAAAAAACGATATATCTATAGCATTGTGGATTTTATTTTAATGAGTATAACCATATTACTTTTGACATGTTATCCTATTGTTTCTATCTCAGTCAATACAGTTAAGTAAATAGGAGCTATCGTAACATTGACAATACGCAAGCAATATGGTTTATACCTAGTAGAATACAGGCGCTGTAATCCACACCGCAGTAAGCGTAGGGAAGGCCCGTTAGAACGACAGAGATAGATGTATTTCTCATCGTGCAGCTTTAACTGTAGCTAGCGATTTTTACGTCATACATCGTTTTTTTTTTATGTTCGTGGATATAAAAGATAAAGTAGACGTCGAGTCATATCAGGCCCCAATTTTACCATCGTGACAATGACAGGTGACAGGTGACTACCCGGTATGTATATATTGCAAAGTTAACAAGCTTTTACGTGGGATTTATATCAGCTGAGGTACCTATGTACACTGAAATGTCACCTGTCACATGTCATTGTCAGGATGGTGAAGTACGGGGCTGGCCCTAAAAGAAAAGGCTCTAGAAAGAGAGTTGGAAATTGCTCCACCGACGACAGCCTAGCTTTTAAATTTAAGAAAAAGATGATGTGAAAATCTGTTAAGGTTAGTCTGTGAAAGGGACAGAGCTATAGGAGTTACTTTAACATTACCCTTTCCAGCACTTAAAAATTACTTAAAAAAGTCGTTAATATCTAAAGCGTACTATAGGGTCGAGGACTATCTAACAGATAAAATAATGCTTGGCCTAAACCCGAAACTTAGTCATTCTTTCAAAGTTGTTTGTCTAGGGGACACCGTTTTTTTTTCCTCTCTTCTCTTCCCCCCCTTATCTCTCTCGTAATATTTTTGACATGTTTTCCTGCTATTTGCTATTTGATATTATATTTAATTTAATATTTATTGCTTTATATAATGCTAGATTAAGTACTACCATTGTAACATGTTTAAAAAATGACTGACTGCTGAGTTTCTTGCGGCGTTTCTTCTCGGCAGTGGTCTCCTCTTGGGAAGCGCTGGTAGATTCATGACGTGTAAAAGTGCCCGTGCGGCCTACTTACTGAATAAATATCTTTTATCTTTATCTTTTTATATATCTTTGTCTCATTCGCGCCTGGAACTTCTCGATTTTATAGCTCATACGGCAGTACGCAGGTACGTTACTAGCCAAATTATGTTTCATTTTATCCAAACGTGCCGCTACGCCGTAACACTCGTAGCGCTACGAAATATCGTAGCGCGCTACGCTAGCACAATTTCTAGGCCGAGATTATAGGTGGTAAAAGCCATATCGTCTTTGATATGTTATCATATTATAAACGTTTTTATAGCTCTTATTTACTTAACAGTAATGGCGAGTTTAAAAAACACTAACATGTCAAAGCAATATCGTAGTACCGAGTGGAATAGAGGCGCTATTAAAATTTACAGACATTAAAAGTAGTTCATTCACTTTATCAAATTAAGCTGGGGTTAACTGCCCCCTTTGGGTATTTACTAAAACTAATATAAATAAAAGGGTGGTTTTTAATTCGTTAAATGGCTACAATTTAATTTAATTGATTGTCGAGACAGGGAACTAAGTAAGAATACAGAAAACAAATAACATCGAAGTGATTTTGCTTTTTTCAACCCCCAACGCAAAAAGAGGGTTGTTATAAATTTTACGTGTGTATCTGTGTATCGATTTGTCTATCTGTGGCATCAAAGCTCCCAAAGGGATAAACTGATTCAGACGCCATTTAAAAAAAATAAAATATCAGGGTGTTTGTTAGCTAAATTTTACGTAAATTGGTTCAGCCGCTTAAGACATATCATTCGATATCATAGTTTTTACATGCTATTAAATGTATGGCTTGAAAAAGGCTAGTTCAAAAACTGAAAGCCATTTGCAATTGAGTTACACATATTAGGACATATTGGAGGTTAATATTTATCAACTCAATTCTGCAAATGCTGCGAATATCAAAAAGTGTGGGAATATTTTGAAGCTTGGACCATTTTGTTGAATATAATACTTGTATACAAAATAACTAAATTAAATTCGTAAGTACATAAACTTAGAATTAACTCAAGAACTTATTTCTTCAAGGGAAGCAAAAAAATCGAATAATTTGCATTAAAAAAAAGTAACATTTTTTTAGAGATTTTAATTTAAGCCCAATTGCTTAAACAATTTATATTCCTAGACATGCCGTTTAGCGTTTTTTATTCCTCTTTCCTTCACTTCCTTTGCGTGTAGACGTAAGGCTAAAAATATCATCCACCCACAATCTTCTAAAAGCACTTAAAACCCTTAACCCACAATAGCTCAACAAAAATAAATAATAATGGATTCAATAACGTTTACTCCTTAAGAACCAACCACAAAACAACCAAACTCTAAAACAACGTTATTTGATTTTAAACACAATTTGTTCACATCAGAACTCAAACTGGATTTGATAACATTTATTATGGGTATCTATTGATTGCCATAATTATTTTTAGTCATAATGTGTTTTAAGTCAGAATTTTCGCAAGTCATGATGCATTTTTCTCAGGACACGGTTCTTTTTTCAGGATTTTTATAAAACTAACCTAACCTAACCTCATTAATCTACACGATTAACGATTATTAAAAACTGTAACTTCAGCCTGAAAGAAGATATGACAAAAAAAAGTATGACTAACAATACATTATGACCAACGATATGTAATGATAGGCAGTCAAAGGGATCCGATTTATTATATCTCATTCTTGTTGAAACCGTGTGGTTGCCGGGTTAGAATAGTGCCACTCCATATCTTCCCGTGGATGTCGTAAGAGACGGCTAAGGGAATAAAGGCGTATAGTACTGTTAGGCGATGGGCTTGCAACCTGTCACTAATACACTGGTAAACATCTTAGCCTAAGTGTGCAAAATGTGGTTACAGAATTATCAATAAGCTTTTAGAGTTGTTGGTAATTCTGTAGCTCTGCCTACCCCACTCTGGGAATAAACGCGTGAGTTTATGTATGTATGTATTCTTGTTGAAACGTTACATTAAATTGCTGATTTTCGACCAGTTCCCATACATTTTTGTAGCAACTCTGTGTCATATTCTTTGCCCTAGGGGAACTTGAGATCGATCTCGGTATACTCAATCACGCTTCACCAGTATCGAATACGAAACTCGATTCTGTAATATGACATTACCAGAGCGATAAAAGGAGTAAGCCAGTTTGTTAGGTTACTTACAGTGAATGGTATAAGAAGCTTACGCGTACTTACTTATTATTGAGAATGCGAGGCGAACATTTATTTAAAATAGCTTGAATTATTTTATGTTTTGTTGGGTGTCTCTCGGAATCCCTAATAATGTTAGTCCTAACGCATCATTTGTCCGAATTATCATTTGTCCTAAATTGGTTTTCAGCTGAATGAGACCACTTTATAAGTTTTACAAAATACCTGCGATTATAATCGAAACTGGAATTCAAGACCAAAAAAACTACGACAGATACGTCACTGTCAAATCTGTCAAAGAAACTTATGTCATTGGCAAATAAAGTTTTCAGGTTTCGCCAACCTTTTTGTTATATGCTTCTTTGTACATATTGACTGTTACAATTAATTAATTAGGATTTTTCAAAAAAGGTACTTACAAACTTTTTAAGACTTATTGGTAATTCTGTAGCTCTGCCTACCCCAGTCTAGGAATAAAGGCGTGAGTTGATGTTTGTATGTAAATAAATTTCTAATAACAAAAAAATTGTAGCGATATACTTAGACGATGCAAACATTAATAATTCTAACAAACCCGAAGTTTGTACGCAGAATATTAATTACGTAGCTTTATACAAGGTCATGGGGGTTATTATGACATAGTTATGCAATTCTGTTTACGCTGAGAGAAAAGGACAGAGCTATACATATAACTGCAATAGCTCTATCTAGGGAGTGCAATCCGGATTCGTTTTGTATGGGGAAATCCGGATTAAATCCGGATTTCCTTCCCCTTACACTCACCGTAAACTGAATTGCATAGTTATGTCATAATAACCCCCTAGGTCAATGTTCTATTCAAAGTTGATTTGTGAAAAGCCTGTCGAAAACGTAATATGTTAATGGGTACACGGAGTTATTAATGGAGTGTATCAATGTTTAGAAATGGGTTTACTTTGTACAATGTTTGTAACGATTAGCTGTTTATTTTTAAACCGTGTTTTAGTATCGTATGTTCTTAACTGCTTTTCAGCTGAGTCGGACAAGTTTTAAGTTTTCCAAAAAATCCTACGTAAAAGGGTTGTATTACTTATAACAACACTAAAAGGTTTTAAAATTCAGGTGAAAAAGTCTTTACATTTGTATAAATTTCCTCGTATTGTTGGAGAAAAGCATTCTGTAATATATGCCTCGGGAAACCGGGATTGCCTGACTCAGATTTTAACATGCCTCGCCACGGCTCGTCCCGCCACCTAGTTAGGCAATCCCGGCCAATGCAATCATGTACTATTACTGGGTACAATAGAACACCATCGTGTAATATCTAGATGTTACTAGTATTCTATTACATTGTACACTCGAGTTCATGAACGAGCTTTAGAGCACTCTTAGCAGCGTAACGACGTCATTATACACCCGATAATAGCTAGTACAGCTTGAATTTCTTCTCGCTCAGTGCGTCTCCTTCGTTAAAGACTGGGTAGATAGGGACGGGAAGACTATTAAGATACTAGCATGGTTGTTATACACTGGCGATTAAAGATAAAGGTGTGTTTTGGTAATATTTTGGTATAATTTTGAGTGCGTTGTTTTTGGGGTAACTTTGTTTGAACCCGTATTGCTTTTCAAATTATATTGACGATACCACCGTTTTTTTACTGACTTATCGTATCACGTCATCTACCAGTGACGTGATTGGTTTAAAAACTAAACGAAGAGAAAAGCTAGCTAGCGTAGTGCATCTTATCTGGGCCCTCAGCTCTCGTCGTTATACCGAGAGCGTTAAACTCGCTAAAAGATCAATATCTCAAAACAGCTGTACTGATTTTGAAAACAAAACTAAGGACCATGAGCTACGGTGCCACAGATCGACACACAGACACACTTACACGTCAAACTTATAACACCCCTCATTTTTGCGTCGGGGATTAATAAATAATTACAATGTCACACAAATACATTAGACATTGTCCCAACCTAATGTCTAGGCTTGTACTATGGGTACTCGTAGTAGTTGTGTAGTACAACGATAAAATATAGATAATTCATACTTAAATATACTAAAAACTACATACTTTTTACTTGGTTACAGAATTATTAACAAGTTTTTAGAGTTGTTGGTAATTCTGTAGCTCTGCCTACCCCACTCTGGGAATAAAGGCGTGAGTTTATGTATGTATGTATGTATACTTAAATACATATAAACCATTCAAGACGCAGGAACAAAATATTCGCGCTCATCACACTAATATCTTCCCTTACCGGGATTTGAACCTACGCTATCTTCGTAGGCAGGGTCAGCAACAACTAAGCCAACGCGTCGTCAAAAGCCATATGGTTTTCCCGAGTGGAATAGAGCCCGTACTTAGTCATAAAAGTTAATTCAAATTCAAATTCAAATTATTTATTGGTAATATATACATAAAATGTCAGTTTACAGTTATAATTATTATAGTAGGTATACATTTATATTAATTGGTAATAAAATACCTACATTGAGTTGTTTGCTTAAACATTTCATTATGGTCGTAGAACGCCTGCTCGACGAGCCATTTTTTAAGCCTACGTTTAAATAGTGGTGCGCTTTGCGTGGTGGTGATATCATCCGGGAGGTGGTTGTACACTTTAGGACCCATGATGTGGATAAGTTTCTGGGATTTAGCCAGTTTGTGTGGAACGAGCGGTAGCTTTCTTGCGCGTACGCTGCGGGTCATGTGCCTGCGCGGGGCATCTATCCTGGGAGTTGTGTCCAGGTTTTCTCTTGTATGCACTGCCACGTGCAAAATTAAAAGTGAAGGCAACGTCAAGATACCCAGTGACTGAAAGTGTGGTTTGGCAGATTCAGTTTGCGGCACACGTGCTATAGCACGTATCGCGCGTTTTTGGAGACGAAAGACCCTGGCCCAGTCTGCAGCTCCCTATAATGCGAGGGTCACCACCAACACCAACTAAGCCAACGCGTCGTCAAAAGCGACATGGTTTTACCGAGTGCAATAGAGCCCGCACTCAGTCATAAAAGTTAATAATGCGAGGGTCACCAACAACACTAACTAAGCCAACGCGTCGTCAAAAGCAATATGGTGTTACCGAGTGGAATAGAGCCCGTACTCAGTCATAAAAGCTAATAATGCGAGGGTCACCACCAACACTAACTAAGCCAACGCGTCGTCAAAAGCAATATGGTGTTACCGAGTGGAATAGAGCCCGTACTCAGTCATAAAAGTTAATAATGCGAGGGTCACCACCAACACTAACTAAGCCAACGCGTCGTCAAAAGCAATATGGTGTTACCGAGTGGAATAGAGCCTGTACTCACTCATAAAAGTTAATAATGCGAGGGTCACCACCAACACTAACTAAGCCAACGCGTCGTCAAAAGCAATATGGTGTTACCGAGTGGAATAGAGCCTGTACTCACTCATAAAAGTTAATAATGCGAGGGTCACCACCAACTAAGCTAACGCGTCGTCAAAAGCCATATGGTTTTACCGAGTGGAATATAGCCTATACTCAGTCATAAAAGTTAATAATGCGAGGTGTCCAGGAACGTCAGCTTTAAGTCGTATTCGTGCGACGTATTGACTGTTAGCTATATTTAGGCGCTAGGTATCACCTAAATGCTATCACTACGTGCAGTGCTACGCGGGCTAAGTTATAAGCGATTAATGGTCTTATTAATAAACGTGGAGCAACCGTAGAGAAGCTAAACTTTTTTTTTACATACATACATAGGTATATTAAATCACGCCTGTTTCCCAGAGGGGTAGGCAGAGACCACCTCTTTCCACTTGCTACGCTCTTGACAAATTTCTTTCGCTTCTTCCACATTCATGCATCGAGTCATGCACGCACGTCGGTTGCGGGTACTTATGATTTGGCCCTTTTATAAACTATTTTTAATTTTGAATAAATAAATATTATGAAATAATAATCAAGAGACGACCTTACACAGATTGACCTAGTCCCAAACTAAGCTCTAGGCTTGTACTATGGGTACTAGACGACGATATAAATACTTATATAGAGGAATAAATACTTAAATATATAGAAAAGATCCAAGTCTCAGAAACAAGTACTCGTGCTCGTCACACAAAAAAATGCCCCTATCGGAAATCGACCCCGGCACCGCTAGCTTCGTGGGCAGGGTAACTACCAACTAGCTAGGCTATCGCGTTGAATGCCTTTCACTCCAGAGGGCCCAGACAAGATGCACTACATAATATTATCCATTAATCTACCGCCAAACAGCAGTGTTCGCATTGTTGTGTTCCGGTTTGGGGATAAGACAGCCGGTGAAATGACTAGCATAGAGGCATTCCTTCTTAGTCCTCAGGGTTGGCAACGCATTTGCAGTCTTAGGATTGCATGGCAGTCTTGTGAATGCAAATGTCTATGGGTCACAGTTTCCACTTACCTTTAGGTGGCCTGTGTGCCCGTTTGTGTTCTCTATGCCATAAAAAAAAACTAAAAAAAAAACTACGCTAACTATCGTTTCTATTCGTTTGGTTTTTAAACCAATCCCGTCACTGGTAGATGACGTGATACGAAAAGTCACGTGATGTGCCAGTGACGCGATTGGCTTAAAAACTAAACGAATAGAAACGATAGTTTAGCGTAGTGCATCTTGTCTGGGCCGTCTGGGCACTGTAAAAACCATATCGTCTTTGACCTGTTATGGTATTGTTTTGACGTCAGCCGCCATTACTGTCATGTACATAAGAGCTACCATAACGTTGATAATACGATAACAAGTCAAAGACGATATGGGTTTTACCGTCTAGAATAGAGACGCAGTTAAGACTGCGCCGAGCGAACGCCGATACTATTATTGTGTTTTCTAATTAACTAAAGAATTTCCTTAAAATCAGACGATGTGTTTTTGTAGTGCAAGTATAAACACAATTTATGGGATACGTAACAAACTTTAATATTTAACAATTACCCTTTGAGTAGTCAGCTTAACGGGAAAAGGTGGCCACTTTTTTCCGTTAAGTTGATAACTCAAAGGTGGATTGTAATTAAACTATGTGATATACCCTATAAGTTGTGTTTTCATTTGTAGTACCAAAACATACCGTCCAGTTACAAGAAAATACTTAAATTTATTAGAAAACACAATAAAAGTGATGAGGGCGCCACTGTACATCCGGCGTACGCTCGGCGCAGTCTTAAAGTGCTGCCAATGTTGAGTTATTTACAAACACTCCCATGGACTTATTAGATAAATAAGTCCATACATTTGCTTTGTACAGTCACCAAATAAAAATGTTGAGCATACTTAGAACCTTGTCATTGTGACTGCCACTGCTATTGTCATACTTGTCGTTTGATTTTCAGTTTGAAGTTTATTATGACAGTGCACTAAAGTGCTTAACATTTTTGTTGGGGTACTGTACACGTATAAAACTCTAGATTCATACCCAATTATACCCGTCACTTGTAACTTGAACCAGATTAAAGGCAAAGGTCACCGTAAGCAAACAAAACGCAGCCCTATTACCGGTGTTTAGCGTGCATTTTACACTGGGGGAGCGAGATAAAAAGCCAGGAGAGGCCGGCGCGCGCAGCTTCACGTCACGGCTAGGGAAGGGAAGGTGTCGATAGTGAATAAAAGTAAATTTAATTTTTAATGTTTTTTTTTTGTTTAAAATTTGTCACACCTAGGATTTTTATCTAATATTATAATAATGTGAAAGTGTGATTGTTAGTTAATTTTGCTTTCATGATTTAAAGCATAAAATCATGTACCCTGACTGTACCCTGAATGGTCATTCATAATCCTCTTTGAGACTTAGGCCCTGTTGTTTGATCAGTAGTTAAACTAACTAATTGTTAAGATTTGAAAAAGGAATCGAAAATTTTAAGGAGTCTCAAGGAAATTTTGAATTCCTTTTTCGAATTTTAATAACTACGATCAAACAACAGGGCCTTAACAATCTAGATTAAAATGTTTGATTTTTAGTAACATTTTATGAAAAAAGATAGGTACTTACATATAATCATCATTCCGAAATAATCCTGTAACATAAATGTTTTTGTTTCTATTCAAAGTAACAAAATAAGCAATCTTAACAAATTTTACACTAACTCAAAAATCGTTACAACCCCAAAGTAAACCCTGCAACCCTGCATCCCATCCCTACTCAGCCTCAGTACCCGCCTAGATAGCCATGAAAACACACGCGCGTCGCGAAAGTCCCCAATTAGAGTAAAAAAACAGCAAACCTCACTGAAATGTGGTAGTGCAGTGGTTCAAGATGGGCGTAGACAGTTTGCCGACGCCAAAGACTGTACGTATTACTATAACACCACCATTATGAAGCTATTAGCGCTATAAGGGTTTCTAAAGGCCTTAAAACATAGGTTGATGTGTCATTCGTTATCCAAATGTCATAAGTCATTTATTTGTTGGTCTATTTTGGTTTTTAAACTGATGTCGTTCTGGTTTATTTTTGATTAACGCGTCTACTTGTGTTATTATAGAATTCACGTTGCATTTGGTGTTACTTTACGTAGAGTATATTTTATGTGGATAAGCCGATAATGCGTTGCCTCTTACGGCCTTAGTTAAATTTAGTTTGCTAAAATTGGAACCTTAATGTAGTTATGTTGGGTTCAAAATAACTTTGACATTTGTCCTAGTTTTAAAACGTTTCTCATTAACGGTGAAGGCAATCTGATTATAATTTTTGGCTTTTATCATTTGTGCTACCACTAAACAATAATAATATAAAAAATAAACGTTTTAAAAACAATAAGTAGACCGAATAGTAAAATAAACTCCTTAATAGCTCCATATGTTTATTCCAACAAGTATACGAAGACATGATTCCAGTCAATTGCGATGTAGGTTCATTTTCATTTTCTCTTTATCCGTACGTTCCAACTTCGATGTCCTCCATGGACCTCCATACCAACTCGCGTTACTCGCTTTGACATTAGCTTGTCACAATAGGAATAAATTACATCCATTAGCGAAGATATAGGATAAGAAACATTCAAATGAGATTGGGCAGAAATGTATGAACACTGGCCTAGAAACCAGTAACAATAAGGTCTATATCATCGGATATCGTTTTTAATTCTACTACGATTTTGTGTAGCGGGAAACGTGATAGTGTGATCTGAGATCAAAAAAGGCATTTGAATTCTCAAGATTTCAATCTCAAAACTGAAATCCAAAATCTCTAAGGACTGTATAGTCACGAGATAAAATACGGTATTTGACAAAAGTCAAATCAGCTCTTTTTATGAAACGTCAAAAACGCTCCGTTACTAATGAATTTATAGGGATTAGGTACTATCTTGTGACCCACAGTCAAAAAGCGTCTGTATAGTTGAATTTTATGAATTTAAAAATCTCAAAACAGCAAAAATAAATAAAAGATTGATATTTTCCTAGAGAGTTAGCATGCTGAAGTGGCAATGGGCAGGCCACATAGCTCGGAGAACTGATAACCGTTGGGGAAGAAAAGTTCTCGAGTGGCGGCCCCGCACCGGTGGACGGAGTGTTGGACGGCCTCCCACCCGGTGGTCTGACGACCTGGTTAGGATCGCGGGGAGCCGCTGGATGCGAGCGGCTCAAGACCGTGACTTGTGGCGCTCTTTGGGGGAGGCCTTTGTCCAGCAGTGGACGCCCCCGGGCTGATGATGATGATGATGATGATTTTCCTAGTATTTTTATAATGTTTATCTGTGGTTAATGAAAAAATAATTTAATTTCACTCTTGTCAAATACCCTATTGGTACCTACCTTAGGTCAAACTCCAATAGGGTTGAGTTTCCTAAAAGTTACAAATGACTTGACATCTAGTTATTAATTCTACAACGATTTTCTGTAGCGGGAAACCTCAAATAACTATGAGAAATATTGAAAAAATCTTGAACATCGGGACGCCTACATAGACGACGTTAGCGTAATTACTTTGAAACACCGCTGTCTTTGCATGGCGATAACTTTTTTCACATACAGATTTTGAAGTATCGGTCATACTATTAGTTTTACAACTTAGAATTACCTATCCTGTGACATATCGGTTGTCCTCGTTGGTCATATAGGCCAATAAACCCACCCTCCTTATAAATGTCAATATTTGTATGGTTTCGTTATTTTCTTTATTTGTTTTTGAGTTTTTACTTTTAATTTTGCTTGTTGTGTGACCTGCCGTGGTATCACCAAATGGTTCCTGCGGAGGACCAGCTCTACCCTGAAAACCATTAACATGCCGAGCAGGAACCATTTTACTCCGTCTGCCATTAGTCAGTAGTAGTTCTGCGGGTGGTAGGACCTTGTGCAGGGTCCGTCCGGATCGCTACCACCATCTTATCCATTAACCTACCGCCAAACAGCAGTGTTCGCATTGTTGTGTTCCGGTTTGGGGATAAGACAGCCGGTGAAATGACTAGCATGGAGGCATTCCATCTTAGCCTCAGGGTTGGCAACGCATTTGCAGTCTTAGGATTGCATTGCAGTCTTGTGATTGCGAATGTCTATGGGTCACAGTTTCCACTTACCATCAGGTGGCCTGTGTGCTCGTTTGTCTACTCGATGACATAAAAAAAAAAAATAGTTCATATATTTTTGTGTTTATGTTTTTGTTTAATAATTTGTTCTTCTGTGCTTGTGTTAGACGTAAGCAAAAAAAACGTCTTTTTTTCTTTTTTATAAATACGCCAGGAACACAACGTTAATGGACGACATTTGAGAATTTTCCATTTCACTTTAATAATCAAGAAAAACGAAAGATTACGACGTAGTCTGAATACCTTTTGTTAGAAGCCTCCGACAAATTGGATCTTTAGTACAAGTAGTTTAAGGAAATTATACGTTCTATAAATTACCCCTTTGCAAACGGCAGGGGGGTAATTATTCCGGTAATAAGACACTGATTAGTTTAGAAATGCTACCGTGCTAATGATGTAGCATCCGAGTGGTGGGGGTTTAATGATGTGAGCGATGATGCAGTCTCAACTGCCATCAAAATGGGTGGAGTATAGTTTCAGTGGTTGGAGCAAACCTAGCTAAAACAAAAGATGTACATAAGTATTTTTTTTTATACGGTAAGTAATATACAAGTGACTGCGGTGTCTTATATTAGTATAGTAGAGGTAGTTTTTAAAACAATGAAATTTTAGCATTTAGTAAAATATTATTATGTTGTCCTAATGAATACAAAAAATTTAGTCACCTAACATTTTCACGTTTAAACCTATTTAAAAATCAACCGATCAGACGAGTAAGAAATTGAGTATGTAATGCCACCCTAGCCATGATATTAGTTTATTAATACTGGCCTTAGTCCTTACGGTTGGCTATGCATTTGGATTTGTTTTGAGATTGTATGAGAATTCAACTTAATTTGGATTTTAGATCCCACTATCATCAGGTGACCTGTGGGCTTGTTTGTGGCCTTCTCCTTTGCCATCAAAATCGTGATCCAAATCCCTTCCCTCGTTCAAACGTGATTCAATAAAAGTCTCACAAACTCCCACATTCAAAGCTGAATGGCGTGCTAGAAAACCTGTGACATTTAAAGGTTGCATTATGCAATAAAACATTCAAATGGGTTGTATTATTGAACAGTTAAAACGACGGAAAAGAGCGCAGTAGCGTAATAAATCTAACAAAAAACCGACCATGTGCAAGCCACACTCGCGCACGAAGGGTTCCGTACCTACCATTATTAATACAACATTAGACACTATACTAGTTCCCGTTGTAAAAATCGAGCAAAAAAAAAAGGGGGAAAAAACACGGTTGTTGTAGGGAAGCCCCTTACCTTACCTTGAATCCTTAACATTTATTGTATCCTATTTTTAGTATTTTTTGTTATAGCGGCAACAGAAATACATCATCTGTAAAAATTTCAACTGTCTAGCTGTAACGGTTCATGAGATTCAGCCTTGTGACAGACAGACGGACAGTGGGGTCTTAGTAATCGGGTCCCGTTTTTACCCTTTCGGTATGGTAACCCTAAAAAGCAACGAAGTTGTAGAAAGACGATTTAATGGAATCGCCATCTTGCTTTTTAACCTAACGCCGAAAAACAAAGTTCGCATTGTTGTGTTTCGGTGTAGGAACAAGACAACCGATGCAATTACTGGCATAGAGGCATTCTATCTCAGTACTCAGGGTTGGCAACGCATTCGCAGTCTTAAGATGGCAATCGTAAGATCTTGAGATTGCTAATATTTATGGACGTCTTGGTCCATTCAGAGGCCTAGGCCTCTATTTTACTCGCGTTAAAACATATTGCCATAAGAGACTTACATTTTTTATTTCTAATTTTGGCTTCGTTAAAGGTTGTATAGAATCGGTCACTTATTCTCATCCTACAAAAAACATAGTATAAATTAGGTTTCATGAAAATTAGACAGATCGTTTAAAACATATCAGCGCCGCTCCTCAATTGGCTTCAAAGCAGAACAATTGGGTAAGTAAAGTTTTTGGAAGAGATTAACTCATACCTAAAAAAAGGATTTCTAAAATATTAGAGGAAATAAAAATAAAAGAGCCGCAATTTCTTGATCTTTAGGATGACGACTATCGAAAATAAATACAATATACATATCTTCCAAAAACTTTACTTATTGTTTTCATTTTGTGTGCAGTGCAGACAAGCCTTCGATTTTCAAAATGAAAACAATTGCTATTGCGAGTGCGTTAAGCCTCTCTGCTCTGAAAAAAAGGGGTCGCCATACTCACATTACATCGGGAGTAATCTATTTCATAGTCATTTAGGTACTTGGGCCATTCTACTTTTCAGTGTACATTTTTGCTATCGTCCGATAAAAAGTATACCAAATGATGAATCCGCGAATAAACAAATAACGTGAACTTAGAATGTTTACGTTTGACGGTTTTAAAAAAAAAAAAACCTAAATAACTCAATTATCGCTGAAGAATCTCGGTAACTCAGTGGTAAATTGCACATTTTCCATAGAAAAGGCGGGGACATCAACGTCCACTGCGTTACTCACTTTATAGTTATTACAAATAACTTTTTATGAATTAGGTTAATTCTATATATATATATATAAGCTTATTGACGTCCCTTTTCTAGTTTTAAGTAAGAAAAAGCAGCACTTTACCGTTTGTTGAAATAAAAATAGTTTAGTGAGAGCGTGGCTAAAAGTTATGTACAACGAAAAGTAGAATGGCCCACTTAAGTAAGTTACATAATGCCAATTATGTTACGTATATAATGTCCTAAAGCTCCTATGAATAAACCCCATATTATAAACGTGGAAACGTGAATTATACATAAAGGGCTATGACGTAACGAAAGTGTTACAGTATTCGGCGTCCTTGAGAAGATTTCAGCATAATGGACGGGTGAACGAGTAGCTAAGGCTTAGTTGCTGGCACTATGCGATGCTGATTTATATCGGAGTGTTACACATACTGTAAAAGGTACAGTGGGGTTATTATGACATATACAATTCTGTTTACGCTGAGAGAATAGGACAGCGCTATATAACTGCTATAGCTTTGTCCTTTACGCTCACCGTAAAATGCACTGTATAGCTATGTCATAATAACCCCCCAGGGCCTCTATTCTGAGCGGTAGTGCAAATCGTATTTGTCCTGTTATGATATGGTTTTTAACACAGCCGCCAAGGGCGTATACGTCAAACCTAAACCATTTGTGGCACCCTCCATCCACCATAAAAGCAGCCCTTAACAATTAGTGGTATCCTAAAGGTGGCGGTTCGCGCCGCGACAGAGACAAGCGACCGAGACAGAAGACCGCGACTGGAGACCGCGATCGTCACTTGACTGTAGGCAACATATTATTATGAGCGTCTCTGTCTGCTGTCTCTGTCTCGCTCGCGAACTGTCGCTTATATGTTGCCTACAGTCAAGTGACGGTCGCGGTCTCCGGTCGCGGTCTTCTGTCTCGGTCGCTTGTCTCTGTCGCGGTGCAAACCGCCACCTTAAGGCGTTAGAATAGCGCTAAAAAGAGTGCAAAACTAGTGTAGGCTTAGGGCATGCAAAGCTGTTCATAGAGTTGACCAGAGCTGGACCAAATTTGGAAACTCAGCAGAAGGCAACTCCGATATATTATCGGAGTATTTACCGGTTACTTTGGGGTTCAACATCTAGTTAAGATGGGTCTTTATGACAACACAGATTGTAGAATGTGCGGCGGAGAGGTGGAGACAATGAAACACTGTGTGAATGTGATGCCCTCGCCGGAGTAAGAATGAAAATCCTCGTTTATACCTACTCATAACCGAACGATTTCAAGGCACGGCCATTGCACTCCACTATCCGTTTTTTAGAAGTGGTGGAGGCTGCATGGGATAAAGTGCTAAAAGGGGTAATTAGACAACAGATCCCATAGGCTCGAAGTGTATAAGGACCCCACCAACAAGATAAGATAAGATAAGATAACTCGGCTGCCATTACTGTCAAGTAAATATGATAACGGGTGAATCGTTTTTACCGCATAGAATAGGTGGCCCTGGGAGAACTATACAGGGTGGAAAAAATCTATGGGCCCTGGAGGGGAACTACCTTAAATCCTTTAGTTAGCTCATTTTACTGAAAGGAAACATTCCTATATTTTTAAAAAGAAACAAAACTGCACTTAAAGATTTTTTAAATTTTGCTTGTCTCACCCGAGAATAGAACCAACTAAAAATAAAAAATATTGTGTTGTGGTTTATGCTCCTAATAACATTTTCTACCGCAACCCTTAATTCTTGTACAGTATTATAACACGTTTTGTAAACTTCATTTTTTACATGAGCCCATAAAAAGTTTTTCAGAGGCGTCAGGTCTGGACTTCTCGCTGGCCATCTAATCGTCCCGGTTGTACCTATCCAGACATTGAAATTTCCCCCCTGCCCTGGAAATTCTGCTATTGTGGGCAAATTACTTCTTCCGGAATGTCATGTTGAAAAATGATATTATTTCGTATAAAAATGATATTATTAATTATTGTTAATAAAGAACTTGTAATAAATATTCAATTTTGTGGGTATCTCGTATATTAACAGTTATAGTATTGTTTTTAACTCGGCCGCCATTACTGTCAAGTTAATAAGAACTGTCAAAACATTGACAATACGATAACAGGCCAAAGACGATATGGTTTTAGCCACCTAGAACACCAGCCCAGGGCTAGTTTCAACACTGTTAAAACTGAAATAAGTTTTAACCTTTTATCGTATTGTCATTTTGATAGCTGCTTGACAGTAATAGCGGCTGAGTAGAAACAATACGATAACACTTTAAAGGCAATATTGTTTTCCTCAGTAGAATAAAGATCCTGTTATATTATTGCTTTGAACTCGACCTCCATTATTGCCAAGTTAATAAGATTTAGAATTGCCGTGTGGTTGCCGGCAGAATAGAATACCACTCCATACCTTCCTGTGGAAGTCGTAAGAGACGACTAAGGGATTAAAGGCTTGTAGTATTTTTAGGCGATGGGCTTGCAACCTGTCACTAATATACACATGATATACATCTTAGCCTGTATGTGCAAAATGTGGTTACAGAATTAACAACTGGCTGTTAAAGTTGTTGGTAATTCTGTAGCTCTGCCTACCCCACTCTGGGATGAAGGCGTGACGGTATGTATGTATGTATGTATGTTAATAAGATTTATCGTGTCGTTGACAATACGATAACAATAGGGGTAAAACCCATTTAGAATTTAATAAAATGGTTTAATTTTATTTACATATCATCGTTACGTAGAATCGTGAATACGTGAACGAGACCTTAACGAAGATTACTTGACATACATTTTAAAAGGTTTATTGCATTATTAAACAAATGAAAGCAGGCTTTTAAAGAGAATATGAAATGAGTATTCATTACGTAAAACATACTACGTATTATATGACCTTTTGTACGGTAGCTTGAGCACAAACATTTTAATTACATGAATAGGCCACGTTTTCGAATCGCTTTTAATAATTGTTAACATGTACGATTCTTTTACGGTACTTATCTGTTGCACGAACTGCGTAGGTTTGAAAAATGTTATTTAACGTTATAAAAAATTTGTATTCTAACATTTTATCACAAATTATAACAAAATTTATACATTGTTATCATGTTTTATAACTTTTTAAATGTAATATAACAAATTACAACATGTTACAAGTTTTTCCAGTGTCGGAGCGTTTGAAATATCTAATAAGTTGTAACAATTATGAAGTGATAGTGGATGTTATCGTGTTTTATAACGTTACTAGCGACCCGCCCTCGCTTCGCTTCGGTTTATGTGAGTTTTCTGTAACACCCGTACATGAAACAGAATTTATTATACATAAAAACCTTCCTCTTGAAACACTCTATCTATTAATAAAAACCGCATCAAAATCCGTTGCGTAGTTTTAAAGATCTAAGCATACATAGGGACAGACAGCGGAAAGTTACTTTGTTTTATACTATGTAGTGATAACAGCTAGTGTGGGAGCACCATAAAACAATATTGAACGTGACATGTTATAGTATTGTTTTTAACTAGGTCACCATTACTGTCAAGTAAATAAGGTCATAGTATTGACAATACGATAACATGACACGAGCAATATGGTTTTACCCAGTACAATTGAGCTCCTGTTACTATGAGCGTTAGATTTTTTCCACTATCCAATACCTACACGTAGAATTACACTACCGTAGTGGCTCTACGGGCTACGGCGTAGACGTGCTACGAACAAAAGGGGTTGCAGGTTAGAGTACCGCGTCTCGTATTCAATTTGAAGCTTTATGTAGATTTATTCATTACACGCTTTATACAAGTTAAGTAAGTACTAACTTAACTTGCAATAAAGTGTATTGTCAAAAATTATTTAAAAAAAAACTTACTCTCCAATATCCTAGGAAATTTCCACCTTACTATTGCAAAAGCAGTTCGCACCACGTAAAATAAAAAAGAAACCATTGTCATTGTCGTGTAGCAGCGCGTAGCGGCCAGGAAACGTACGAAAATTCATTCTCATTAATTCATTCATTAATAATAAGTCGTTTTTTACTTTTTGAAACCACATGTAATTTGCGTGAACTCTCAAGTGGTTACCCTAAACTGTTGAATAATTAACGAAAGATAGAAAGAAATGTTTTAATTATCACATTTTAATTTAACGTAAGTATAAATAATTAGCATATAAAATGGTAATCCATTATTTTTATGAAATTTCACTTCAATCAACTCGTACCATTTCATCAAACACAATTTTTTGCTGAAACCATGATATGTTCAGGATATTTTAAACATTAATTAAGTAAGTTAGGTTTGACTTGTGACTGCAACAAATAACATAAGCGTTAAGAAATGTCTTTCGATTAACTGAAATTCTGCGTAACGATACGTTCGTTGAAATGTGTTTCGATAAAGTAATAGGTACCCACGTAAAATACATAAACAAGGCAAACAAATTATTCCAAGAACCACTTAATTGTAATTTGTGAGATTTAATTAATATTGAAAGTGAATATCTGTTTATTAACATACGTCTTTTATATAAAGGCTATAATGAACTTTAAAGGTTAAAGTTGCAGGTTACGATCTTTTCTAGACAACCTTTTTACAAACTTTTATTTAACTTGCAATGTATGTTAGGTATGTATGTTAGGGTCAAATATTGCAAGTTAAAATTAACCCACTTCCTGTTTTCCGCTGAATCAGAAAATTTGTATACGCCTTTGGTTCTAATGACAATTCAATAATATAGTACCATCGAGCTGATCTGATGATGGAGTCTGAAATTAACATTATATTACGACGGAAATAAATATCGTCTACCTTAAATGGCGTTTTCCTAAACAAGTCTTTGTTAATTTTCGGTCGTGATCAGCGGACGGCGAAGTCGGAGCGGACAAAACACATTTTAGCGGGTGCATTTTCAATTAAGCAGCCTTATACGTTCGATCCATCGCTAGAAACCATGCTGCTACATAGAAAATGCACACGCTAAAATGTGTTCTGTTCGCATTGACGGGACTACAAGGGTTAGCTGGAAGAGATCCCTTAAAGGGATAAGTTCGCCTTTGTACATATTTTTATATTAATTGTATTGTTATGGTTTTTCTTTTGTACAATAAAGTGCTTACGTACTACTTAAACGCGCCGCAAGGACATTCATTCGATCGTCCGTCCGACCGTCGTTGTTGAGAGAATCACTACCCTGTACCTATCAGTATACATATGAGAGCTGATTGATATGGATCCGTTACAAAGAAGAATGGAACCATTCCGCTGTTGACCAACCAAAGGGTTTGCTTAAAGGGTTCGGGGTTTTATCAATCAATCCTGAAAATGGAAAAAGTATCTATATTGCAAGCTTTTATTTAACTTGCGTTGTACGCATGTACGGGTCAAATCTTGCCAATTAAATGACAGAAATGTGGAATAAAAGAAGATGTAGTGACTAAGATTGAAAAGGGCATGCTTCGATGGTTCGGTCATTTGTAAAGGATGGATGAAAGAAGATTGACGAAAGCGATATACAGATCGAAAGTGAGTGGACGGGTCGGAAGGGGCCGCCCTAGGCGTACTTTTTCGAGTCAAATCGGAGAAATACTGGAAAAGGGCCGAATCTTAAGTACCTACCCGAAACTGACGTGCGTGCATGACTCGATGTATGAATGTGGAAGAAGCGAAAGAAATTTGTCAGGATCGTAGCAAGTGGAAAGAAGTGATCTCTGGGAAACAGGCGTGATTTGATGTATGTATGTAAATTTGACCCACTTCCCGTTAACGGAATGGGCTGAAATTTAGAGCACATATGTAAACACGATGACAATGCAATATTATGGTATTTAAGAGGTGATCTGATGGAGGCGGAAGGTGGCGACAGGGTCTCCTCTATTCTTAACGCAACAAAAGCTTGTAACATATTTTTTTTTTGAGAGAAACGTATGTTTAATATATGTATGTAAGTATGTATGTGTGTGTGTTATATCTGTGTATCTGTGTGTATTTCTGTGGCATTGGAGCTCACAAACGGATGGACTACTTTGGACGACGTTTATTTCCACCAATATTTATTTATACATACAGCTACAGAATTACTAACAACTCTAAAAACTTGTTTATAATTCTGTAACCACATTTTTCACAATAAGGCTAAGATGTTTACCAGTGTACAGGTTGCAAGCCCATCGTCTGACAGTACTACACAGCCTTTATTCCCTTAGTCATCTCTTACGACATCCACGGGAGGACATGGAGTGGCACTATTCTTATTTATTATTTAAAACGGCTACCTTTATTTTGTCTGACCTTTTATCTTTATGCTTATTTTAGAGGACGGGCCCACGACGCTCATCAGTGTTATAGGGGATGTATTTCCAAAAATCCTTTCTTAGTGCACCCCTAGGCCTCATAAGGAACCTACGTGCCAAATTTTGAATGTTTAGACCCAGTGGTCTGGGCTGTGCGTTGATATATAAGCCAGTGAGGCAGGTTTGCCTTTTATAAAGATAAAAAATATAAAAGATGTATATTCAGTAAGTAGGCCGCACGGGCACTTTTACACGTCAACAATCTACCAGCGCTTCGCAAGAGACCACTACTGAGAAGAAACGCCGCAAGAAACTCAACAGTCAATCGTTTTTTTTATATACAATTTTAAAACTTAACCTAGCATTATACAAAACAATGAGTATAACATACAATAAGAAGTAAATAAATTTACGCGTAGTTGAGCAGGAAAATGTGTGTGTGTGTGTGTGTGTGTGTGTGTGTGCGTGTGTTGTTAAAAATTGTTTGTGTCACCTTATTTGTAAATTGTTTGTGTCACCTTCCGTGCTGCCACCGAGCGGTCTCAACGGAAGACCAGCGCTGGCTTAACAGCTGGCACATGCTGAGTTGGGACCGTTTCACAACAACTTTTTTTTTATTATTATATGTCTTTTCTTTTTTTCTTTTTAAGTGTGTTGTTGTGAATAAATATTTTTATTATTATTATTATTATTATTAAAACACTGAATTTTCACCAGAACTAATTAGTAGTAATAGATTTTTTATTTTTATTTTATAAAATTGAAACTTAATGATGATGGTGCAAGACAACTACAAAAAAATCAACTTTCGATACATTCTCCTACAGAAACCGTGTCCCATTGACATTATACAATGTTTACATATTTTTATAACTAAGTTATTATTAAGTTATTTGGCCGTTTAGTTTAGGCCAAGCATTTTTATCTGATAGTCCTCAACCCTATAGTAAGCTTTAGACATCAGCGAATTTTTCAAGTAAGTTTTAAGTACTGGAAATGGTTACTTCAAAACTTCGTCAGATAATTTATTATAGAAATTAATGCATTTACCAACAAATGATTTATATACTTTACGAACGCGGATTATATGTATATATAGATAAGTAAAATTATCTGCTCGTAAACAGGGATGTTTCCGCAGCCTTGCCAGTATTATTTTTCTAATCCCCAAGACGAGGGTCATCGAGAAGCCGAACGTCACAAGGTCAGCGCAGCGCGGGGTAGTGATTCTCTCAACAACGGCGGTCGGACGGACGAACGAGTGAATCTCCAAGCGGCGAGTTTAAGTAGTCCCGTCAGTGCGGACAAAACACATTTTCGCGCGTGCACTTTCAATTTACCTGCATGGTTTCTGCCGATGGATCGAACGTATAAGGCTTAAAGTGTTTAGTTCGCTCTGACGGGACTACTTAAACTCGCCGCTGCGATTTCGCTCGTTCGTTCGACCGTCCGTTGATTTTGAGAGAATAACACCCTGGTCGGCTTGATATTGATGTGAAAAAAGGCGATCTCATTCAAGGTTTAACTTGTAAATATTTTAACCCATTCACTGTCAGCGTGCCTATTATGTATACTCTTTATTGTACACTAGTGACCCGCCTTCGCTTCGCTTCGGTATATGCGAGTTTTCTGTAACACCCGTACATAAAACAGAGTTTTTTATACACAAAAACCTTCCTTTTGAATAACTACCTATTTTTTTTTAAAACGCATCAAAATCGTGTAGCGGCTTTGTTTTATACTATGTAGTGAAGAATCAAATAGAAATACAAAGCTAGCCGTAGTGAGAGGTGACAGCTGAAAAATCTTTCAGTGTTAGATAGCCCATTTATCGAAGAAGGCTATAGGCTATATATCATACTCACATAAACCGAAACGAAGCGAGGGCGCGTTGCAAGTATATTAATAAAGCTGTTGCACTCGACTCCATCCGAGCAGAAAAAAAAACTTCTGTTACTCTGGGATAATATAGGATTCTAATGGTGAAAGCATTTTTAAAATCAGTCCAGTAGTGTTGGAGCCTATTCAATGCAAACAAACAAACAATCAAATGTTTCCTCTTTAGAATATTAGTGTAGATTGATTGCTGGTTCTACCCTCTTTTCACTCTTCGTCGGCGGTGGGACAAGTGCCTTGTAAAATATGAGCCCGGCACGTGACTCAACCTTGACTTTTCCGCATCAGGTGCCATGTCACGTGTATTTCGCCACAACTGGGTCAGCGCTAACTGACCGGTACCCTTACCATGAGTTACAAATTACCGTACTCGCCAGCGAGTTGAATGCTCTGTGCCTCACTGTATTTAGAGTAGTGGTCCTGATATCCGTGTTACACGCGGAACCGTAGCTCCGTGATCTTAGCACCGGCGGTGCTAAGTTCCCGAACTACACGGTCACGCCAAGATACGTATCCGTGTCTGCGTTCGGCTACGTATCTGCGGATCTCGGCTCCGGCTCCGCTCCGCACGGTTATTGAATGAATTGATCTTGTCGAACGGAGCCTTATTAGATATGTGATATGTGTTCTAGTTTATTTTATATTTATATAATGACTCATTAAACCAATTTTAAATGCAAAAGCAAAGAAACTGAAATCAAAAACACGACTATCGCATTACATTCGGAGGTCTTAAAGACACATAAAATCTTCATTAAACGTCACGGTCACGGGCGGATCGGATCTACGTGTAAATAAGAAACGTATCTCCGTGTAACACGGAGCTACGTATCTTAATTACACGTAGCCGAATTTCACGCGTCAAATGGGCCGGATCTCCGTTGCCGTGTTACTCGGTAACGGAGATTCGGCTACGGGTACACGAAACACGGACACGACCAGGAGCCGTAATTTAGAGTCACCTTATAGAGTGCGAGGGACAGAGCATTCGACTCGCTAGCGAATACGGTAATTGTAGCCCATGGTAAGGGTACGGAGTGATCACGGAAACACAAACGTTAATCGCTAACTGCAAGGACCTGAGGCCCTAGACAAGATGCCTAACCAAGATGCCTAACGATGCCTAACGCTAAAATATATAAAAAATTAAAACGTAGATTCTACTCCTCAAACCAGACAACTTTTGTTTAACAACTTTTTAAAATCATAAAGTTTTTAGATGGTTATTTTTTCAAACAAAGTAAATAGTATTTTCAATGTACTTAAAACTCCGTCTAATTGACATCGCCTGTCAGTCTAGTCACTCTACAGACATAATCAATTTCATAGTAGGTACCTTGCGTAAAATGTAATAAAATTCAAACCGCAAGTTTTTTTTCAAAGTCGTCAAACAAACGTTGCGTAGTTTGAGGAGAAGAATGTACATTTTTTATTTTTGCTCTAGTTACAGGCCCCACCCTGTATAATAAACGACAGTTTTCGAAAGTCGTGTAATATACACGGTGGGGCCGTGTATAATAAATGACTTTCGAAAACTGTCAAAGTGTATGTCAACACTACACATTTTCGATAATAATAACGATTTCGCAATGCATGTTGTCTAGAGCTAAGATTCAAGTTAAATTGTTTTTTACTTAGTCGCCATTACTGTCAAGTAAATAAGAGCTATCAAAACGTTGACGATACGATAACAGTTCAAAGACAATAGGGTTTTTTACCGCCTAAAATCTCGGCCCTGTTAGTTATTTTAAAACGGGATGAGTAGGGAGAAAGGGGTTAGAAGGGACACCACCTAAAATAAGTCATAACTTGTTACAAATAAGAACAAGTATTAAATGGACAATAACGTTACGTCTATTGGAAATAATTTTAGTCTTATAGTTAGTAATATATGCTTCATTTTACATCGTGACCCTACTCACCCAGTTTTACGGTATCGCTTCTGACGTAGGCACCTCGTTCTGTTGTTCTCCTAGTCATTATTTTTAATTAAATGTTATTGACCTTACATTTGTGATGACTAAAAACTTGTTGATAATTCTGTAACCACATTTTGCACTATCAGGCTAAAATGTTCACCAGTGTATTTAGTGACAGGTTGCAAGCCCATCGCCTAACAGTACTACAAGCCCTTATCCTCTTAGTCGCCTCTTACGACATCCTTAACCACTATTCTAACCCGAAAACCACACAACAACAGGAAATTTAATAACTCTTGCTTTTTATTACCTTTGCATAGAATTTAAACGTCCTAACTTACCCTCATCACCGTCTGAATTTCAAAATATTTTTGTTATTTCAGCCCTCCAAGCCAATACCAAACGCCCAGATCTTAATACAAACCAGACCCCGAATGGAGTCATTGGTTAAGGTTAAAGGTTTTGGTCTACGTCATCGTGACGTCAGCAGATGTGCTCGATACGAGCGCTGATTGGTCGACCCTTGGATATAAGACGGATGGTGCTGACCTCGAGGGAAATTGTTGATGACAAGTCACTTTTATGCTTTGGCTAGGATACTGCTAGGCTTTAGAAGTTAAAGAAGAAATGTTATAATACTCGTATTAGGAAAACACAAGTATGTAGGGTAGGAACTACTAGGGTAAACTGCCCTATTGTTGGCCACCTACCGATTATTGGCCCCTTGAACTTTAACATAAGGTGTAAAGACGATAATTCAACAATCACTAGGTGCCACTAGAGCACTAGATGATATTTTGTTTGATAGCTAGTTAACTAAACTATTAGATAAAAATCGTAACCAATTATTATATCTGAACTATATTTACGTAATAATGAAACAATCGTGCCTCAGTATATATCAGCGGCTTTAAAAAACAGAGTAGAAAGAGTAGGTACACCCTTAAATGACTTTTAAACTTCCACGTACCTAATTTTTGAGACAATTTTTTTTTACATTAGTTACTTTAGCTAAACTAATACATACATACATACCGTCACGCCTTCATCCCAGAGTGGAGTAGGCAGTTACAGAATTACCAACAACCCTAACAACTTGTTGTTAATCCTATAACCACATTTTTCACAACAGGCTAAGATGTTTACCAAGTGTATATTAGTGGCAGGTTTCAAGCCCATCGCCTAACAATACTACAAGCCTTTAATCCCTTAGTCGCTTCTTACGACTTTCACGGGAAGACATGGAGTGGAACTATTCTAATCCGGCAACCACACGGCATAAACTTATATTAACACGTTCACGGACACAGGCCCAACCTCGAAATTGCGTGATACGGCACAAATAAATTCCATACAACTTTTTCTACGGCCATGGACGAACTGTCACATTTAACGTTGTTTCAAACATTGTGCCACTTTATGAAGGAATAAATGTATGTAATGTCGTACAAAAAAATCTTACCTATTGTGGCAGCTCGTCCACAGCCGTTACGTCTACAGCCGTGATATGCCATAACACGTGTCGCCCTTTTAGAGTAGTGCATGAGGTTGAGGTTGCCCTTGAGCTTTTTTGCTGTGACACTAGCGGCTTATGTTAAAACCTAAAACGGCACAGAGTCCGTGCTTCCTATAAATGCTATGGGAAAAGGCCGGCCGTGGACGGAGTTCCGTTTTTGGTGTAATTAAAAACACCGGCCACAGCCGCAGTGCCATTTCACGAGGGTCTCAGTTTCCGTCTCTCGACGTACTGTCCGTGAACGTGTTAATTGTTATTATCATAGAGCAGAGACGCACTAATCGCGAAATAAGACCTATACCCGTTCGCTTGGCGCGTACTTCCAACTCATTGCGGGCGGTAGGTGTCCGTATCTATAACAGCCCACCACCGGAAATACAAAATGCGCCTTCCTATCAGGTTTATGTAAAACGATTAAAACACTTTCTTTTAAAAGAGGCTTTTTATAGTGTAAAGGAGTTTTATAATAAATAATTTACAATTAGTTTGGATTAGTTTGGATGATAGATATAAGTATAATTGTAGATAATAAATTTCATCCATTGGTAATAAAATAACATATAAGTGAAAAAAAAGTGTTTTAGTTAGGATTAAGAATTTAGTTTTTGATAATTGTTTTAGTTTTTTGATAGTTATTTTACCTATTTTATTTTAAATGTATTTTTTTGACGTGTGCTTTTATGCAATAAATATTTTTGATTTGATTTGATAAAAAAAAAAAGATCTTACCCGTAACTTAATTTCCCATCTGTTCCATTACCAACTTTATAATACAATAATTCGAGTTATTTTTGTTTGGCTTCTCGACAAAACCAATCTTCATCAATCCAATTGTCGAAAAGGTCGCTCGATCCATCACAGCTGCGTTATGATTATGACTTAGTCTATCAGACTCTTTGCCCTTTTGGATAACGAATTCGCTTTCTCTTTGTTTCACGTGGTTTTTTAGATCATTTTCACAAGAAGCATTTTTTCATCGTAGCGAATTATCACAATTGCAAATTTCCCGATAGTAATTACATCGTAATACGTGGGTAGGTCTGCTTAGGTTCGTTTTTATATCAGGCCCGGAGGGCCGTAATAACCCAAAAATAGGAGCTCCGTCGACTCTAACAAATTAGATTTTCGGAATGGGAAAAAACGCGACTAATAAATAATCTACTGGTAATTTTAGCGATTATGATAAACGCGCATATTAAATAACGCTACATTAAGACTGCGCCGAGCGTACGCCGGATGTACAGTGGCGCCCTCATTACCTTTATTGTGTTTTCTAATAAACTAAAGTATTTTCTGGAAATTGGACGGTATGTTTTTGTTCCACAAATTAAAACACAACTTATAGGGTATATCACATAGTTTGATAACAATTCACCTTTGAGTTATCAACTTAACGGAAAAAAGTAGCCGTTAGCCACCTTTTCCCGTTAAGCTGACTACTCAAAGGGTAATTGTTATTAAAGTTTGTTATGTATTTCATAAATTGTGTTTTTACTTGCACTACAAAATTGTATCGTCTGATTTCAAGGAATTTTTTTAGTTAATTAGAAAACAATAATAGTAATGAGGGCGCCACTGGACGCCCGGCGTTTGCTCGGCGCAGTCTTAAAAGAAAAGAAAATTTGCTTCTGTGAAAAAATACTTATTTATTGTGAAAATTATGTATCAAATTGTATCTATGTGTGTTAACGAAGCGTATCACTACTTGTTTAATTGTGGTATCATTACTTTTACTGTTTGACAGTAGCGATTGTCATTCTATATACACAATTAAAAATTAGAGCGTACTAATGTTAAACTGATTAAGAGTCAACCAATTGGAATGCTTCTGTTTAGATCACTAGAGAAAACACTCTATAAACAAACAATTAGGATTGACCAAAAAAAAAACTGACGGTTTTTACTTTCTAATTCGAAAGAATAGGAAATTTTAAGACACCTATTTCATTAATTTTGTATTTGACCCAATAGTTTTGTTTTAATATCTTTATTTATTTAGCAGACATTTTATGGATGACATGATTATTTTAAATTTGGGTTAGCATTTTCTAATAAATTACAACAATTAAATGATTATCTAATGAAAAAAAGTGATTGTAATAGTGTATTAAAACATACAATTTCAAGCTGTTTTCGCCTAACCCGTCAGATACACCTAGGAGGGCTTCAAGCCGAAAACGAAAGTCAAACAAAGTTTAAATATACTTTTGCCGAAATATCCAAAATGAATAAATATTTCAGGAACTTAATAATGCAGAACGGCTTTAAAACCCTATTCCTCGAAATGGTTTCGTAATTGTAAAAATATGAAAAATCCCAATTATCGTCGCGTGCGATATACATGGATGTATTGCTTTTATAACTCAATAAGAGTGTCAATAAATAACTCGACATTGGCGAAATACACCTTTACAGGAGTGAATGGCATGAGTCAAGGAAAACAAATAGTGACGATTTAAGTTCAACATAGGATTCAATAGAGCGTGGAGCTAACCCTATGTACTTCTGCGGGCCTAGTACCTATGGCTGCGTCTATATCGCGTGTCAAATGTGGATAAAGCATTCGTCACTTATTGACTCGTGTACTTATTTACGTGTCAGAAGGTGACGGATGCCTTATCCAAAATTTCTCACGTGATAAACGCAGCCATATTAGGGCCCCTGTTTAGTCCACAAGAGAAAATACTGTTTAAACGAAGAATGGTCCTGACGTGTGGTATCCATATTTTTTTTACTCTTATAACTTATAAGTCAATGGGAGTATCTGTAAATAACTCGACATTGGCTTAATACACCTTGTCAACGAAACAGCCATTAATTAAAGAAATAAAAGTACCCATTTACGAGTAAGTTGAAATATAGGATTTCAGAGAAGCGCGTGAAGCCCAGAGACAGAGCTGTATAACTGGTATAGCTCTGACCCTTACTCTCAACCTAAACTGAACTGCTTTACTACCTCATGGTAACCCCCTAGATCTCTCTAAACAACGATGTGTCATACAAATTACCCGTCTCAGTTTCACAAAGGTAAAGCAGCATCATTAATTCAGAGGTTCATAAAACACAGTGCTTTGTTGCCGGCTTAATTAATAAAAAGTTTGTAACGTTAGGCCTGGACCCTTTGGTAGACGCGGAGCGCATTTAGAATGAATAAGTAGTACAGAGAATATTGATGTAATAGTACATTGTGTATTAAGGGTGGTAAAGAAAGAATTACAAACGAGAGTCTGTTAGAAGCCCGAAGCCGAGGGCTGAGGGCTTTAATGACTCGAGCTTTGTATTTCCTTTACCACCCGTGTAACATACAATGTTTTTCATCACAATTGATTGCGGGTGGTAGGACCTTGTGCAGGGTCCGTCCGGATCGCTACCACCATCTTATCCATTAACCTACCGCCAAACAGCAGTGTTCGCATTGTTGTGTTCCGGTTTGGGGATAAGACAGCCGGTGAAATGACTAGCATAGAGGCATTCCATCTTAGCCTCAGGGTTGGCAACGCATTTGCAGTCTTAGGATTGCATTGCAGTCTTGTGATTGCGAATGTCTATGGGTCACAGTTTCCACTTACCATCAGGTGGCCTGTGTGCTCGTTTGTCTACTCGATGCCATAAAAAAAAAAAAAAAAATTGAATAAAATCAGACAAAAGATCATATTTTCAACTTATTAGCGGCAGACTACATCATTGTCTGTGACTTACCACAGATAATGTCAAACGTGTGCGGAGTCCGATTCTAGTGACAGTCGAGATCAATAGTTATGTGCGAGATTTTTAGGAAATTGTATGCAACTGACATATCAATGCACAAGAATTGGGGTCCTGACGTATTGTGATAGTTTGAGTCCACGTATAATATTTAAAAAAAAAGCTATTACGCACGATAGGGCGGAATGGTAAAATGCATTGCAATGAAATTATTTGCATTCTCAAGACTCCCATCTTACGACTGCATGCGTTGACATTTTGTAAGGACTAAGATGGAATACCTCTATGCTAGTAATTTAAACAAACTTACCTTGATTACTGTAAAGGGGTGAGCAGGGATTAAAGGGTGAGAAGGGACACAACCTAAAATAAGTCATAAGTGGTCTCGAATAAGAACAAGTATTAAATGGACAATAACGTTAAGTCTAATGGAAATAATTTCAGCCTTATAATTAGACACATACTGCATCGAGCAAACGTCGAGCGTCCAGTGGCGCCCTCATTACTATTATTGTGTTTTCTAATTAAATAAAGAACTTCCTTCCAATCAGACGATACGTTTTTGTAGCGCAAGTAAAAACACAAATTATGCAATATGTAACAAACTTTAATAACAATTACCCTTTGAGTAGTCAGCTTAACGGGAAAAGGAGGCCACTTTTTTCTGTTAAGTTGATAACTCGAAGGTGAATTGTTATTAAACTATGTGATATACCCTATAAGTTGTGTTTTTATTTGTAGTACAAAAACTTACCGACAAATTTCCAGAAAATACTTTAGTTAATTAGAAAACACAATAAGAGTAATGAGGGCGACACTGTACATCCGGCGTACGCTCGGCGCAGTCTTTAAGTTCATCAACACCTTATTCGTAGACTATTTCTTGTTTACAAAAGTAACTAATACATGATGAAAATCACTATTTCTAATCTATTGACAACATCTGAAATTCTTCTAAAAGGTTGTTAATCGAAAAACAATCTATCGAACCCACGTTTTATCGGTTTTAATTGAATTTTATAGGGCGGCTGAATCGGTATTTACGGCTGGCAATATTGTGGGACCATAAACTAGGGGATCGTTCACGGTTTTTTTACAGTTCAATTTATATTAATACAATAGAATTAAATTAAGAGACTAGTAGATTGTTTTACAAGAGATTAGATTGCTTACTTAAAACGTTATTAAAATGGCTGACACTCTAGATGGATGATGATGGATCTTTACACAGATTTTATTTACATAAAGCAAGAAAATTACTTTATTTTTACGTATTTTGCCTACATACCGCCTTACTTAAATATAAACGAGGAATAACCGTGGGGTAGTTGAACCACGCTTTATCCTTATCTGTCATTGTGACATTTGAATTTGACAGATAAGGAGAAATCATGGCTAAGGTACCCCACGGTTATTCCACGTTTATAAGTTAGGCGGTTAGAGTTAAAGTTAGTCACTTAGAACTCGTAAGAACTCTCGCGTTCATCATGTATACGGTGTGAAAAGGTTCGTCATTTTTTGCTTCTATTTCAAAGCTATTAAGGTCGAAAAATTACGAAACTCTTCATACCGTATCTATAGTTTTTTGTAACTTAAGTGCACTATCCGATGCTCTAAAGTTACAGGGAAAACATCGTGAGAAAACCTGGACATTCGAACAGTTGAGTGTGTAAGAGGGCAATTGTATAAAAGTTCCTAAAAGGGTCGGACTGTATTCAAAATGGAAAGATAAGATAAGATGCGAAGACAAGGGACAAAAATATACAGTTACTTATGAGTTCGACTTTACAGCCCCTCTACATTCTCATACCCATATTTATTCCAATTTACGTTTCAACGTTGCTATTATTTATAACGTCGTAAATAACGCTTATTTATCTGATGTCTTATTACATTTTGTTTATTGTATCGTCTTTCGTCATACAAATGTGTTGTCTCCGCTAATCGTGACGGGACTCGTTATGGCATCTCCGTTATTTATTACTTTCTATTTGTTTGTGATATTTGCAGCTTTTTTAACCTCCCGACGAAAAAAGAGGGGTGTTATACGATTAACGTGTATATCTGTGTATCAGTGTGTATGTTATATATACTATACCAGATAGCAGGGTCAGGGCCGAGATACTAGACAGTAAAAACCATATCGTCATTGCTTAGAAAAAACCTCGTATCTCATATTTCATGGCGTACGATTTTAAACTTAAACTTGTTTAAGTTCAAACTCGTACATCTCGAAAAATCAGATACGAGTTTTGTCCAAAGTAGTAACGACATGGTCATTACTAGCACGAAAGCCTGCTTCTATCGAGCAAATGCTTCCTATTTAGTAGCGTATATACATATAGAATAGGAATAATAGTACATTACTACAGAGGCCGGGAAGTAGGGGGTTGCCGGCCGAGTGATATAGACGGCCGAGCGAAGCGAGGCCGGATTCTTACGAGGCTGGCAACCCCTTTTCACGGCGAGGTACGTATAGTGCTTTTCTCAAACATATTAGCAATTGTTTTAGCAATAAAATAAAAAATACATCACTCAAAAAAGTATATTGATAAATGTCCACCCTAGGGAAGAAAAGTAATTGGGTGTTAAAATAAAGTACCAGGCGCAGCGGTAATTAGGAGGTATATCAGGCATAGCGCAACTTAGATCTCAGGCGGTGCGGGCAACCGGCGGGCGGGCGGCGGGCGCACACGACACAGCGCGGATGTCTCCCAAACGTTTATGCACTCCTAGTATTTGACGTTATAACCTTTTCTCAAAAATTTTAAAAATATAATTTAGATTTTCAGCCTGTTCATAAAACCAGCTGTCATGGCCATATTAAAATTAAAAAAAAACTACTTCCCGGCCTAGGCCTTCAATTTTGTATGAAATTCCTTTACAGTTCTCTCGAGTTGTTCCGTCGGGAACGTGGCACTTTGAAGCCTAAAATAACTAACATAACGCCGACATTACATAGCATGTTTGAGAAAAACCTATTTTTATTTTATACCTATCTTGAAATAGAAAATAACAGCCATTGTTTCGCCAAATGGAAAAGGAATGTCTTTGAAACGTGATATTTTAGCAGCCATAAATAATAGTGAGTTCTTGTTATTTCGAGATCATTGACCGTTGATCGATAACGATTTGCACTTGAATGGAGATGGTTTTTGAAAAAAGAGAAATAACAGAGTTAACCAATTCTTAGTATTTGAGAATCCAAAATAAAAAATAAAACCCGCTACTTATAGGTACCAGTAGGTACATGTACTCTTTTACCCATATCCTAAAAACTAATTTAATAAGGTAGAATTAACGTTATTTATATACATACATAAACTCACGCCTTTATTCCCAGAGTGGGGTAGGCAGAGCTACAGAATTACCAACACCTCTAAAAACTTGTTGTTAAATCTGTAACCACATTTTGCACAAACAGGCTAAGATGTTTACCAGTGTATTAGTGACAGGTTGCAAGCCCATCGCCTAACAGTACTATACGCCTTTATTCCCTTAGCCGTCTGTTACGACATCCACGGGAAGATATGGAGTGGCACTATTCTAACCCGGCAACCACACGGGTAACGTTATTTTTGAACTATAATTAATCATTTGACCCATAATTTTATATTCTCATGTTTTTTAGGACTTAACTTACACTTTCCAGTGGTAAAGTTTGCGATGTTGTAAGGTAATCTCTGGATGTACTGAACCGATTTGGAAAATCCTTTTATCATTAGAAAGCCAGGTAATTTGTGAGTGTCATAGACCCAAAAACAATGATTATTGCCCAACGAAGTGGGCACGGGGACAACTAGTATTACATACAGAAATAAATGAGTAATAAGGTTTTTTTCCAGTGATAATTTAACCAAATGCAAAAATATATAAATTTCATGTAGCTTGTAACTACAGATTCAATTTTAGGTCAATAATTTAGGTTAATAACGTTATAAGATAAATAATGTTCTATCAATAACGTTTTATGAACTTTAACTTGAAACTCGAATGATCTTTTAAACATGACCTTATTCCTAACTTTATCTATTAAAAATATGCAAGTTAATACGCCCACATCGTCTGCAAAGTTCACTTGAATAAGACTGGGTTGGTAAAACGTTAATCTACATTCTCATACGTAACATTAAAGTCGCCGTTAATAGAACTTGTGTACGATGTAAACAAATGAGTACCTACTGTTTGACACATAACCTCAAATATTCACCAAGCGTGTTTTTGTAAAAATTACCTTAATGAACAGTTATTTCATCTTGAACTTAATATGAAAATAATGATCTAGTGTATAAATCATTGCAAAGACTTCACTTAATCTTTAAAAGTACGTAATTATCGAGTAATCATAGTGAATTGGTTCATTTGTTTACATATTTTGCAAGTTCTATTGACGGCGACCTTAGGTAGTATTTTTCGTACAGTCTGTACAGATAAAAACAATGTAATTTGTTTGGCTTGACTGGCATTGTACTGACAAGAAGCTTCTCCAATTTAGAAAGTTTCTCGTGATACATTCTCGGTAACTTCCGATAGTTTTGATAGAGCGTTGATATTTCCGAGAATATTCTCAGAAAATTTTCGAGAATATTTCAAAAGTTATGGGAACATTCACAAAGATAAACATACATAACCAGAGTAATACGTACATACACGTAACATACATATATTTGCACTTTGCTTATTTTAACACAAAGTTAAAGTTAACTCATTAATTAGAGCTTAAACCTGCACAGACTTAGAAAAGTTGAACATTTTCGGTAAATTTTAATGTAAAAGCTGGAATGGACGAGTTTTGCGCTCTTTAGGATTATGCTGTGATATAGGAGCCTTTTGTAAAGCTGGTTCCACATTAAAGGCGTGGTTTAGGGCCTCTATTTTATATTGGTGTTGTTATTAACTCGGCCTCCATTTCTGTCGAGTAGGTAAGAGCTATCAAAACATTACAATACGATATAGCTTGGTATTGAATACTCAAAAGGAGGGTTCGGATGGAATGGCCGAAAGCAGAATGGTTGACTTTGGAACTTGGTTTGGACTAGTTAGGAGATAAACATACTCAAAGTCCCCACCCCTTGGAGGTGAACCCTAAGGAGGGGGGGGGGGGTTATGATTATTATTTTTTGTCTGGATATGAGCTTTGAAAATGCATTTTGTGACTATGCACTGAAACTAACACACCTGACTCTCAGCTGTCACTGGAAGATGACGTGATACGAAAAGTCACGTGATGTGCCAGTAGTGACGCGATTGGTATCCAAAAAAAGGCGTCATTTGGTCATGAAGATTCTAGAGGAGGAAAGTAATCCAGAATTCACTCAAAGGTGTTTTATGTTGATGATATTTTAAAACAGATTTAAATAGGGTATTTGACAAGAGTGAAGTTAAATTGTTTTTCCATTAACAACAGATAAACATTATAAGAATTCTAGGAAAATATCAATCTTTTATTTATGCTTGCTATTTTAAGATTTTTAAAAGCATAAAATCCAACAATAAGGACGCTGTTTGACTGTTACGTCACAAGATAGTAATCCCTATAAATTCCATAGTAACGGAGCGTTTTTGATGTTTCACAAAAAGAAGCTGATTTGACTTTTGTCAAATACCGTATTGCTCCACTTTCACTAACTTTTGAACAAACGTTTACTCCCATATTTAACAAAATATAAAGGACATTAAATTTTATGAAAACGCCATTGCAGAATAATGGACTTTTAGCGAAGCGAGTCCGCTTTTTAACTGTCATTCTTCATTGTCGACCGTTTACCGTTCATTGAACTTGACGGCAACTTGGAATATATTGCTTGAAAACACTGTTATTTTCTTTGCCTTTTTAACCCCTGATAAATAGAGGAGTGTTTGAGGTTAAACACGTGTATCTGTTAATGTACGGTCAAGTTAATTTGTGAAAATAATAATATGAGAAAATTTGCTTGAAGTCTACAATGTCATTAGAGGTGCGAAATCATTTGTAACTTATAGGAAACTCAATTTTATTGTTGATGGTCTTCCGGTAACCTTCGGGGAAGATGGCCGGTTGAAATAATTATGTCCGATGCTTCGTACTTTTGATTTATTCTATTTAGGTAATAATTTACTCTACACACTGGCGAAATTACTGCGAAATACCGTGGTCGACCGCCATTAACAAAAAGAAGACAAAGAAGTATCTTATTGTTGTAGAATGCCAGATTGACTTTGGACTTTTGAATGGACTGATTTGATCGCGGTTTTTAAATAGGAAGGTAATTTAACTTAGGTGGTTTTGAGCTAGGTTTGGTTAACAGCTCTGAAAGTAGGATTGATTTTTTTAAAGTGGTTATACAATAGTTAATAATAATTATGTATTAAATAAAGATATATTTCTTAAACAGTCTGCAAAGTCTAAAAAATGTCAACAACATTCTCGTAATCATTTTTTAAGAACAATGATACCTCACTTGATGTAATGACGTAAAAAAAAATGCTTTAACGTATGGAAAATTCCCCAAAAACAAAAAACAAAATTTGGTATTACAACTTTGTCGGCGTAATTTTAAAGTACCTATAAGTATGCGAAACTACAACTTTGTAATATTAAAACTCACTGAGTTAAACCGCGGACAGACTGATAGACGGACATGGCAAAATTAAGAGAGTTCCTTAAAGTCCCTGGTTCCTTTGTTTTAAAATCCAAAATAATTAAAACTTTAAGGTGAAATTTACTGCACAGCCACTCAATTAAAATTTCACTACTTAAAAAAGTTTTTTACCATGGCTTCAGAAGGATATAGCCGTTTTTCATGGACAGCAGTGTAATGGCGCCAACGCACCCATTTCGCGTGATCGGCCCCAAGGGTCATAAACCTCTTCCATTGCGGACTATTTACGAGCCATCATGGCCGCTGTCGGCTTGATTCTAATTTGGCACGTCACCTGGACATTATGTGCTAGTAACGACCTATCATTTGACTTAATGTCATCATCAATATAACGTCCATTGATTTACGTAGGATTTAAAATCACAAAGTGTTACGTCAATTAAAGGCCAAGATACTAAGCAGACTGGTTTATTTATATAAATGTATAACTACCCGATATATGGATATTAGCTCATATGTATACCCTACATAACACTTCCCTCTTACTTACTTAATACCTTAGACAGTGTTCACGAAATATCTTGGTTACATTGAATCACATTTATATTTAAGTTACACAAGATCATATTGTTCTTTCCCCACCAAATTACAATTATAGGTACTTTTCAAATCGTAGGTGTCTTATTTCTGTATTCTATGAAAACAATTAATCCTTTGGGAGCGTAGGTTTGTATCCTACCGACTGCGCCAATGTTACGTCAATGAAAGGCCAAGATAAAAAATGTATAACTACCCGATATATGGATATTAGCTCATATGTATACCCTACATAACACAAAGTATCTTGCCGTCCTTACAAAGAGGGCGGCTTTATACTCTACTAGCGACCCGCACTCGCTTCGTTTCGGTTTATGTGAGTTTTCTGTAATACCCGTTCATAAAACAAAATTTATTATACATAAAAACTTTCCTCTGGAATCACTCTATCTACTTAAAAAAACGGATCAATATCCGTTGCGTAGTTTTAAAGATCTAAGCATAGGGACAGACAGACAGAGGGAAGCGACTTTGTTTTATACTATGTATGTAGTGATTAGTAGCCACATTAGATTGAAAATACTTTTACTATTACTATGCAGTTATGATGAGTACTTTTATTCCGAAAAACATTGACAATTCCCGAGGGAGTAGTGATAAATGACTTCAAAGCAGACAGAGTCGCGGGCAACAGCTACCTACTTTTAAATATAACAGCCGTACCTACTTAATTGCAAAAAATATAAATTACTGTTATAATATATATACCGTGTTGTGAAACCGACGTGCGTGCATGACTCGATGTATGAATGTGGAAGAAGCGAGGGAAATTTGTCAGGATCGTAGCAGGTAGAAGGAAGTGGTCTCTGCCTACCCCTCTGGGAAACAGGCGTGATTTAATGTATGTATGTATGCACAGTCAAGGACTTTAATTGTTAAGCCACTATGGAACCCTGTCATAATGACAGAGTCAAACCATATGAAAGAAATTACGCTAAAATTAATGATCAACGTTATGCGACAGGGTTCCATAGTGGCTTAACAATTAAAGTCCTTGACTGTACCTACTGTTACTACTGAAATAGGTACAACACAAACTTATTACATTATTCACTTCAGCGGGCCTAATATGGTTGCGTTTATAGCGTGACAAAAGGTGGATAAAGCATCTGTCACTGTCATACTTATATACGTGTAAGAAAGTGACGGATGTTTTATGCACATTTTGTCACGCGATAAACGCAGCCATATTAGGCCCCCAGAACCTCACAGTAACAGCTTATCTTATCTTATCTTAAATTACAGGTAGGTCCTCTCGGATACACTTCGATCCCTTTAGGATCTTTTGTGTAATTCTAATTACCCTCTTACACACTCAGCTGTTCGAATGTGCTTCCTCCCGATGTTTTTCACCGTAAAGTAAGGGTAATGTACTAATATTAGATAAACTCATTGGTTCACTGTGACCGCGGTTTGAACTCTGCACCTAACGATCACGAGTCGGCCCCCTAAGCCACTACCACCGAAGCTCTCTTAGATTTAAATATAGAAACAAGATGGGCGCAACCAATTGGAATAAAGCCCCAGGGCACTTCTTTACTTGGTTTTTAACTTTGGTTTTTAACTATTATCGTCAAACCAATATAAGCTACAATAACGTTAGTAATATGACTAAGATATAGTAGACAGATAGACTTAAATATAGTGGAATAGAGCCCGATAAGGAAGGGTTCCGTGCTTACAGTAATTACTGGCGATGGTCCTATTAGGGCGTTCCGCAAAACGTTACTGCGCCTCTCTAATTAAAAGCTAACCAAGTCAGTTTTTGGAACGTTTTTACACCTAGTAGCCTCACGCCAAGTACCAAGACAAAAATTTACGGTCAGAGACTTTTAAATGATGATCCACTATAGAACCTTGTCGCATAAAACTAACGAATAATTCCTATGAAATTTCTATCTCGTCACTGGACGCAGCGCTGTTTATGACTAAGTTCTATTGCTTGAAGGTAACATAAATATAGACGAGAACAGAAAATACATATATTTACGTGTAGCGGAGGAACCATATTTTTTTTATTCAAGATTTTCTTTTACCACTTTGTTGTCGTGAATAATATGTATATTCATGCCAAATTACAGTTTCCTAGAACTAAGAATCTCTGAGCTAGGCTACGGACGGACTGACATGGCGACACTAAAAGAGAACCCTAAATAATGGCTAAAACTTGAGTTTCTTGCCGTGTTTCTTCTTGCTTGTTTTAAATGTTAGTTTACAAAAACTTTTTTAACAACATAGGTAAATACTCGTAGTAATTTATCGTAGCAAAATTGTAAAACCGTACGCTATTACAAACAAAACCCAAATCAAATATCAACTATAGTCTGTGTCAGTTAAAATTGCCAAAAATGTAAACACAACCAAACGAACAACTTGATCAATTACTCAATAATCCCGTGTTTTTATAGATCAAGTGAGGTCTAAGCAATGATATACACTTGATGTTTACTTTTACATAAGTTTAAGATTAAATAACTATTAATATTATTTAAATAAAAACACGCTTGGATAATATTTGAGGTTATGTGTCAAACAGTACTAGTTTGTTTGTCACAGACTATAAATACTCGCACTCTTAAATTCTTTGTACTTTTCCTGTTTATAAACGTGAAATTTCAACATCGTTCAAAAGTAACTCAATACTTTTAATTAGATATTCAATGAGCACTCGTCTCGAATTTCGACATTAAACTTGAGACCGTCTGAGGCCTCAACTTTGTTCTCGAAGTTTTCAATAGAAGCGTTTATTACGCAAGGAACGGAAAAAGACGCGGTGATCATCTTGAAATAAGTTTTGTTTCAAGGTCCTTTTAGCGTGATTTCAATTACAAGAATTCACAGAATACTTCTAACTGGCAATGAGAAACTCTGTTTTTTGAAAGATCTTGGGTATCATTGGAGATCGTCAACGTATAGCGTCTCGCCCAACATCAACGTGGTCATCTTATCTTATCTTTTCTTACGGAATCCTTTGTGCATTTAGTGCATTATTCTCTTACATACTCAGCTGTTTGAATGTGCAGGTTTCCTCTAGCAGGAGGTTTTTTCCTTCACCGTAAGAGCATCGGACATTAAAGTTAGAAAAACTCATTGGTACAGATGTAGTGCAAAATGATTTTCCTTCGGGAAAACTCGGATCTCAATCGGAATACGATGGCACCCGAACTGTCAATCAATGATTGTATTAAATGAGTGACGTTTTCATGTCCATTAAAATGGAACTTTATTGTTTAGTGTCAAATGACAAAGTGACAAATGACAGCATTTGTCATTTGTCACTAAACAATAAAGTTCCATTTTAATGGACATGAAAACGTCACTCATTTAATACAATCATTGATTGACAGTTCGGGTGCCATCGTATTCCGATTGAGATCCGAGTTTTCCCGAAGGAAAATCATTTTGCACTACATCTGTACATACATGGCGTTTTATGGCATCACCGCTCCGTGTGTAGCTCCCCTTACCAGTATCAAAGTGCTATAAATACATAAAATATAAATTTAAGATATTGACCACAATTAACTCTTTTACACGTCATGTAAATGTCAAGCATCCAGGAAACCGATTTTAATAAAATAATCATATCTATCAAACATATTTTGTACCTAGGTAAGTATATTACTCCAATGATACATTATATATGTATACGAGTACAAATATTGGAAACAACTTCAGACCTAATACGTTTATGGGACTTATTAATAGAAAATTACTCCTGATTCCATCAGATCAAATTCCAAAGATCAAAGTTCTTCATTACGTTAATCTTTCTCCATTAATTTAGTCTCGAATCAAAATTAACAGCCATTTGGAGCATCATGCATCGGCTCAAAAATGTTAAAACATCCCGTCAATGGATTGCTACGTTACGAGCGTTAATTTGGGACCCATTTCAAGAAAAATATGCTTGAAGTCGTCAATGTCATTAGACATGTCAAGTCATTTGTAACTATTAGGAAACAACCTTATTGTTGTAGAATGTCAGATTGACTTTGGACCTAAGGTCGGTACCAAATTAAATCACGTGACTACAAGCATGCGGAATACCGACTAATGAAATTGAGCCTTAACGTTGTACTTACCATTTTCAAAGTAAAACTGAACTCGTTGGAAAGCTATTTAAAACTGTGTGCAAAGTAAATCATGCCATGCTCCTTAATTTCATAAAAGGATCACCGAACTCATCCACTAACTACTTTAGCTTCTGCCAATCTTTTCCATTCTAAAAAGGGCACAGTTTATGTAAAACTAGACAGCATTTACGACGTTTTTGACAAGAGTTAAAGTTTAAATTGGTTTGGAATGTGAACTATAAAATATTCTAAGGAACGTAGCCCGTATTGCTTTAACATTAAAGTCGTTATTCCAAATATGGTACGTGCGACTGCATCGCGTGACATTAAAATGTCGCATGCGCCTCTGAAATCCGGAACCGGAAAAGGAGTGACCTATTTACTGATGGGTTGGTTATTTTAAATTTGATATTTTGAATAATGAGTAATGAGGGAAAGGCTTGGTAAACTGTTTACCCGACTGCCGAAGGAAAGAGGTAATGTTTTCGGCCTGTATGTACAGTCAACAGCATAAATAAGTGATCATTTCTATACCTTGTCGCTTTCAATCGTTTCACAATTTTCTATAACATTTTAAACACGACGTTAAAGTGACAAGGTACATAAATGATCACTTATTTATGTTGTTGACTGTACCTATGTATTTATGGTTCTTTAAGGCTGAATTGTTGACAAACGAGGTGTCATTAAATTCGTCTTAGGGCCACTTATAAAAAAAAAGTAACACTGGGTTTAGACACTGACTCGAGTTGACAGTTTTCGTATGAATCTGACGTTTACTAACTCAAGTTAAATTTTCTGTGCAAGTGGCCATTAGCGTCGCGGGTCTCACTGATTACTTTTTTAAACGCGAATTTAAAAAATATATACATGATAACGAACAGGTTACATATCTTAAGTTCGAAAAATGTCCACAGTTTCGTCTGTCCTTGTCCGAAAAAAAAAACCTGTGAAACCGTTTCACTTTCCAAGATTGTTAAAAAACTAACCAAACTTAACCTGGCATTTAATTCAGAGCTGGTCTTCCGTCGGAATCATTAGGTGAATCCATAAAATGGTAAGAACTTCGTCACTTATCTGTCTGTATGTAACATGTTGTTCTCTTCAGTTACAGATAGAGCCCGGCACGGGTGAGGGCCCGGGCCCCCCCTGCAACAACAACGAGGCTGCGGCGTCGCCCCCCCGCGACGACAACCACAATGCTGCGCCCACGCAGCGCGCGCGCTCCCTCACCCCTTCAGGTTAGTAAAGTAGGATATACGACACTGAGAACAGATTTATTTTTCTCCAGCGGGCCAAGTATGAGGACAGATTTATATTTCTCCAGCGGGCCAAGTATGGCTGCGTCTATATCGCGTGTCAAATGTGGATAAAGCATCCGTCACTCTCGTACTTACTTACCTATTTACGTGTCAGAAGGTGACGTATACCTTATCCAAAAATTTTTCGATAAATGCAGCCATTACGGGTGCGGGTGGGTTTGCGGGTGGTAGGACCTTGTGCAGGGTCCGTCCGGATCGCTACCACCATCTTATCCATTATTCTACCGCCAAACAGCAGTGTTCGCATTGTTGTGTTCCGGTTTGGGGATAAGACAACCGGTGAAATGACTAGCATGGAGGCATTCCATCTTAGTTCTCAGGGTTGGCAACGCATTTGCAGTCTTAGGATTGCATTGCAGTCTTGTGAATGCGAATGTCTAATGGGTCACAGTTTCCACTTACCATCAGGTGGCCTGTGTGCTCGTTTGTCTTTTCTATGCCATAAATATATATATATATATATTACCCTTACGGTACAGAACCCAGAACGTTGTCTAACCTGTAGTACTTATGCATTTTGATCTCGTCTAGACCAACAGTTTCCCCTACACAACAAATTGATTTAATCCTGAGGTAAACTACTAATTCTACTACAACACTTTTGTTCACGGTGTAGCAAATTGGCGGCCATGTTTGCCAACGTGGGCAAACTTGCGGGAACTTGGCTCGTTTACCAATTAACCAGGTTGTTTGTTGCCGCAAATGAATTAGCTTTAGGTCGGCTATAAAGAATGCTATTTTAAGAGAAAGTGGTTAAAAAGAAAATAAGCAAGGTTTAAAACCCGACTATATGTATAAAAATAATAAATATCGGGAGTATTTGGGAGATAATATATAGTATGTTTGTGCAGCGTTCCATGAGTCACTGCCGGTACGGCTGAAAGTCAGCGCTGTAGGTGTCTGATGCCTCAGCATTTTGCTGGGGCAGTGTCTATTTCACCGCCGCGAGGACATACATTGTATGCCTTCCCTGTTACCTTCACTGTTTTCTTTAAAATAAAATGTAGGTATATACGATACCTTAGTTCACACTTGTACTAATTACATTTGAAAAGTTATTGTAATTAGTATGCTTGTGCGCAAATAATAAGTTCGTTACTTGACTGGCAAAGTAAAAACATTTAGTACGATTGTGCACTATATGTTTATCCTATTTTTGGTGAATAATGTATCTCTTCGTCTTACACACATAAACTCACGCCTTCATTCCCTGAGTGGGGTAGGCAGAGCTACAGAATTATCAACAACTCTAAAAACTTGTTGATAATTCTGTAACCACATTTTCCACAATCAGGCTAATATGTTTACCAGTGCATAGTGAAAGGTTGCAGGAGAGGTTGGGTTGCATCGCCTAACAGTACTACAAGTCTTTCTTCCCTTAGTAGCCTCTTACGACATCCACGGGAAGACATGGAGTGGCACTATTCTAATCCGGCAACCACAAATTGAAATTCATCCAGTCCCAAAATAAGCTCTAGGCTCTACTTTCGATGTTAGGCAACGATAAACGTACTAGAAATGAGTACTTATATGTCGCTCATTGAATACAAAACGGACACATTCCAAAATAATTTGCTTGCATTAAAAATCGTATTCCAACCGCTTCTTTTTTTAAAATGCAACACTGACTCATTTCGGATTGTGTCAATTTTGTATTCAATGAACGATATGTACATAGAGAATACCCAAGACTCAGAAACTTATACTCGGGCTCATCACTCAAATATTTTCCCATGCTGAGAATTGAACCCGGGACCGACCGCTAGCTTAGCAGGCAGAGTCACTATAGTTAGGCTAACTGTCGTTTATGAATAAACAGGGTGTGTGGCGAACCATGTGGCATAATTTTGAGTGTGCTAAAATTTAAATTATGACAATGTAAAGATAAATACATTAAACTAGTAGCATGAGAGAAGGAACTAAAAGCTAACTTGAACTCTACTTAGTCAGGCTAGGCGATATTATGGGTTGTTCCAGCGGCTAGATAAGGCAGGCGTGTTGACAGCCACGACGGGGTAAGGTGAAGGTCACACCAGCGCATACATTTGCATAACGTTCCATTGCTGGGACCTGGGGGACTGAATCAACATTCTCAGACTAACTGGCTCTAGTTCTCTTAAACCAATGATGAGTTAACCTATTACTCGCCGTTATTTTTAATGAGCATAGACATTCCATGTACCTAATTCCTCAGGGTTGGCAACGCATTTGCAGCCTTGGGATTGCAATCGTAAGATTGCAATCTTGAAATTATAATGTATATCTAGCCGCGATTAGAAAGGGATTAGAGGTGACAGTTTTACCATATACTTACGTCAAAGTGCATATGAATTGACAGCTATTCCAATCCCAAACTAATCGCGGTTTCATAATGTATATGGGCTCGACCGCTTGACCGCTCGACCGCTTATGTCAATTCCATACATTTCGATTCGATTGAAAACAGCTCTCACTGAGCTTTTTGTATGACATAGAAAAGTGAAAAAGAGAACAAGTCTACTTAAAGACTGCGCCGAGCAAACGCCGAGCGTCCAGTGGCGCCCTCATTACTATAATTTTGTTTTCTAATGAACTAAAGAATTTCCTTGGAATCAGACGAAATGTTTTTGTAGTGCAAGTAAAAACACAATTTATGGGATACGTAACACACTTTATTAACAATTACCCTTCGAGTAGTCGGCTTAACGGGAAAAGGTGGCCACTTTTTTCCGTTAAGTTAATAACTCGAAGTTGAATTGTTATTAAACTAATATACCCTATAAGTTGTGTTTTCATTTGTAGTACAAAAACATTCCGTCCAATTTCAAGAAAATACTTTAGTTAGAAAACACGATAAAAGTAATGAGGGCGCCACTGTACATCCGGCGAACGCTCGGCGCAGTCTTAAGTCGTAATAAAAAAGAGTATGTACGAAGACTACTAGACTTACCTTTTTCACTTGATCTTCAGAAGACATATATCTTTTTTCGCTAGGACTTCAGAGTGAGCACCAGTATAACCAGCATAGAGGCATTCTATCTCGGCCCTCAGGCTAACACGTTTGCAAATGTCAACGGGCATTAAAGAACCAATCGGGGGCTTGCGAGTTTCTTGCGGCGTTTCTTCTCGGCAGTGGTCTTCTCTTGGGAAGCGCTGGTAGATTCTTGACGTGTTAAAGTGCCCGTGCGGCCTACTTACTGAATAATACATTGTGCATATTTTAAAGATGTGTGTACAACATGTACCTACAGTATGCAGGCACATACTTGTACATATAGGGTCATGCGGGTATGAATTCATTTAACTTTACGACTTGATTTCATTTTGAAATGTGTGGTATCTGGATTAGTCTTTATCCAAAGACAGATATTGTAAAAAAAAAAACTTTTAATGCTATTGAGGTAGTACCTCTACTACTACAGGGTTTAAGGGATTGATAATTTAAATTAAATTCCAAAGGTATCATTCAAAGACGTTCCCTAAAAAATCAAGTTCAAACTCCTCATTACAGATACGGTACCAATTGCCAATCAATATATAAACTAAGTAAATAAAAATCAAAGCCTGCGTTTCCGTATACATCTCTATTTCCACATGCGCCAACATGCTCAAATCTTGTACCCTTCTGACACGGCTGGCACACTACACGTGCGGTGCAGGGCGACAGCGTGCCGGTCACGTTGCGGCACGGACGGGTTCCGCGCGTGACGCCGCCCGCCCGCTAATCCAATCAGCGACAAATCTCTTGTTTACGACGATTCTAGGTATCGAGGAGCTTACTAAGGGAGCTTGTAGCATTGTTAGGCGATAGGGTTTGCAACCTGTCACTGATATACACGGGTAAAATCATCTGAGCCTGCGTCGCTATTGCCTAACGCACTCGCTATCGCAATTGTTTTGATTTTAAAAATCGAAAGCTTATCATCTGCATACAAAATGAAAACAATTGTTCCTCATTGAAGCCAATTGAGATTGCGAGTGCGTTAGACAATAGCGACGCTGATTGAGTAAAATGTGGTTACAGAATTAACCACATTTTTGTAGTAATTCTGTAGCTCTTCCTGCCCCACTCTGGGAATGAACGTGCGTGTATATACGTATGAGAAGCTTAGTATTAGACGTTTTTGTAGTTTACCTGCATCAAAAGAAGGGTGATATTTTGATAAGAAATAACGAAATAGTTTTTGTGGCGGAGACGGTTCATGGTGCGTGAAACTACCTATCTTAATACTCGTATTTTTCAAAAAAAGATTATCTCTGAATTTGTTGGATTTTTTTTCAAATAAGTATAAGAATAAAAATAACTTTAGAAGGTACGATATCTTGCGAACCCCAAACTAGGCTGAGCCTGTATCTTGGGACCCAGTGAGTCGGTTTACATTCAACACAGGAACCACTTAAAAAAAAGAGAGTTAAATAAAATACAAAATTATTACTTAACAATAGAAAAGTAGACTATGGTTTACAACATTTAACAAAATTATTATTATTAAATATATTATTATTTATTACATTATAAAAGGAATTAATAGTAGTGTGCGGGTGTTTGTCCGCACGCATGTGTGCGCGTGTGAGTGTTTGTGTGCTTGTGTATGTGTGTGAGTTTGTGTGTGAGTTTGTGTGTGTGAGTGTGCTTAGCGAGAATCTTAATTAGTATGTAAGTGAGTCTTTTACTGAGGACAAATAAATAAAATGGAATGAGACTCCTATGCTTTTAGACTAAAAATTGCCTCGGTATCATTATATGACAAGGTAAAAGAGAGGCTGTATAGGTTTCTGCTACTGCACAGAGCCTCTATTTAACACGGTAAAAACAGTATCGTTTTTGACTTGTTATCGTGTTGTCAACGTTTTGACAGCTCTTATTTACTTGACAGTAATGGCGGCTCACGTCAAAACAATACCGTAACCAGCGGCTATTGCTTAATGCACTCGCAATCGCAATCGATTTCAAAGCGGAACAATGTTTTCGTTTTGTATGCAGACAAGCCTTCGATTTTCAAAATGAAAACGATTGCAATTGCGAGTGCGTTAGGCAATAGCCCCTCTGGTCAAATACGATTTGCATATTAACACCTAGAGTATTGACATAGTTCGCTTTCAGCCCGCTTATAAACAGTGGCGTACTTTCAGACTATGTGAGACATGAAAAATCCATTTCAACTTACGAAAATTCAGGCAGAATGGAACAGTTCGAAAACCCTGTGTCCGAGAATGGGACGCGATTATTTAGTCTAACATCAGTTGACTTGGAATCGACTCATGCCCGGTTCTTATATTCAAGAAACGAATCGTTTTCCTTACGTCTCGTTAAAATTTGACGTACAAAATGTGTCAAATTTTAACGAGACGTAAGGAAAACGATTCGTTTCTTGAATATAGGAACCGGGCATCAGGCACTTGTCCCACTACGAACAAGAAGCGAGTCGAGCCAGCCTACTTATTAATAATTGTGTCTCTTTTATTGACACGGCATCTATATCTTTTGTTCGTTTCTTGAGCGATAAAATAGTCGATTACTCAATCGAATTCTCGCTGGCACTTCAAACCTTTATGCTTATGCAATAGGAGCGAAAAATACTTAGTTTGAATCGGCTAACCGAGTCATGCCGAGCCGAGCCGAATGACGGCAATAAAATTCAAAATTCTAAATTCTAAATATTTATTCAGTAAATCATGTGGCCTATGAGGGCTCTTTTACACGTCGGTAATATAGGGTGACTCTACCAGCGCTTCGGACAAGACCATCATTGCGGAGAAGAAGCATGGAGTATGATTTTTTTTTTATGGCATAGAGAAGACAAACGAGCACACAGGCCACCTGATGATAAGTAGAAACTGTGACCCATAGACATTCGCATTCACAAGACTGCTATGCAATCCTAAGACTGCAAATGCGTTGCCAACCCTGAGGACTAAGATGGGATGCCTCTATGCTAGTCATTTCACTGGCTGTCTTATCCCCAAACCGGAACACAACAATGCGAACACAGCTGTTTGGATAATAATGGATAGTATGGAGACCCTTATGTAAAATGAAATAATGGAATCCATACTAATATTATAAATGCGAAATAAGTGTGTCTGTCTGTTACCTCGTCACGCTTAAACCGCTGAATCGATTTGTGCAAAGATAGTTTGAATCCTAAGAAAGGACGTAGGATAGTTTATCCCAAAATTCATTCCTAAGGGGGTGAAATAGAGGGTGAAAATTTGTATGGAGCTACGATATAAACGAGTTCCACACGGACGGAGGCGCGGGCAGAATAAAACTTACTCTTCTGTAATTGGTCGAATTGGCAGTAATACTCTCACGGTCAAGATTTTTAACGATAAAAGGGTGAGGACCAAAAAGTTGGACCACAGTTAAGCGCAGTTAACCATACAAACGACGATGACGAAAAAAGTTCCGTTCTGCGACGAAAAGTGTCCCTACAATTGTATGGCTAACTTTTGTGTCACAACGGAAAAGTTTCATAGAAAATTTAATTGATTGAGTTAGCGTGGACAACTTTTTGGTCCTTACCCAAAAACCATATCGTTTTTGACATCTTATCGTATTGTCAATATTGTAATAAGTCTTATTTACTTGACAGTAATGGACGCCGAGTTAAAAACAATACCATAACAAGTTAAAGATAATTATGGTTTTACCGCCTAGAATAGAGGCCCTGAAATACCGTCTTATGTTAACTAAAACGCAAATTGTGAAAATTGCTATTGTCACTAATACACTGGTAAACATCTTCGCCTAAGTGTGCAAAATGTGGTTACAGAATTATCAAAAAGTTTTTATAGTTGTTGGAAATTCTGTAGCTCTGCCTACCCCACCCTGGGAATAAAGGCGTGAGTTTATGTATGTATGTATGTATGCTATTGTAATATTGTAGGCACTGGATTTAAAACTAAGCTATGTACTTTTCCTGAGATCGATTTTGCGTTTCACATTTCTCTAGTTTTTTAATGATCACAACCCTAACTTTATTTTTCCACATTATTCATTAGACCTAATTTTACATTTCCTATATCTATAATACTTACCTATCTTCTAATTATAAAATTCTTGATAGCCCAATTTCTCCCTGCCAGGGCGCTGTCGTATGTGCTCGTACACTATACACGCGAAAACCACACTTAACTGTTAATAATTACAGTTTCGTTTCTAAAACAGCTAATCAGACCCTCCCCGAAGGTCGCAGGTGCAACAATGCACTAGGAGCCCTGCAATTAAGCGCCCCACTGACCCAGTTCCCGCAATCGATACGGTACTCGAAGATGTTGCGGCGTTTTGCACGATCAGGGCTAAGGGCGGCAGAAAATAGGGGGGAGGGGGGGTAACAGAAGCCTGGGAATGGTTGGGTCCATCTGTCAGTTATAGCCTAGGTACAGCTAGGGAATGGCATCGGTATCGGTCACCGATACTTTAATGTGAACATTAAGACGCAACCACATCGTTAACCGATACTTTAATGAGAGCAATACTTTAATGCTACCATTACAATACAAGCACAGATACAAGATTCTTAAAATAGGTCATTTGCTTATCATTTCTGATAATATTGTAGGGAAGTTATGATATGGATGTAGATAAACTAACTTACAACAAAGAGCTGTTACGCAGCATTGCCAATTGTATTTGAGCAGGCGCTTGTATTAAGTAGGCGTTGTTTTGTCCTAATTTGCGTTTTCAAAGGGACAAAACAATTAATTAAGAAGGATCTTAACTCAATGGCTGTGTTAGAAATTGACAAGTCTAAATTAATTAACAACTTAGCAAACGATTAGAGATGTCAAAGTGTATGAAAGGGACAAAATACAGAATGAACGAATCTTAAGCGGATAAAAGCTTATTATACTGTATATCACTCTTAGACATAATAAGTAACTACCGTAAAATGGTCCTACTTTGATCAGTGGCAACCATTTTTTTTTAAGTTTTGTTGGTTTCTACATAAAAAATCCCTAATAACGTTGTGTACTTAAACGGTTTTATTAAGCAACACTCACTTTTAGTTTCATGTGGTTGCCGCATTAGAATAGTGCCACTCCATCTTTCCGTGGATGTCGTAAGAGGCGACTAAGGGAATAAAGACTTGTAGTACTGTAAGCCAGTGGGCTTGCAACGTGTCACTAATACACTATTTTTTAAGGTTTCTCTCTACCTCACTCTGGGAATGAAGACGTGAGTTTATGTATGTATGTACTCACTTTCATATCGCAACATCGGTTACATTAACTGTTAAAAGATTAAATGTTTTGATACCAAAAGTTACGTTATTAAGTGCTGCGGATCTTGCGCAAAGATCGTCTCGATCGCTATCACCCTCTTATCCTTTAACCTACCGCCGAGCAACAGTGCTCGCACTCTAGCGTTCCGGTGTAGGGATAAAAAGAAATCCGATCCGGGATCCGGTGAAAAGTTCTCAGGGTTGGCAAAGCGTTTGTGGTCTTAGAATTGCAGTCTTCAGACTGTAATCTTCAGAATGTATGGGTCAAAGACCCCACTTACCATTGGGTGGCTTGTGTTTTTTTTATGGCATAGAGAAGACAAACCAACACACAGGCCACCTGATGGTAAGTGGAAACTGTGACCCATAGACATTCGTACAAGACTGCAATGCAATCCTAAGACTGCAAATGCGTTGCCAACCCTGAGGACTAAGATGGAATGCGTCTATGCTAGTCATTCACCGGCTGTCTTATCCCCAAACCGGAACACAACAATGCGAACACTACTGTTTGGCGGTAGGTTAATGGATAAGATGGTGGTAGCGATCCGGACGAACCTGTGCTAGTTACTTACTAATGCCATTAAAAAAAACGAGGGAATATAATATTTCCTATACGGTAATGATGCCTTTTAGATTCCGTTCCTTTTCGGGGAAAAAGCAATAATAGTAAAAAGTAAGAAAACGGGGTAATTTTCTTAGAGGCCCGGATCTTATATTGAATTTGTGTACAAACTTTATGCTACGCGATTAGGAATGTTCGGGTGTTGGGATAGAGCTTAGAATCCTGAAATGTGGTGTGTTACAAATACACGCAAGATATACGAATTACTTACGATTTTTCTAAAGTATTTACTAATAGGGTTCAGTGGACTGTACTTTCAATTTGATGGAAGTTGTTACATCAACTATCGACATGTATGGAAAGGCAGAGATAACTATAATTACTTAAAGAATATGCGTCCAGTGTATAATTGTGGTCTTCGCTAGTACAGTCACCACTAATAGTTGGGCTCAAAATATGTTTTCCTTTTTGTCGCCCGAGCGATCGTAACGTTGATAACATTTTTAAGGCAATATCGTTTTACCCAGTAGAATAGACGCTGGTATCTTTACATATATTTTATTTGTAATATTAATTGTGACTGTACCTATATGACAAAGAGCTCAAGCGCTAGTTAAGCGGACTATCAGCCCAATCGAACCCTGACCCACCATAGAACTGTGTCACAGTGACATTATAAAACAATTTGTTTGACTCTTCATACGACTTGAATCAAAACGTGACTGTGATACAGTTCTACGGTGAATCAGGTTCCATTGGACTTATGTATGTATGTGAACATTTATTGTACAAAATAAAAACAATAGAAAAAACATCTTTTCCCTTTGCTTATAGTACAAAAGTAAAAACCAAAATGAAATCAAAATTCATGCAGGTATTACATACATTTGTATTCTTGTTAAAACCAAACTACACAGAGAAAGTCCCGGGTAACAGGGGTGACACCGACCAGGTCCAACTCGTCCCCTGCCGCATGACCCGACCTTGAACTTTCAGGACGCGTTTATTATTTCAACACGTACAGAGGTATCTCGTTACTAGGGGGGGGTTTGTTGACGAATTCTAAACTAAACATTGAGAAAATATACATTGCATTAACCCGATATCGAGTTAGGATACAAAAAATACAAAAAAAAACAATGATACTATCAATGTATTTTTTTTCAAGCGACGATCTGACGCAATTTGACCTAGTCCCAAACTAAGCTCTAGGCTTGTATTATAGGTACTAGACAACGATATATATACTTTATATACAGGAATATATACTTAAATACATAGAAAACATCCATGAGTCAGGAACAAATATCCGCGCTCATCACATATCTGCCGTTTCCGGGATTTGAACCCGACCATTAGCTTCGTAGGCAGGCGTCGTCAGTGTTAATTTGTAGGTGCGTGTGCGTGCGGTTGAACTCAGAAGTAGATGTAGGTACATTTTAGTTCCTTGTAGTAACCGTAATAAGGTGAGAGAGTAGTTTGGACTTATTATATTATAAGTATGGACACGGACTGTGATGTCGCCAGATATATCAGGCGAAGTTTCGCGAAGTCGCTCGGCTTTGGCTGACGTCACTGCCAACACGTCACGACAGATACGTCGTGCGAAGTCCAGCAATGTTGCGCTACTTCACCCGTCGTCGCTGGCGACATTTGTCGCGGGACATTTATGGTATAAATTACTAAGGGACAAATGTCCCGCGTTATCTTGCTTCAGCAACATCGCGCAATACGGGTCGGCAGCGACATCAGGCGAAGCCAGGCGACGTCGCACCAATACCGAAACGATACGCGCGATGTCAAGCGAGTGACGATGCGGTCCCTTCGCTAAAAACTGCGGCCACAGATTATATACTGGTTACTTCGTAAGTTCGTGTCTGTGGTTGACATTGACAGATATGTCGAGCGAAGTTTGACAATGTTGAGCCACTTCGTCTCACGTCGTGTTGCGGAACATTTGTTTCCTAGTAAATACGTGGCTTAAACCATACGAGTAACTACAGCAACGGCTCGTACAAAATTTACAGCATTCTGACTGACTCGTGACCTAGATCGTTTATCTTGCTACCTGTACCCTTACCATGAGTTACAATACGGTATTTGACAAAAGTCAAATCAGCTTCCTTTTATGAAACATCAAAAACGCTCCGTTACTATGGAATTTATAGGGATTACTATCTTGTGACGTCACAATCAAACAGCGTCCTTATTATTGGATTTTATGAATTTAATAATCTTAAAATAACAAACTAAAATATAAGATTGATGTTTTCCTAGTATTTTTATAATGTTTATCTGTTGTTAATGAAAAACCAATTTAATTTCACTCTTGTCAAATACCCTATTACCGTACTCGCTAACGAGTGTCTCTCGCACTCTATAAAAACACTGCTAGGAACTGACGTCCTTGCCAAGATGCACTACGCTATCTAGCGCTAATTCGTTTTGTTTTTAAACCAATCGCGTCATTGGTAGATGATGTGGTACGAAAAGTCACGTGATCAACTAGTGACGCGATTGGTTTAAGATTTCGCCGAGCAAACGTCGAGCGTCCAGTGGCGCCCTCATTACTATTATTGTGTTTTCTAATTATGTAAAGAATTTCCTTGCAATCAGACGATTTTTTTTTGTAGTGCAAGTAAAACCACAATTTATGGGATACGTAACAAACTTTAATAACAATTACCCTTTGACTAGTTAGCTTAACGGGAAAAGGTGGCCACTTTCCGTTAAGTTAATACCTCGAAGGTGAATTGTTATTAAACTATATAATATACCCTATAAGTTGTGTTTTTATTTGTAGTACAAAAACCTACCGACCAATTTCAAGAAAATACTTTAGTTTATTAGAAAACACAATAAAAGTAATGAGCGCGCCACTGTACATCCGGCGTACGCTCGGTGCAGTCTTAAATACGAATCGAATAGAAACGCTAGTTAGTGTAGTGTACGAGTATCTTGACATGGGTCTCAGAGTATTCGAATTGCTAGTGAGTACGGTAATTGTAACTCATGGTAAGGGGTGGTGTATCCACTCCACTTGGCTGAGAATAATATAGGGCTGAGGCGGACTGAGTTTCAGAATGTTTTGTAGGCACATATCTTATTTACATAGTTTAAAACAAAATCGCTTTCCGCGTGTGTCTGTAAGTATATCCGCCAACTTCCTAAACCACACCATGGTTTTCACAATCAGTTAGATATTTTTTCACGCAAAGTATATACTTAATAATTTTTTGTTTATTTGCCAGAGAACTCGCATAAACCTATGTGAAGCGAGGGCGGATCGCTAGTAAAAACTTTCTTTTTTTGTACAATAGTATAAAAGGCGCTCTTCTTAAAAAAATAGCGTATAGGTATGTACTAGTACGATTCAGAAAACACATGGTTACACAATCTCTCTGATTGGTTTCTTACCCTCGTAGTTGTGTAATATAATGTACATCAACCAATTTGATTCCTAGGCCACTGTGGACTTTGTCAACGTGACATTGTAAACCAAAACATAGGGAGTCTCTTACGTTTTGGTTGAAAACGTCACTTTAAAATAGTCCAAAGTGGCCTAGAAATCAAATTGGTTGACTGTATACAGCAAAGATAATTTTAAGACGAGATAAAGTTGAGTTCCCTCTATTTACAAATAACAAAAATCTCGCAATAACAATGTCTCTGTACCCAAAAGTTAACGACTAGTGTATAATAGCCTCTTATGTAATTAGACTAATTAGGTTGGGGCATGGCACCTATCAATAGTAGGGGTGCGATCACCGTCACGTATATTATCGTACATTGGGCTCAAAAAATATGATTAGGTACGTCATTATTGCTCAATACATACCTAAGAGTGCGTTTGTTTTGATACGGTTAAGCCCAGTTAAAAGTAGGTAGGTAATTTATTTTTCTCAAACATGCTATGTAATGTCGGCGTTATGTTAGTTATTTTAGGCTTCAAAGTGCCACGTTCCCGACGGAACAACTCGAGAGAACTGTAAAGGAATTTCGTACAAAATTGAAGGCCTAGGCTAATTTTTTTTTAATTTTAATATGGCCATGACAGCTGGTTTTATGAACAGGCTGAATATCTAAATTATATTTTTAAAATTTTTGAGAAAATGTTATAACGTCAAATACTAGGAGTGCATAAACGTTTGGGACATCCGCGCGGTGTCGTGTGCGCCCGCCCCCGCCCGCCGGCTGCCCGCACCGCCTGAGATCTAAGTTGCGCTATGCCTGATATACCTCCTAATTACCGCTGCGCTCCTGGTACTTTATTTTAACACCCAATTACTTTTCTTCCCTAGGGTGGACATTTATAAATTTACTTTTTTGAGTAATGTGTTTTATTATTTCATTGCATATGTTTGAGAAAAGCACTATACATACCTCGCCGTGAAAAGGGGTTGCCAGCCTCGTAACTATCCGACCTCGCTTCGCTCGGCCGTCTATATGAACTCGGCCTGCAACCACCTACTTCCCGGCGTCTGTAGTAATGTACTATAAATACTGTTATGGTAAGGTGCATTCAGCCCAATATGTCATTTTACTCCCTATCTTTATAGAGACATTATCGGATATTTTGGCTCCAACATTGATCAAGATATTAATGCTGGTAGATGTAGATTTTGTCTCGATATAAAAAAACGGAATAAATTAGTAATTTGAAAACAGCATCGGAATCATAAACATTGCTGATTATTTTTACAAAAATAATTGTACATTACTACAGACGCCGGGAAGTAGGTGGTTGCAGGCCGAGTTAATATAGACGGCCGAGCGAAGCGAGGTCGGATAGTTACGAGGCTGGCAACCCCTTTTCACGGCGAGGTAATGTATAGTGCTTTTCTCAAACATATGCAATGAAATAAAAAAAGACATCACTCAAAAAAGTTAATTGATAAATGTCCACCCTAGGGAAGAAAAGTAATTGGGTGTTAAAATAAAGTACCAGGAGCGCAGCGGTAATTAGGAGGTATATCAGGCATAGCGCAACTTAGATCTCAGGCGGTGCGGGCAACCGGCGGGCGGGCGGCGGGCGCACACGACACAGCGCGGATGTCTCCCAAACGTTTATGCACTCCTAGTATTTGACGTTATAACATTTTCTCAAAAATTTTAAAAATGTAATTTAGATATTCAGCCTGTTCATAAAACCAGCTGTCATGGCCATATTAAAATTAAAAAAAAATTACTTCCCGGCCTAGGCCTTCAATTTTGTATGAAATTCCTTTACAGTTCTCTCGAGTTGTTCCGTCGGGAACGTGGCACTTTGAAGCCTAAAATAACTAACATAACGCCGACATTACATAGCATGTTTGAGAAAAATACATTTACAATGCATAAACATCTCCTTTTACTTCACGAATGCCAAACTGGGGTGTTATTCTCTCAAAAACAACAGACGGTCGGACGAACGAGAAAAATCGCAGCGGCGAGTTTAAGTAGTCCCGTCAGAGCGAACTAAACACTTTAAGCCTTATACGTTCGATCCATCGGCAGAAACCATGCAGGTAAATTGAAAGTGCACGCGCTAAAATATGTTTTGTCCGCACTGACGGGACTACTTAAACTCGCCGCTTGGAGATTCACTCGTTCGTCCGTCCGACCGCCGTTGTTGAGAGAATCACTACCCCGCGCTGCGCTGACCTTGTGACGTTCGGCTTCTCGATGACCCTCGTCTTGGGGATTAGAAAGACAATACTGCAAAGCTGCGGAAACATCCCTGTTTACGAGCAGATAATTTTACTTATCTATACATACATACATACATTAAATCACGCCTGTTTCCCAGAGGGGTAGGCAGAGACCACTTCTTTCCACTTGCCACGATCTTGACAAATTTCTTTCGCTTCTTCCACATTCATACATCGAGTCATGCACGCACGTCGGTTTCGGGTACTTAAGATTCGGCCCTTTTCCAGTATTTCACCGATTTGACTCGAAAAAGTACGCCTAGGGCGGCCCCTTCCGACCCGTCCACTCACTTTCGATCTGTATATCTCTTTCGTCAATCTTCTATATATACATACATAATAATCCGCGTTCGTAAAGTATATAAATCCTTTGTTGGTCAATGCATTAATTTCTATAATAAATTACGTGACGAACCGCGTGGACATCCACTCGTTCGTCCGTCCGACCGTCGTTGTTAAGAGAATCACTACCCTGTACTAAAACTGTATCTCGCTTGACCTCGCCACCTGAAATTCCCCGTTGTTATTGCAGAGGCCCTCAAGATGTACGGCGACCGGCTGTCAGAGTGGGAGCGCGCTGAAGTGCGGAAGTACCCCGAGGTGTGGTTCCTGGGGCTGGACTCCAGCAAGGTGCAGGCGCGCGCCAACCTGCCCAACAACTGCGGCTTTGACGACGAGAACGGGAGCTACAACAAGGTAATATTCCCTCAGTTACCAGTCCTGTGGACTAAGGTGGCATGTCCAGACCAGAACACAATAAAACGGTAAAATTCCAATAGGGATTGTCAAGGATTTGGTGCCTATTGGACTGGGCTTTAAGACTTGAAACTAAATAACACTTGGATTTCATACATATAAGTTCACGCCTGTACCTTAACGGGGTTGGCAGAGACTACATAACACCAATGCGCTGAGAAACTTAATATTATATAGAGAAAGAAACATAATATTATAATTATAACACACACAAACTGATAACAGTTTTGAGAGTTTCTTAAGTCATGATATGTAGTTCATCAAATCATCACTAAACAACACAATAGTTTGATATTATGAAAAGTATACGGTTTTACCATAAAATGAATTATATCAAACATAACTTTATAGAAAATAACGAACACCCAAATTCTATTACTTGGCACTTTAACGTCAGACTTGAATTGAACTGAGTAAAAGCGATAACACACAACAAAATATACACATTGATACTGACCGAAGACTAGATTTAGTCTTAGGTCAGCATTATCCATATCTTAATCTTATCTTTTCTCCACAAGGACACGTAGCTAGCCTTCCTTAGCTGCACAGCTCGCTTACGGTGTAAATGCAAATATATTGACAAAGTTTCGATACCAAGTAACATACGTGAGGTTAAGTTAACTTTGGTACTTAATTGTCATTTAACTTAGAGATTATGTGTATTGAAAACTCGTTCATGAAACTTGAGTTTCCAAGTTCCTTGTTCAAAGTTTGAGCCCTCTTCGTACCGCTAACCGCAACACGTAAGGTTGTGTACAAAGTTTGCTATTATTTATTTATCACTTCACAGTTTGATTAAAAACCTCCGAAATATTTGCAGCCCCAGTTTCGGAGCTGTTAATTTTTTAATAGCCCAACACGGACCTAAAAAAATACAGATATAACCTCGTCTAATCACGAGTGAAGCATGCAAAAGGACTGTCTGTATGCGTGCACACGCACACGTAAACTGTCACTCGTGCTGTTACTCAGCGCGTTGTCTTACCTAGTGTATCTGTGTGAGTGCGGTAAGTCGTGTATAACGAAAAAAAGTGCCGACCTTGCATGTTTCTACTTTGTAAATTAATAATGATAATTATAAGAATTAAGAATATTTTTAAGTGTAACCGCTGATATTGATCGCAAGACCTAACTAGGTCTAGAATACCCTTTGTCTTGCACGCTAGTAGGTTTTGCCTGCCAAGTTGTAGGTATACGCGTGGGAGGGCTTAGGTCTGTATCTTAGTTCAAATACCTTTTCTTAATTAAAGTAACTTATTTTATTCAAGTAAATAATTAAGACACTACGACTAGGTACTTACCATTCGCTTGTATTCCGCGTGTCTGACATGTTCACCTCGTATTGTTATTGACTCGGCCGCCATTATTGTCCTGAAATAGTAGAATCATCCGGGATAACAGGATATATCACGTATAATTTAATTATATCCGACCGAAGAAAGGAAAATCAATCAATCAATCAATTTAATCATTTATTTTCTTTCTGAAACAATTTATTGTTTGGATGTTGGGAACAAAACCATAAAGCTAAGATTGAACATGAACGAGTGTGTATAAAATTTATTTCCGAAACCCCTACTTTTAAAATGGAAATTCGAAGTAAAGTTAGCTCTATCTCCTTCTCTCGACCTGGTCTCGAAAGTGACAAACTGCGATCTTCGATTTTCAATGCAGTGCCTCTGATCCTCTATTAAAATATGTTAAACCACAGGCACAGTTGACTTTGACTTGTTATCGTATCGTCAACGTTACGATAGCTCTTATTTACTTTACATTATGTACAGTAATAGCAAACCAAGTAAAAAAAATACTATAACACAATACAATCAAAAATCATAAATCATAAATCTTTATTGTGTACGGAATTTGGATATTACACATAGGCTGTTACAAGTATTTACTCGTAACTATCAGTATCACCAAGTTCTATCTTTACAGATGTATACACAATTCACTTAGGTACTCACATTACTAAATAAGCAAAATAATTATAGTAATCTTAATAATTACACAAAATGAAATTAAAAAAAATCATCAAATAAGTTCATTTCAGTCAGTCATTAAAAATAATAATTAAAATCTAGTCAGGTTTGTATTCCATATAATCTTTTATGCTGTAGAATATTTTTTTTACGACCTACATTTTTAATTGATGATTGATGAACGCCAGCAACATAAAATTAATTTTGTTCCGTTTAAAACGGCCTTACTCTCAAAAAGTGTATTCGGCATGGCACCGAGATTATATAATAAGTTACCGGAATGTATAAGAGAATGTGGCATACCACAATTTAAAGGACGGTTATTAACTTTTTTAACGGAAAAGGCATTTTATTCCATAAACGAGTACCTGCTTTACTTGTAACTCGGACAATATTTAATTTTAATTTTAATTTTAATATTATGGTGTAATGTAAGCAACGCATGTTGCATGCTTATTTCATAAAACATTTGTATGCCTAATGGCTAAGCATAGTGATAAATAATTTTAAGACTGTACCATCCTTACTACCTATGTTTCACAAATAAAATTTGATTTGATTTGATTGATTGAAAGACAATATGGTTTTACCGAGTAAAACAGAGGCTCAGTTATTTCCACAGTAGCAAGCGGAACACAGTCAAATGGTAGTCGTAGTCTTAATTATTTACTCGAGTAGGTATAATAAATAGTTTTAAGACAAGAAAAAGAAAAGAGGGCCTGTTTAAATACTACATAATATTGATCAAATACTAGTAAATTGAACGAACACCAATCTACGTGGATGATGACATGGTCACAAGATATGTCACATTATGCCATTATTAATTGGGATACTCCTCATTCCAGCAAATCCACGACCACATAGCATACCGCTACGAGATCCTGGAGGTCATCGGCAAGGGATCCTTTGGCCAGGTCATCAGGGCTCTGGACTACCGGACGGGCGGGCAGGTCGCCATCAAGATCATCCGCAACAAGAAGCGGTTCCATCATCAGGCCCTGGTCGAGGTCCGGGTGCTGGACCACCTCCGGCAGAAGGACAAGGATCAGGCGCACAACGTGATCCACATGCTGGATTACTTCTACTTTAGGAATCATTTGTGCATCAGCTTTGAGCTGATGAGGTTAGTATAAAGCTTATTTCCTATTGTTATCATCATTCTTATTCTTATCCTAAGCATTAGGGCTCGTGCAGCGTGTCTTTTTCTTCCATAAACCCTATCAGCTATCATCTCAGTCTTTACTCTCTTGTATCTCATATCACCTTTCTCCTAGTCCAACGATCTCTTTACGTAATAGTGTCATTTCCGAACGCAAGTAATGCAATAAGAGTAAGTTTATCGACGAGCACTAATAATGATCTAGCTTTTTGTAAAACTAAGATTGTTGTGGCTTTGATTATATCTTCTATCACTTTCACGTAAGTAATACAAGTCATTATGCCTTTAGAAAACTACGAACACCTAGGTGTGATTCATAATTATTTGAATTACTCAACGTAAATTTTACATTTTGACTTTTTGCACTTGCAAACAAAGAATTCCTGCGTGCCATAGAAGCTGCAATGTTAAATTTCCTTAAGCGGCGTGTTCTCTACTCTTTGTCGGTGGAAAGATCCCTGATGAAACCTTCTAGCCCTTAAAATATTTTCTGTACTCTTTAAGTACTTTTTAATTGATGTTCAAATTCGATAAGTGTGGTTTGTAGGCAATTGTATATAAAAAACGCAAGTGTTTCTAATTATATAACCATAAATGTATGTCCTTTCGTTCCAGCATCAACTTGTACGAGCTGATAAAGAAGAACAACTACCAGGGGTTCAGTCTGAGCCTTATCCGGCGGTTCGCGAGCTCGCTGCTCCGGTGTCTCAGGCTACTGGAGGCCGAGAACATCATCCACTGCGACCTGAAACCTGTGAGTATCCTGACCAAATATATACATACCTTCACGCCTGTTTCCCAATGGGGTAGGCAGACAACGCCAGGTGCACCGGTCTAAACGTACAACTTTCGCTTCCTCTACATTCATCAACCTCTTCATGCACTTACGTATCCTGACCACTCTAAGGGAATCTACTGGTAAGGTTAGCTGGTTTGGTTTGCCAAGTAGGTGTGAGTCTTTCTTTTACTAATCAATTACCATATCTAGTAAGTTTTTCTGGCGCAAAAAGTAGTGCTCCAAGCTACTAGTTATTATCTACAGCGTAGACGTGCTGTAACTATTGTTGAGTTGCGGTTGAACCGTACCTTTAAATTCTAACATGTAAATACTTAAATAATTGAAGCTGAGCTCGTATTATGGCGTTATTGCGGTTGATAAAGCATCTGTCACCCGTACACATGCATACTAGTCAGAAAGTGACAGAAGTTATATCCGCATCGTTAAACACGACCATATTAAGCCCGCTGGTGATCAAGATGATGGCTATGACTAGAACTATAGTTAAAGTTTTGCAAGGCAATATTAATGTTTTGTCGAAAAAACTATAGTAGTCCATTGTTACCATCTAATGTCTACTGTTGCCTTAGTAAATCCTACACTATCCTACACTATAAATGCGAAAGTTTGTGTGTTTGTTTGTTACTCCTTCACTCTGCAACCGCTTGAAGGACTTAGGTGAAATTGACAATGAAGATAGCTTATTATTAACACACAGGCTAGTTTTCATCACGGATTTTTTTTTTAATCAAATCAAAATCTACGCGGACAAACTCGCGGGCAGAAGCTAGTAAGGATATTATCTTCCGAGGTTTAATTGAAAAACGGTATAAGTCGAATTTGCACGTAATCAAAAACGTAAAAAAAAAGATATAATTATCTACAGAGTTTACTAGACTTATACCAGTTTTCATTTAAACCTCAAAAGACTTATATAATTTTTCACTAGGGCGAAATTTTGACACATACCTTTTCGATTCCAGGAAAACATCCTCCTGAAGGCACGTGGCAGCTCATCCATCAAGGTGATCGACTTCGGCAGCTCATGCTACTCCCACGCGAGGGTCTACACCTACATCCAGTCCCGCTTCTACCGGAGCCCCGAGGTCATCCTGGGGCTGCAGTACGGAGCGGCCATCGACATGTGGAGCATGGGTAAGTGGCGATAGTGCTGGTACCTATACTCTGCCTGTTTAGGTATTTAAATAAATAAATCAATGTAAACAAACCATACCACGTGGCTCTGTTCAACAGCCAATCAAAACTGTTTGGTCGAGCTTTGACGTATCAGCATTCTACTCCTATTGACTGTCCAACTATGTCACGTGGTTTGTTTGTTTACACTTAGTTAGGTACCTAACCAAATGGAGTATAGAGATTCTACTGGGTAAAATTATATTATTATTATTATGCGCCTGATGACTACTGATGAGTGCCACTGCTGGGTTTCTATTCCCAGCGCAGCGGTCAAAACCATAGAGTATTTCACCTGTTACGGTATTATTTTGACGTCAGTCGCCATTACTGTTAAGTTAATAAGAGCTATGTTGACAATACGATAACAGATCAAAGATGCTTTGGTTTTTATCGTCTAGAATACCGGCCTTGGGCAAAGGCCTCCCACCACTTTTTCCATGTTTCCCTATTCTAAGCAGACTTTGATGAAAAACCATATTACCTTTATTTATTTTTACATACCTACACATACACATCTTCACGCCCGTCTCCGAATAGCAGACTATGGAACGCCAGGTGCCCTGGTCTAAACATACAACTTCTACTTTTATTTATTTAATTAAATTTATTTGCACAATAAAGTTCAAACTGCGCATTTAAAGCCCAATGGCATTTTCTACCAGTAAACCAGAAGGCGAAACAGAAAAAAAACTAATGTCGGTGCAAGAAAAATAACTTTGACGGTTATCGTATTGTTGACCACGTTACGATAAGGTCTTGTTTATTTGATAGTAATGGCGGCCAAGTTAAAAACAAATCGAAAACATGTCAAATGCAATTAGATTTTACTGAGTAGGTAGAATAAAGGCCTTGTTATCATATTATTTAACTCTACCTCTATAGAAATAAAAAAAATATATGCAAGTGCGGAAAGTAGGTATGTAATTTTATACGAGCCCTGCGGTGTTTAGGCCCGAGCCGCAGACGAGGGTCTAAATTTGAGATGAGTGTAAATGCCAGTACCGCACGTGTTTTAACCGGACGTCTTAAAATTAAAGCTGACGATCATGCATAATACTCAATCAGTCAACAAAGACATATCTTAAACTTATACTCGTTACACGTTACCCCTCTTCAGTGTGGGGGTTAGTAAATACTGTTAAGAATCACTTAGTACAATTCCTGTTTTCGTAACATGCATATTTCCACCGTGTTGCCCTGAGCAGATCGTGACCCCACCGTATTCGCGAGTCGCCCGACCAGTTGGCCGACCCATCCGTTGCGCAATCGTGAATTTGTAGAAAGCCGAGAGAAAGGCACTAGTCCCTGCGCGGCTCCTATACCGCGATCTTTAACATCTTCTTTACATGGTACAAAACAAAGTCGCTTCCCGCCGTCTGTCCCTCTGTATGTACAGTCAACCAATTTGATTCCTAGGCCACTATGGACTTTGTCAACGTGACGTTGTAAACCAAATCATAGGGAGTCTATCTTACGTTTTGGTTGACAACGTCACTTTAACATAGTCCAAAGTGGTCTAGAAATCAAATTGGTTCACTACGCTTAGATCTTTCAAACTACGCAACGCATGTTAATGCTGTTTTCATCAATAGATAGAGTAATTCAAGAGGAAGGTTTTTGTGTGTAATAAGTAGGGCATGCATCCCGGTATTCCGGAATCTCGTAATTCCGGGATCTCGGACGATTTTTTCCGATATTTCAATTCCGGGATTGAGCGTTTCAATATCGTAATTCCGGGATTGATAGAAGACAAAAATGTATCTTTGTTTTATTTAAAATAAGCTTTTGCGTTGCCATACTTGCCATTTGAGACCTCGAGCAGGTAGTAAATTAGTTGTTAGACAAAGGAATGTGTTGTACCCGAGAACCTTCCTGTATTTACCTCTCTCTTTCTCTCTGTATTGTCCTGCTATGCCTGTCTTTGTCACTCGGATAAGGTATGCAAACTCACAGGTTCACCCTGCTACCCTGCGCAGTCGCTCAAATATCGTTATCGGGAGTGTTAGTGCACGACGCACGTGTAGTGTGTAGTGTAGACGCAAGCGACGCGGGGTGGGAACAATGTAAGTACTATTATAACTAATTTTGCATCATATTAAGATGTTCAGTGGTGGCAGATTATTAGGATCGCTCGCATTTTTCCTAATTTTCCCATACATTTGCCTACAAGTGGAGCCAATTTGGCGCAGCGTTCTTTAATTTTAACCTAAAATTATAATCGTCAAACTCAATTTTAACAGATCTAAAACTTATGCAGTAGGTACTTATTCCGTAATTCGGAACAAAATGTTTTCGAAGGAATTCCCGGATAACCACATACGTTTTAGACCTGTCAAAATTGAGTTTGACGATAATAATTTTAGGCTAAAATAAAAATAAAACTACTTAATTAAATTAAGACCGCTGCGCTAAATTGGCCCTAGTATCAATCAAATCTGTTACATTTTACCAATAAAACTTTTCTAAACTATACAAGTAGCGTTATAGGATAGGAGCAAAGATATATTTTATATTCCACCATAATATTTCACAAGTAAAATGTTTTTTTAAACGAAATGATATTTATAAAATATACTTTTTAGGTCTACTTCAAAAAAGAAAGAAGAGATGCAATACACAGAGTTCGCTAACAAAAGAACAGCTACAAAAATATGGAACCACTTTCTTCGTGCCGTCGATCGTATCATATACGAAAACGAGGAGTAATTGAAACTGTGATTAAAAGCCTATTTTTTATTTGTAATTAAAAACACGAATGGCAAATGTTGTTTTTTTTTATTTACCTATTCAAAATCAGCATGCGTGGGGCATTTTATAACCTGAAATAATAAAAAACCCAATCCCGGAATTAATACCGGTATTCCGGTATTGGAATTTCAATATCGAAACTCAATACCGGGATTGAAAACCTTGCGATATTGCATGCCCTAGTAATAAGCAGTGATCGTACTTTTTTTTAGCTTTTTTGGTGCGATAACGTCAAATGACACACGACAGCGACCTAGGGTTGTCAACGTGTATAATATTTATTTATTAATTTATTTTAACTTTATGCAACAATAAAATAAAAGTACAAATGGCGGACTTAATGCCTTAAGTAAGGCATTCTCTACCAGTTAACCGACAACTTTTTTTTACTTAATCAGTTATTATAATTGTGTATAACATTTATTGGGTACCTACTGTAACCCAAAGTTCCTTGAATGTTTCGGAGGGTATACTGTCAATTTATTTTCGTAATTTTGATTGCCCTGTCGAACAACAGCAACATTTATTGCAAGTGCAACGGTGTTACATTTTCTCATATAGTTAATTGACCCTTCACTTCATTATGCATATTGGGATGGACTTTACATGTTCTGAGGATATTTTCTGTGTTTCCCATTTGTTTAAAAGTATATTATATTTTTATTTATCATTTTATTACATTTTTGGTTCAAATTATTTAATATTGGGTACTACTGAGCACCCTAGCGCTGCACCGAAAATACGAGATAAAGTACGATCACTGGAATAAGTTCTGGATTATGTACAGTCAAGGGCAAAAATATGTATACACTTTAGTACCTTGTCTATTTTCGTCATAATTGAACTGCCATATATGAACTGTCACAGTGGTTAAAGTGAAAAGGTACTAAAGTGTATACATATTTTTGCCCTTGACTGCCCAAGTAGCACACTGGGTGGGAAGTATAGGTTTTACAGAAAACTCATATAAAGCGAAGCAAAGCCAGGACAGGTCTTTAGTATCCCTATAAAATTCAACTATTTATAGACATGTTAATGTGAATCATCAATACTTTGTTATGCAAATTCCGCGCCTATTAAGGGTTTATAGTTTATAGTTTTGTTTATAGGGAACGTGACTAATAATAGCAGATTTTAATACATATGAGTAACTATATTCTTAAGGTAGCGCGGCAGAGTTAAAAAAAACCAGAACGCATCAAGAACAATAGTTAAACGTCGCAGAATGGAGGCCCAGACCGCTTCGTGTAGACGCTAGCTTATCGACGAAGTGTTTGAACTAGAAAATGAGCACTAAGCATGCCATTAGACACCTACCTCTAATCGCATCGCATGTACAATAGACTTCTCAAATTTTTTGAGAGAACAAATATAATTAATGAAGAACAACATGGCTTCCGTAAATCTAGGTGCACTTCTCTAGCAGCATTCAAGCTGATTAAAAATGTAATAGATTCCATGGACTGTAAAATACCGGTTACTGTACTTTTCATGGACATGTCAAGGGCATTCGACTGTGTGAGTCATAAACGCTTGATTGCCAAATTATCTAGGTATGGAGTGCGAGGCCCAATATTGAATTGGATTAAAGCTTACCTTGGCAATAGACAACAATGTGTAGAGGTTCTGAAGTACTGCGACAAGTCTCAAACTGTAAGGTCTTATCGTTCTTCATATGTAAACAATGAATATGGGGTTCCTCAAGGCAGTATTCTGGGACCTTTGCTATTTTTAATGTATATTTATGATTTACCATACCATTTACCCCATAAATGTATTTTATTTGCAGATGACACGTCAATTATAGTAAAATGTAATGATTTATTGACATACAATTATGATATAAATATGACATTAGCTTTAACAATTAATTGGTTAGAAATTAACAACCTCAAGGTTAACATTAAGAAAACTAATTTTATTCAATTTCATACAGAACGACATAAATCACAAACTTTAGATGTCCGATACAATAACGTTCCTATTGCAGAAGTAAGTCAAACGAAATTTTTAGGAATCATTATTGACTGTCACTGTAAATGGAAAGAGCATGTGGATAAAGTCTGCTCCAAAGTAAACAGTTTCGTATTTGCCTTAAGACGAATTAGGCAGACCGTCTCTTTACAAGCTGCTTTAATGGCATACCACGGTTACGTTAGTTCTACGATAAGATACGGGATAGTAATATGGGGTAACTGTACAAAAACGGACCAACTTTTTATTGCTCAAAAACGCTGCATCAGAGCTATTTTTAGAATTGGCCGGAAAGGATCGTGTCGACCTTACTTCACAGATTATAATATTATGACAGTTCCTATATATATTAGAGGTATGTATGTTTGTCCACAAATATAAGAACCAGTTCACGGAAACACAAGTCATGTACTCACGTAAGGTTAGACCGCAATATAAGTTTAGAATACATAAACCAGCCGTAAAGCTGGCACTTACATCCAAAAATACCTATGTTATGTGTATTAATATATATAATAAACTACCGGATGTCTTTAAAGATAAAAAATTAAAGGTATTTAGAAAACTGGTGATGCAATGGTTAAGTGAAAAATGTTTTTATAGTGTACGTGAGTTCTTTGATAAGTAGCTAATGTTTATAAGCTGTTAATAAATTAATGCACTTAATTATAAATTTGTACGCCAGTTGTTGGCATAATGTGGCGATCCTATGGTTGTATAATTTTAAGACCTTTATGTAAACCCACTATTAACAAATAAAGTAATTTCATTTCATTTCATTTCATCTCGTTAGACGCTAAACAGTTACTTAGTGCTTACGTGCACGGAAACATCTGTTGTGCAATTATTTGAGAGATCTCACAACGGAACTTATTTTATGACGTTTGTTCAATAATTCAAACAAGTAAGCAATCTAGTATTTGCTACATACATTGTGTGGCAGTGAAAAATGGTATATTAACTCTCCTGAAGATCATATAAAAAAGGGCATAAGTCTAGTATACTCGGTATGTATGTAATGTATATAATTATACCCTTTTTTAGTAAGAGTTAAGTCGAGTTATACCCTTTTTCACTACCCTACCCTACTACCAGCATTCAGTTTTGTCCATCTTGTTTTGGTACTGCTATATGCATTACTATTTACAATTTGAAAGATTTCAGAAAATTCTTATTCAATAACGGGATAATAAGTGTAACACACGTGTAACATTCGTTTATTTGACAACCGTTAGCCTAGCTGGTAGTGACCCTGCCTTCGAACCAAGCGGTCCCGGGTTCCAATCCCGGTAAGGACAGATATTTGTGTGATGAGCGCGAGTTTTGTTCCTAAATCTTGGATATTTTCTATGTATTTAAGTATCTATTTCTCTATATAAGGTATGTTTATCGTTGTCTGGTACCCATAGTACAAGCTTAGAAGTTACTTTGGGACTAGGTCGATTTGTGGCAAATTGTCCTCTAATATTTATTGTTTTAAAACTGACGTTTATCGGGCACGGTTAAACATCTTATTATCATTCCACAGTTGGAACAAGCCAGACCCAAACATTCTTATATATTTTGAAATTTGTTTCAAAAATCCTAACGTACACTATTGGTCCCAGGGTGCATCCTTGCGGAACTGCACACGGGCTACCCTCTGTTCCCGGGGGAGAATGAGGCGGAGCAGCTGGCCTGTATCATGGAGCTGCTGGGCCCCCCGCCTCCTGATCTACTGCTCAACGCCACCAGGAAACGGCTGTTCTTCGGTGAGTACAAGATATAAACCTGACGGGTATTTGATGAAAGGCATAGGTTATCATATCATTATCGAAAATGTATAGGATTGACTTAAGTTGCCAGATAGCCGTATCAAGCGCTGATGTCAGTTCCATACACTTTTTGAAAATCGTTTTCGATAGCGATAAGCATCTTGTCTAGGGTCTCTGATATGTTTTTTAAGAAATGGGATAGTCAAGTAAAACGGCGTGCTTATACACTGACGTGTATACACAGATACCTATATGTATGTCTAGCTATCTCAATTCACAATATCCCTCCACCGGTTGCGGGTGGTAGGACCTTGTGCAGGGTCCGTCCGGGTCGCTACCACCATCTTATCCATTAACCTACCGCCAAATAGCAGTGTTCGCATTGTTGTGTTCCGGTTTGGGGATAAGAGAGCCGGTGAAATGACTAGCATAGAGGCATTCCATCTTAGTCCTCAGGGTTGGCAACGCATTTGCAGTCTTAAGATTGCATTGCATTCTTGTGAATGCGAATGTCTATGGGTCACAGTTTCCACTTACCATCAGGTGGCCTGTGTGCTCGTTTGTCTACTCTATGCCATAAAAAAAAAAAAAAAAAAAAACCTATAACTATATTCTGATAACTAAAAACTCAAAGGAACTTCTTGAAATCTAGCTTGCTTAATGTAACGTTATAGGTTGCAATGCAACGCAGCGCCCGGCAGGCGCCTGCACAATTAATCTCGAATCCATAAGTCAGCACTCCAATCTGGCCTATATTAGTCAAACTAGTCATAGGTGACACGTAAAATGCTGTCAGATTGGTATGTTTAGGTGATGTAAAATTAAGAGTCTTGTTTGAATATTAAAACCTTACCTACACGGTCTCCCAAATTTGAGTTATGTGGTACAATGGCAACTAGCCATTTACCATGAATGGATTTCTGGGCCACTATAGAACTATGTCAAACTGATGTCATCAAATGAATCCTTAGAAACTTTTTAGTATTTGGCTTATTGCGTCACTTTTACGTAGCTCTAGTGGCCTAGAAATCCATTTGACTCTTCAGTGCCATGACGATATCACAGCACAAAATTGTGACCAGGGGCCCTAATATGGCTGCGTTTATCGCGTGACGATTTTGGATATGGCATCCGTCACCTTCTGACACGTAAATAAGTACGAGAGTGACGGATGCCTTATCCACATTTGACAAGCGATATAGACGCAGCCGTACCAGGCTCGCTAAGTTCATATTACGAGTTCTTAAAACCTGCCAAGCTCCTGCCAGTAGAAGCTAACAACAATCATAAACAATATATCTGTCCCTTTTACTGCCTTGGACTTCATAATTTGGCCTCAGACAGAAGTTGATACGGGTTAAAATTGTGTTCTCCTTCAACTCTTTTTAACAATACTGTTTTCTATGGGTCTCTATTGACTGCCATAATTATTTTTAGTCATAATGTGTTTTCAGTCATAATTTTCGCAACTCATAATGCATTTTTCTCAGGACACGGTTATTTTTTCAGGATTTTTTTAAAACTAACCTAACCTAACCTAACGAATCTACACGATAAACGTTTATTAAAAACTGTAACTTCACCCTGAAAGAAGTTATGACTAAAAATGTATGACTAACAATACATTATGACCAACGATATGTATGGCAGTCAAAGGGATCCGGTTTTCTTTATCTCCCGGCAGACTCGAAGGGCTCTCCGCGCTCAGTGACCAACTCGAAGGGGCGCAAGCGCCGGCCGGGATCACGCGCGCTGGCGGCCGCCGTGCGGGCCGACGACCCCGCCTTCCTGCACTTCCTGCATCGCTGCCTCGAGTGAGTACCTCCCTTCTCCCTTTCCCACAGGTGACTTCTTATCGTGTGAAGGTGATCTAAGTGCTTATATCTCAATCAAATTCAAATTTCTCAATGATAGATAAGTACAAAGCATGGTTTAGCATGGTTAAGCCGGGTTAAGATCCAGTTGTTCCCAATGTTTTGCCACTGCTATTCTGCGGGGTGTATGTGCTATTAAGTATGTATTTATTTATAACTATGTTTATCGTTACCTAGTACCCATAGTAAAAGCCTTTTAGAACTAAGTCAATTTGTGTGACATTGACGCCTGTTATTTATTTATTTATTTATCGTTGTATGTGATCCCAAAGAATGGCAACATATCGTTGCCTAGAAGTTTCCCATAGTTACAGGTCGATTCACAAGAGTTGGCACGAACGGATTGAACGAAGATAATGTCACCTATCATTCTGTGAGTGCCGTCCTTTGAACCGATGTTCGAATTTCAAACCGAAAACCTATTACTATTTTACACACTAGTATACTTTCATTCACTCATTCAATTGAATTGAATCGACCTGTACAGGAGCTTGAATTTGAAACTCAAAATCTGACAGTCCCATCTTGATTGTTTCGTTATTTTAACATTATTTCATAAAAACATGAATGAGAACTCGTGTAACCAGTAACATTAGGGTATGTTTCATTGATAAAAATACCTACACTTAAACCAAAATGCAGTAATCACAGCGAATGCGCCCGTTGAGGTTAGGATTGTGGTCTTAAATTAGATTTTCGAGTATAGATCAATTTATGTGACATTGTTCCTTGATATTTATTTATACAAGATGGTGGTAGGGATCCCGATATTTAGGATATTTGATAAAGGTGTACAAATATCCCAAATATACTAGAGCCCTCGAAGACTAGCATACAGCAACACTTCGCTCATTGAATACAAAACAGACACATTTTAAAATAATTTGCTCTTCCATTAAAAATGGTATTCCAACCGCTCCTAATTTTAAAATGCAACACTGACTCATTTTGGATTGTGTCCGTTTTGCATTCAATGAACGACTTCTACCATACTTTGTCTAAAACTTGACTATCCCGCTTGCCATAAACTTCAACTTAACCTAGTTTCCGCAATGTTTCCTCCTCTTATGGCGCCTAACAAGCTGTATCATAAGATTACCGACAAGTAACTTGTGCCTTACAAGTATAGTTACGTAGTGGTGACGCAACGGTTTAGTATCGTTACTTGTTTGGCTATAAATGGAGTAATAGTAATCATCAGTAATAAGAAGTAATCAGTGGAAATGTTCTATGAAACCGGTGATGGTTGAAAATGGTCTAAACGTCGAATATTTTATATGTATGTACAGTCACGAGATTAAAGGGCATTGGGTAATTTTATTTTCAACGGCCACGGATGATTTTTACATAGTTATTTAGAGGACCTCGAAATACGCATTTATTAAAACTGCCGATAATATGTTGCTTTAGCAATTGTTTGCAAGTATTAACAATTAAAAAATAATTAAAATAACTTCACAATAAATTTTCTTAGATACTGTCCATTTTTAATGTAATGCATATTATGCTGCGTGTTCATCGTTATTAGTATCGTTCTGTTGCTTGGTACAGTCAACCAATTTGATTCCTAGGCCACTATGGACTTTGTCAACGTGACGTTGTAAACCAAATCATAGGGAGTCTCTTACGTTTTGGTTGACAACGTCACTTTAACATAGTCCAAAGTGGCCTAGAAATGAAATTGATTGACTGTACAAGGCATGTCGTGGTACGGGGCAGATCATTATAATCAAAGTAGCCGTCGACTGTCATTTACACTTGTCAAATTGCTGTGCTTTACATCGCTGGTAATTAACATTTGTTAGAAAGTTAACAAAGCCTGAAAAGTTGTTTATTAATTAAAATAAGGTCATAGTTACGTTACACATATACGTTATTTGAACCTACTTTAAAAAAAGCCAGGATGCTGGTAACACACTGTATCTTTTATGGCGTTTTATAATATCGGAGCCGAGATATTTAAGATTGTGTTCAGTTTTTGGTACCCACGCCACGGTAAAGTACGCCTAGGTAAGAATATTAAATATCTTGGCTCCGATGCACTTAAGTACATTACATAACCACTTGACCGTCCGGCCCGCGAGACCATTATACTCTCAACCGTCCGGGTTATTTTACCGACGCACGCCCCGCGCTGCGCAACCACAACTTTCTACAAAACCGTCTGTATCTTCTAAACTACACAAGGTAAAATAAAGAAAAAAATACTAAGGCATAAATGAACGTTCATTTGTTCAAATACTTTTATAGTTATACTAAAAATATCTATGATTATCGACTATAATCAAGGTTAAACTTAGGAAATTGGTAAAAATTGCTGAAAGTTTTTATTTGACGACTAATTACAGGAAATATTGCGCGATGACCCTCTTTTTTTATTACATACTATAAAAAAAGACTATTTCAACTTTTAAATGACACCACAATCAACATATATAGTCCTCAATAAGATATCAAAATAAATTAAACAAATTCCCTACTCCTTCCAACAAGTGCAACAAGATGGCCGTGTGCATAAGGCTGCCTACAACTGATATACACTTAAACGTCCGTGGAGACTATGGTATCCAGTGTCGAAAGTAGATAAATTTTGTATATATTTTTTTATTAGAATAAATTATTTTTACTGTAAATAGCACATATACCTACATTAGATAACACACAATTTTTTTGTTTGTTTTACTTATTAAAGAAATCATATTACGGAGTTTTCACTCAGGTAGGTCTTGCAGGCAGTACTCCTGCAAGATCCTGTTTCAAGAGTTGGAAGCCGGGTTATAATGACAACAGTCTTTGCTTAATACCCACTATGCTACTTTTAAATCAAAAGTTTCTTAAGTTTAATAGTTCTGGTGAGCAGTACCTCTGCATCATCAGGATTCAAGGATCGAAGGTTGAAACTATCAAAATCAAAATTTCATAATGATCAAAGAAGTAGAAGTGGTTGAAAAAACTGTTGTAATATTTGAAACACATAGGTATCTGAACAAACAAATGTACAAAATTACAAAGTCAAGCTAAATAAAACCATTTTTTAAATTAGTATCTATATCCGTAACTGAAAGAATACATGCAAACAAAAACACATTTCCAAACACCGAATAATGAAGATACACGAGAAATCGTTTGTACAAACCCTTATTTCTGATATATTTTAAAACGTCCGCGGATAGTCAACCGTCCACGGCATAAAACCTGAGAAACACCGTAAATGTTTTGATGAATCCTAAAGTAGTTTGATATATTTCTTATGTTTAAGTATATTTATCTGTTCTCTATAAACCAATCTTCAGTATTTATTGTATATTTCTGTAAACAGAGCTCCAAATTATTAATAATTAGGCTATAAACGTTCACTGCCCCAGCTCGAAAACAACCTTGATATTTCAAATTGATATTACAGTCATCACACTATCACAAACAGAAGATGATACACATTATCGTAGAAAGTACACATTCCTGATTATTTTGATGTACAATAACACCCAAAAATATGTAAATGAACGTGAAATACTTACGACATAACTACGAGTTCTCCACAAACACTCACAATCACGCGCAGTTTCTTAGAGCACTGGCGAATAAAAATGTTGCCCTTTTAAGCAACTGGTGTACACTGCCATCTATATTTTTTAGAGCTAACTATTTAATTAGGCTACGTTGTTGCATCAATAGAATTAGTAAATAATGCCAAAATATTCCATTAGATGGCTCTAAAATCAACCGCTCCTCCTTCCACCCCTTGGGATAGTAAGGTATCCGCGGACGGTTGAGAGCATATTGGTTTCGGATACTATGCTATCGTCGGACGGTCAAGTGGATAACAAAACATGTTTATTTTGAATTATTCTATCATAACCACTTTTACTAATGGCCGCTCACCTTGAAAATGTATGACTTTTGCAAATGCCAACATTTTTACCCAAACCCCTTTGGTACCCACCTTATGTCCAAAGTCAATCTGACATTCTACAACAATAACGTGAGGTTCCTAAATGTTATAAACTACTTGAGATCTCTAATGACACTGACACCATATTTTTCTTGAAATGGGTTCAAATTAACGCTCGTGACCGTACCTAATGGTAAATTAGGACGAGTTTCAAAGGTCCATAGGCGGCGGTGACCACTTCCTAGCAGCTGGGCCGTCTGTCTGCATGTACGTCGACGGCAATTAAAAAAAAACTTTTGCCTTGCCACAAGGCACCATTTTATTCATATAAATGTGTATTAGTAGAAGTGTGGTTACAATGTGCTTTGACCTTACCTCTCTCATTTAAATTTGACGAAAAACGACAAAAAAAAATGTTTTATGTCTGTTTATGAATAATGGGTTTTTACACTAGGCACAAAATTGGCGGTATTAAAAGGGATTGATTTGCAGCGACAAAATATATGATGTCCGGTGTTGCCGTGTCAGACTCAAGTAGTGCTTGCTATAATTTCTAAACACTATAGTTAAAGAATAATCTTGTTCCAACTGGAATGATCGTTTCGTTCGTTTTAAATAAGTATATGACGTCGGCTGTGCCTCTATTCTACTATAGTACAGACTGTAGCCAGTGGAAATTGCCAAAGATGTAAACACAATAAATCGAACCAATTTACCATTATTACTCGATGATCACGTATGTATGTACGTATGTTATTTTAAATAAAAGCACGTTTGATGAAAATTTTGGGTTATGTGTCAAACAGTACTAATTTGTTTACGTCTTTGGCAATTTCAATTGACACAGGCTATATATTGATTTTGATCTCTTACTTACTTAACAGTAATGGCGGCCAAGTACTGAGTAGAATCTCAGGCCTGGAATGATACAAGAATTAAACTTGGTTAAGTAGGTATTTATTTGTACATCAATAAACCGATTAACCGAAGCAACAAGTTACGTAGTAACCAGTACAAATAAACACGATGATCGGGCAATCACCAGGCATTTCCTACTGGCATCTGCTGCATCGTTCGGACGATTTCTTCTTTACATAATCACCCGTACATATCCGCATTTAATACGGGTTTATCAATTGCGCAAATTACGTATATTTAATTATATAATTGTAAATTACAATTACATTTTAAATTAATTTAATTCATAGTTACTTAACAAAGTTTTTTTTAATAAAATCTTAAAGTGAAATACAATAAAAAAAGAAAATTATACTTACAAAACAGAATAAAGATTACGAACTTTTACGTTCTATCGAATAAGTAACGTTAACGAATCGGCATCGGCGGCGAAAAAATGGGCAAGGCAATTTTTTCTTGTGACAAGGTATTAACTGTAATGTCGTGTGTATATAATTTGGCCAATATTTTGACGGGCTGAGTAAAAACACTAAAAGCCAACCTCGCGGCTTTTAATGTTTTTACTCAGCAATAAAAACAAAACTTTCCCTCGGCGGTTCACACCTTTTTGTTGATTCCGTCACGGAGCACTGATGTCTCATGAATCTCATGATTAAAAACACACAGTGCATACGTGTTTCAAATAAAATAAATTTATTATCTATGCCTGTTTCAATTAGTTCAAACCGTGAATGGATAAAATACTTCAAACTATAATTTGGCACATTTTGTACACATACCATCACGCCTGTAATCCCAAAGTGGGGTAGGCAGAGCTACAGAATTACCAACAACTCTAAAAACTTGTTGTTAATTCTGTAAGGTCCAGATTTTGCACAAACAGGCTACCAGTGTATATTAGTGACAGGTTGCAAGCCCATCGCCTAACAATACTACAAGCCTCTTACGACTTCCACGGGAAGACATGGAGTGGCACCATTCTAACCCGGTAACCACACGGCCAATATTAATTTACCTTTATAAAAGTAAGAATACTTATGTTCCATTCACCTTATATTTATTTTGTTTCTTTCACAATATAACAATAGTATCAATTTCTATCCGGGAGCCTGCAAATAACGGGATACCGCGGGATTGAAAATGTTCAGTCCCGTAAATACCGACATTGAAAATAGGCTGCGAGATCGGAAGCCCTATTTGTAAGTGGTAGATATCGGTTTCAATTCAAAGTAATTTAATGAATCCGCGGTTTGAATATTGGGAGCTTTACAACAACAAACAAACAAGTCAAGGAAACTGATTGTTTGATATAATACGCGAAATAGCCGTGTTATACATTCCCCAGCGTGATGTGCCTAATGGCACGTGAAAAATGTTATAACCCGGCGAATTGACGTATTACGTCAAACTGGTAAACAATCAAATTCCTCGACTATACCTATTGGTTTTTTTTCGTACTTAAATAAAATATCAACCAGGAGCTACTCTACTTCTTCTACTTGGTAAAACCATGTTACTTTTGACATGTTATCGTATTGTTTTTAACTTGGCAGCCATTGCTGTCAAGTAAATAAGAGCTATCAAAACGTTGACAATACGATAACATGTCAAAGGCAATATTATTTTACCCAGTGGAAAAGAGGCCTTGTTAATTTGTTAATTTCGGGAAATCTTAGTATTACCTACGCGACACTCGGTCGCTGTATTTTTTATTTAAATAAGCTCGAAAGAACAAAATCATGAACTCTAAAAGCATAATCATGATTATCAATGGATAATTAGTTGTACGCTGTACGCTGTGACAGCGAGTGAGAGGAAGAGGAACCGGAGGTGTCATTGTCAACAATGACGACAAGTGTCACGTCGGAAACTGATCATTAGCGGCTCATTGAGATATACATGTTATCGATTAGCTGGTATTCGTATCGGAACAATATTTAGTAATGAGTATGAGTAACTTCAATCGAATAAGTTTAAAAAAAAACACAGGGACACACGTTTTCTTCAGACGGCCTTTAAATCGGCTCAGGCGTTGAGAAGTTATGGTGGAATAAAGAATCGTACATACATACATACATGAACGTTAAAAACATACGTAGTCAAACTACGAACCCTTATAGTTTCGCCATGTCCGTCCGGCCGTCCGTCCGTCCGCAGTCTAGCTTAGAGACTACCACTACTACTACTACTAGGTACTAGAAAGCTGTAATTTGGCATAAATATACATATTAGTCACGCCAACAAAGTGGTAAAATAAAATGATGAAAAAAAAATTTTTTTTCTGGTCTACCTTATAGTGTTAGGTGTCGTTGGATAGGTCTTTCAAAAATATTGCGGGTTTGTAAAAACAATTTTTGGATTAAGGGATTCGTTTATGAAATATTACGCTTTAAAGCGCCAATTTTTGAGTCAAGTGCCCCCCACTCCTCCTACAGCCAAAACTAGAAATACTAAAAACCTGAAATTTAAAAGGAAAAGTATCACAACTAAGGAGGCTTAATTAGTTCCTGAAATACGGGCGACTATAAGAACAACTCTAAATAAAAAAATAGTTCACACATGTGGTTTTTTGAGATAGTTTTTGGTATTTGTCGCTTCGGAACCCTATACTGAGGATGGTCCGACACGCTCTTGCCCGGTTTTTTTACCTAACTAACCTAACCTACCTGATTAAACGTCACCTCACCGTAGTTTAAATTACCTCCGCACCCGGTTCCCATAGTTCGTTATTGATCAATAGGTACATACATACCTTTCTATCATCGCATTATGTCACTTTTCTCAGCGCAGGCGCAATTTGCGACTTGACCTTTGCCGGAGAAAGTTATCACAGTGATATCACATGTAGTAACTAGTCTGCTTCGAAAATAGATAGATTAGGATAGGACCCCCAGGCCAGTATGTAATGCTCAAAGTCGTTGACTTTTACGGTTTTGACACCCGATTTATTAAATTGATTCATTATTCCAGAAGCCACAGTGGATCACGCGATGTTGTATAATATACGTACAATAAATACAATTATACATACCGCTTTGTGCAGTTGGTCAAAAATTTATTGGTGTTAATAGGTACCTGTTATACGTCCTGTGAAAAAAACGGGTAGGTACATCTTAAAATTCCAAATATTTATTTAACGGGTGTCCCTCGTAATTCCTAACAACGTTTGTCCTAACACATCGTTTGTCCGAATTTTCATTTGCCCTAAACTGGTTTTCAAATGAGTCAGGCAACTTTTTGAGTTTTCCAATTATATCTGCGCTTCGGTCAGGTTGGGATTGTATAATAACAACACCAAAAAGTTTTGAAATTTAAGCGGAAATGGCTTTAGGATAAACGAAAGTTTGGACAAACGATGCATTACGATAAATGACCATTAGGGATTCCATAGGAGAACCATTTGACTGAATTTTCATTGTTCAGAAAGCTATGTTATGCTAGAACTATTTTTTTTTAAAGATTCAATGAATGATTTCATTGATATACGTAGGTTAGATTAGGTTAACGAAAAATAAAAACTTCTATAAAAATATTGCATTCGAAATTATGACAATTCTGGATTTTAATGAATTTGGAATATAATATTCGGACTGAAATAAATTTTGATAATAGATAATTAAAAAATATGTTTACCTACTGGGTTTTTTTTACTGTTCCGCTGGAAATGCCTTCGCGAAGTATTTGATGATGATGATACGTTGTCATTGTCACGGTAAATAAATAGTAAACGTATATGCTATACATTATTATGTAAAGCCCTTATTACTCTGTCTGTATAAAGCCCGCTGTCTTGGGTTCGATTCCCTAATCGTCATTTGTCCTAATGCACCATTTATCCGAATTTTCATTTATCCTAAAGCCATTTCCGATAAAAAATTAAAACTTTTTAGTGTTGTTATAATACAACCCTAACATTACCGAAACGCAGATATAATTGGAAACCTTAATAAGTTGCCTGACTCATCTGAAAACCAGTTTAGGGCAAATGAAAATTCGGACAAACGATGTGTTAGGACAAACATTGTTAGGGACTCTGAGGGACATTCAATTTATTTAAGTTAAAATAAATAAATAAGGGGACAATCTCACACCAATTGACCTAGTCCCAAACTAAGCTCTAGGCTTGTACTATGGGTACTAGACAACGATATAAATACTTATATAGAGAAATATATACTTAAATACATAGAAAACATCCATGACTCAGGGACAAATATTTGCGCTCATCACACAAATATCTGCCCTATCCGGTATTCATTTTGTCGTCTCTTTTATTCTTTATGCTAAAGAAAAATATACCAAAGCGAAGCTTTTCATAAGCCTGCAGTTGTGGCCACGACAATAGTGTTCCTCATATAACGCTGACACGCTCTGACTTTAGGCGAGAAAAGCGTATCCTAAATGAACCATCTATTTCTATTTCTATATTCTATACTATACCTACAAGATAAGATTCTCTTTAAATTTCAAAACACCACGCGTTAAACAAGTCGAATGTAACGACCAAGTCGTGATGATGAACATCAATCTCCAGAGTACATAGTGAGTAATATCGGCCGGCAACGAAAGCATCGCTGAACCGCGAATAATTGACAAATAACTTGCGCGCACGCAGTGAAAGGTTAAACTTGTGACGCAACCGGACATAGATTAAACTGTTCGTCGCAGATGGTGAATATTGTTTGACGCGGTTAGGGCTTCCTTGGAACTACTATCTCAAATAGCTTTATTTTCTTTTATGTATTTTCAAAATAAAAATTAAAAGCCGTGTATTTTGCCATCAATGAACATGATAAAATAAATTCGTCTGAGCATAAAAGTTACAGTAAGTCTTACAATGTTTTCAAGCCGCAAAATAAGTACGTAAAAAATTAAGAATTGTTATTTAATAAAGTACACTGATTTTAACTAACACAAGAAGTGGTCGTGAAATAAGTATAAAGTGTGATTATGATTTAATGATGTATTCAGAGTCTGGTAAATTTCCAGATTTTTCTATAAACAACTAATAGTTTTTTTGAAATGAAAATGAATTTTAAATATGAGGCTATCTTATAAAATATTATACCTGCCAATTTATAAACCGTGATACAATCATATTTAAAAAAGTCATGAGCAGTGTTTCTCTCCTCGAAAATTGGCACGATTTGCCACCATTTTCTTTTAGTTATGATGATACAGTGTTGTCGCGTCTGCACAGCTTTACACCTAATAGCGAGATAGAAACATTTTATGTAACTCAGCGGAGCGCGGGAGTGCGTGCCGAGATGAGATGTGACCGATTACACGTTTTCTTTTCACATTCCGAACGGTTTAGAGTTATATAGGATCATTCATGGCATTCTCAATGCCAAGGATTCTACAGGTGATTTGCAATGTCATAGATTCTTTCAGGGGAGCGTAGTAGAGTTTGTTCGCAGAAAAAAAGGTCATGTAATGCCCTGTCCGAAAATCGACAGTTTCAATTCACCTTATACGTTCCATCCATCAACAGAAACCATGCTGTTAAATTGAAAATGCACGCGCTAAAATATGTTTTGTTCGCACTGACGGGACTACTGAAACTCGCCGCTTGGACATTCACTCGTCCGTCCGTCCGACGTTGTTGAGAGAATCACTACCCTGGTTAATATTTAATTTAATCAAACTGACAAAATATATGTGTAACATCTAGGATACATTTAGTCAAATAACTAGCTGTGTATAACATGGAAAATATCATGGATACTGCACATGATAAAGCCGTAATTAAACTTTAAAATTCTATTCAATCTGTAGGGCCATAATAATCATCTTCATGGCCTCTATTGAACTCCCAGACAGTAATGGCGGCCGAGTTATATAACAATGGGATAACACGTCAAAGGCAATATTTACCCACCAGAAAAGACTCGCATTATTCAATGCCATAATTCAATTACATATGTTTTGAATCCCGGTTCCGTGGAAATGGTATGTTATGTGTTTGTTCTCATTGAGGTGCCGAGTTCAAATCGTGTTTGGTATTCCGTACCGTGCCGTGTAACCCGACGTTCGCATATTTTGTATTTTCTTGGTAGCTTCAATGGCCTTTCTTTCGTTTGGTATTTATAAACATAATACTTGATTCCATATCAGCAAGAGCCTACCGCTATAAAACTGCTAAATAGAAATATAAAATTTGGGCAATAGTTGACTATTGGGTCACAAAGTCCTGTAAAAAGGAGGTTAAGAAAATTCAACTTCTAAAAGTTTAAAAAAGGATGCTAATATTTAACAAAAACGTATACGAACAGCGGGCAAAACATAGTTATAAAATATTCAAATAGGACCGTGTTCGGACAAGTACTAAATACTAAAATTTTATGGTACTTACGAGTATATTATTAAATGATACCTACACATCGCCCAATTTAGGGGTGAAAAATTCCTACAAAAGAATAAATTTAAAAGTACTAAATGAAGGACGAAATACATTATACTTTATCAACCCAATATTATCACAAATAGAAAAATCAACTTTTCTAAAATGCCTAATTCACTTGACATAGCCATTATAATAAAAAATCAAATATTACCACAATTGATACAGGCTCCTCTGAAACATACAAAATAACAAGTAAGTACCTACAAGAATTTAATGGATGAGAATATCCATTAATATTATATCACCCAATAAACCTCAAATACCTAACGTTGTGTGAATCAGGGCGTGCTCTCAGCCTATTCTATTGAAGACGATCTTAAGTGTTGACTCAACTCTTAATCGCTGCTCAAGACTCTTAAGGAGGCGGTAACGGCATAACAAATACATAGTAAACTCATACGCAATCTCTGTAGGCCGGACATGGACCGTCAACGCATATCCGCAAATGACTAAGCCTACGTCCACAAAATTAAGATATTTTTCCAAATTATAACTTTTGACCCAACCTCAAAAAGGCTAAACAGATGAGGCCATTAGATGTGTCTTCTTGTCGCTGGGTACTTTGATTTAATGAAAAGGAAAATATGGTTCATTTAAAAATGTATACATAAATAAATAAATCAGGGGACTGTGTCACACAAAATTGACCTAGGCCCCAACTAAGCTCTATGTTTGTACTATGGGTACTAGGCAACGGTAAACATGGGAGCCTGCCGGTTGGCCGAAATATGTTATCCAAATGTATCGTTTCCCAATATTTTTATTTGCTAACTTAATTTTTTTCCTATAACTGTAAATATTTCAGGATTTATTTCAGTACCATCGTGTAGAACCATAGGTTAGGTTAGTGTTATAAAATCCCGAAGTATTTACGGTTACAAAAAAACAAAGCGGGTTGGCAAATGAATTGGTTGAGAAACGATACATTTGGTAAACATATTACGCTGCAACAATGGTCACCCGTGTATCTTGCATATTATACAATTTGTTACTTACGCGGTATTGCAGTGTCACCGGCGATATCGCTAAACTAGCGAATTTCGAAAATCGACTAAATGTCGAGTCGATAAAAACAGAAACGTTAGCAGCTATTGCATATTCAACCCTCCTAAGAAAAAAGGGCGCATGTCTCATCAAACTGCGTATGTATAAGTAACCTTATTTCTTAAGGTAAGGGGTTAAATTTGTTTTGACAATCAAATGGCACATGTGTCCCTACGGGTTTTACCGGCAACGTGCAGACTTTCATTAATTGGTTCTCGTCTCGTATATGACTCACAAACGATTCTACATTTATAATATTGGTTTTGTATTCATATATCCATTCATGATATTAGGATTGGGTATGCTTTGATTTGCAATGGACCATTCTAATGCAATTTGGATGATCTCGAAGTATTATGAACTGCATGGTCGTTACATCATAGCGAACACGTTTAACGATATATCGGGTTGCCGACATTTTCTATTCTATTGCTTTCTTCAAATGTTGCAAAAACTACCATCATATTAGTACCCAGTGGCCCTAGACAAGATGTATTACGGGTCATTATCGTTATAGAAAATGTATAGGATTGACGTAAAGTCAAGCGCTTACATCAATTCCATACTTTAACAGTTTTCGAAAATTGTTTACGATAACGTCATGTCTCATAATCTAGGGCCTCTGTGTAGAGTTCGTCCATCATCATCGTCATCAATAGATAAAGTTCTTCAAGAGAAAGGTTTTTATGTATAAAAAGTTCTGGTTTATGCACGGGTGTTACAGAAAACTTACATAAAACAAAGCGAAGCGAGGGCGTTTCGCTAGTCATCCTTGCCTAGACCTGTTAACCTTATCCTTGCCATAAAAAACAGCTTATGTTAATCCATTTTGAACATAAGATTGTCAAAAGAACCGCTAGTTAGCATGACTGTGTGTCTGTTACTCTCTTAACGTGATAGCAATAGAGCGAAAGTGACAAATGTATATTTGTACACTAGCTACCCGCCCTCGCTTCGCTTCGGTTTATTTAAGTAGCCTTCCTCTATAAATGGGCCATCTAACACTGAAAGATTTTTTAAATCGGAACAGTAGTTCCTGAGATTAGCGAGTTCCAGCAAACAAACAGACAAACTCTTCGAATAAATTAGTACTTCAAAGTCACCTCTCAGACGAGCTATTAGTAAAAAGAGCGTAACGGCTTTTAGCTAGTGGATATCCTGTTAGCACAAGACTTTTGCACTGCTGTTTAAATTATACTTTAAACTATCTAATAAAGTGGTTGAAAGTGTGATTTTTCAGACTTTCTTATGTTATTCATATTATCGTGTTATGCAAATTGACTGAAATTCATGTTCTGCGTGTTTAGAGAGGCGGAAGGTAAAAGTTAAGAAGTTTTTTTTCAAAATTGCTAAACTAATACGTTGAGCGAGATAACGGCCATGGGCTCTTTCTTCTGCTTTCATTCTTCTCTGTGAAACCTTATTGCTTTTGACACGTTATCGTATTGTCAACGTTATAACTCTTATTTAGGTACTAGTAATAGCGGCAGAGACCTCGTAAAGCCCAAGTCAAATTTCGTTCATTCGAAAAAGAATATTGTGTCGGTCAACAAAAGTCAGAAGTCACTTTGACAAATGTCCTAAATTTTGGACGTTGGGCCCTACGAGGTAATAATCAATACGATAATATCGATCCCTTAGTTCACAATTGTACTAAGTAATTACATTTGAAAAGTTATTGTAATTCGTAACTTTACTGGCAAAAAAAAACATTTAGTACCTACGATTGTGCACTAAGGCCCTGTTGTTTTGATCAATAGTTAAACTAACTAATTGTTAAAGTTCGAAAAAGGAATTGAAAATTTGACACATTTCCTTGAGAATCCTTCAAATTTTCGATTCCTTTTTCAAATTTTAACAATTAGTTAGTTTAACTACTGATCAAACAACAGGGCCTAAGGTATCGATATGTCAAAATAAGGAATAAGGTTTTACCCAGTAGAATACCCCCAGCATTCCGTTTTCTTTGACGTATATGATCTTCAACATAAACATTATCAAAAACAGTTCATTAATATTACGTAATATTTAAATGACTGCCTCGCTCTACGATAGCATATAATTATGCTCCATTCATAGCCAATTTAGCTCAGTTAGAGCCCAAATGTTGGTTAAAAGCCGAGCACGTGTCATTACGCTGAATAAACTACGCATACTTTATAACAATTACTGTGGTTGTATCGCTCAATGAGCTATTATTCAAATCTGATATTACGTGCGCTTCAATTACATATTCAAATATTATATCAACTAGGTTTTTAAAGTTTTTGTATTTTACTTGACTCTTGCTCGTAAGAAACTCTTTAAGTGTCGTAAACTGATTTACTAATGCCACGAATGGAATTAACAAAAGTAATGTCACCTCACCTATCACTGTGCAAGTGCCGTCCTTTGAACCGATGTTCGAATTTCAAACCTTGTATACTTTCGTTCACTCATACAATCCATTCGTGGCAGCTCTTGTGAGTGTATCTGTACCTACATAGTGTTATCTTTTTATTAGACATCGGTTAAAGTTCAGAATTCCAGGCTTTGGGGTAGCTTTTCAAAAGCTATACTGCTAATAAGTTTACTGTTGAGACTTTATTCAATAGAAAAACAGCGGCTTATCCGGATATATATTCTAACTAAATATTTAGCAAAAAACATTGAGAATAAGTTCGGTATCCGCGTAGGTCGGGTAAAAAGGAATGTTGGCAAGTAAATGGGCAGTTTAAGAGGCGATAAGGACCGTATGAAAGGGTCGAAAGTGACAGTCCGTCGCCTTGGGCCCGATCCGGTTGTGTAGTGAATGCCCGGTGGCCTGACAGATGTGGGAAGACGTATTAAGCTACAGACCGGGCCAATAAACTTTTTAAATTGAAATTATAGGTACACGCAAAAGTGTATGCGTATTTGCTTGTCTTTTGCTGGTGGCTTTACTAATTGTTATAAAATAAATTAGACCGATGTTAGATAAATATAAATAGTTCATTCGTATGCATAATCCCTCCTTTCCGTATATACATAATCAGAATTCAAATACTGTCCTGAACACTAAAAAAAAACATACCTATACCTAGAGAAAATTCTCCGAAACAATGGCGATCGACTTCTGAATTGAGCTGATATCTTTTAAACAGACCAACCGATGTTCATGAAACCATCTCGAATAAATACTATATATATAAACAGCGTCCAAATCGGACCATCCGTTTGGGAGCTACGATGCCACAGACACACATATACAAACATGTGACTTATACCACACCATTCTTTTCGCAGGTTAAAATTAAAATCATTATTTTTATGTCTGTGCGTATCAGCGCTTCTGAAGATGACCGCACTGTTGAAAAGAAGTGGTCAAAAACTAAGGGCCGTATTAATAGACTAATCTCAACTCTAATGCTCGTATCGAGATGCGTCAAAAATGACAGCTTTCTATGGCTTGACGTTTACTTTGACGTATCTTGTGACGCGCATCTCAGCCAAGATGAGTTTATTAATACTGGCCTAAAATTAGGCGTATTTAATTTCTTGGCTTAAATTATAAACGTGCTGCTATGCTAAACCCCGTATTTTAATTAATAAAACTGTCTTTTCTATCTTAAAGTCTGTGACCATACACCACCTGCCACCACGTGCAAACCTTCGAACTATTCAACACGTTTGCCCTACATCATACGCATAAAGCAATACTAGAGCAAAAACAGACAAGTTAAATTTTATAACTTAGTTTACATTTAAAACAAGACGTAAAAACACGTCTATTTTCATTATTTTTGTACGTATGAGCTAGTTTAAAAGGTAAATCACTTTTAGATTGGCCAACCGATTTCCTCTCCAGCCCGATTACTCAACCAAAAAATAACGCGACGAATTGAGAACCTCCTTCTTTTTTAAAGTCGATTATAAAGTAGGGAGTTTTAAGTTTGACGCCTATGTTTCGTAGTTTCCAAACAGATAAACCCATGTTATGCGGTATTTTTTAGTGAAAATGTAGCTTTAACGGGATATTTTGGCAGGGCGGTTGAAATGCGGCTAGGTTTGGTTAGGTTAGGTTCAAGAGTGCTCTAAAAACTTTTTAAAACATCTTTTATTTAAAGTAAAACCAATCGGTCAAGTGGGAGTCTTACTAGCGCACTGAGGGTCCCGTACCGCCGCACAGTAGTATCATATTCCAATTTGAAATCGATATTGAATCGAATCTGCCCGAGCCTAACTTCAGGTTTTTCTATAGTAATTATAAGTTTGTCAGGATCGTACCAAGTGGAAAGAAGTGGTCACTGCCTACCCCTCTGGGAAAGGGCGTGATTTAATGTAAGTATGTATGTAAAACCACCCGCTATCTAATACGGTTCAAAAGATCGAGACGGATGGTCCAGGAAGGCATGTTAATATCCTTCGGGCATGGAACTCTAAAAATACACATTAATGTTGAGAATTAATTGTATGAATTCATTTGTTCTAGAATTTGGTGCCAAATGCCGCCTCGGTTAACTTTGTCGTGCTATGGTAAAAAAAGTCCAAATTTGTGTGAGACGTAGAAATGATTAGTGTCAACACTTTGTTTGCCGTCGTTCGTCTAAGTGATTTCTTAAGCAAACTTCACAGTTTGGAGAAGCTGTCTGTGTAATGATGTGTTTTTGGAGGTTTCAATAGAATAAGAAAACATGCCATTATACTCTTAGACGTCCACTAATAACGCAATTCCGTAATCCTTGCACCATACTTAAAAAGCAGATTAGAATAGGTAAGTGACCGTTATTTGACACGTAATAAGTATTTAGTAAAAATTTAACAAGAATAAGGCTGCGTTTCCACCAGAGATGTGCGAGGATGCGTTGCGAGGGATGTGTTTGTCATGTACCAATAGAAACACTTCATTTACCTATCCTTGCTTAGCTTAGCTCTGGTGGAAACAGCTCAGCGGAGTGAGGTTTTCGTACATACAAAACAAAAGAAGGGAGTGTGCGAGAGATGTGTTGCGAGACGGCGTCTGGCTCCGCTCCCGCCTCACCGCTCCCTGCCCGCTTATTTTAAAAGAGCCCGCAACACATCCTCGCTACGCACCCTCGCACCGCTCAGCTACCTCGCACATCTCTGGTGGAAACGCAGCCTTAGGAAGATTTGACAAACATTTTTCTTTCTCTAATTATCTAATCTAAGTATGTTATTTAAGGACACATGAGCAAATTTAACGGGATAGGTAAAAGTACTTTGATCGAGTGTAATTGATCTTACTTAAATGGAAAATACTAGGTATTAGATATCTCATGGTATCTATACATTACCTAGGCTAAGAGAGGATGGCTAGGTGAGCAAGCGGGTTTTTTACGTCGTTTTTTTTTTCGACATTACATGTTTTTTATTACTTGTATTTTGTATTGTTTTCGTTTCGTCAAATAAAGAGTACCTGCACATATGTACAACCATATATTTAGATATACTTTTTGGTATCAACTATATTTACAAAATACACGAAAAAAACATTGAGAGACCGTTTTCCTGGTTACATAAGCTGCCATTATTTAAAATAAAAATTACACGTCCCGTCTAACAAGTTAAAGATCTACACAGACGAAGCCGCGCGTGGCCATTAGTCACTGATATTAAGTTACGATAGCGGGCCCTTCTCCAAAATCGAGTGCAATCGTACCCGAGTGGGCCCCATTATCTATTGACGTCTGTGATTTGCATGTTGCAACTTGCAACCAAATGCAACTGTGCGCGTTTAGCAATAGGTTATTATTGTATTAAGTTTTTGGCAAAGTACTTCTAAGTACAATATTGTTGTTTATTTTTAACATTGCATTAGTTACGAAAGAACCCCGCACAAAATGTTCGGTAAAAGCCGTTCGGTCGATTTGGCTGAAATTTTGTGGAAATATAGCCTCTAATACTCTGATGAAGTGTGTGAAGTTGCAACTTTAATTAATGACCAGTTTTTAAAATATAACTATTTTTATGTTCAGTATTTTCTACTTACCTAAGTATTATTCTTATCAGTCAACGTACACAGCTAGTTATAATTTTATGTATAATTGGTTGTACAAGGCTACCTTTGTGCATTGACTGCGTTAAGTATGGTATAAAGCGTTCTTAACGACGGATACTTCACATTTTCTTCGAATCGGGCAAAACCTAAAAACCATAATATTGCTGTAACGTGACCGCATGTACCAAGGGTTCTTGCTCCACTTTTACACGTGCAATAATAACCTAAGATGGGATCGTCATCACACCCATTATTATGTTCTTGAGCAAACGCAATCCACACATAATAAAATGTTGCGTTTCGGAATCTTGATGTAGCCCTTATTTTAATAAATCCTAGCTCATTGAAGTTCTCATCTATTTCGAAAACTCGCTCGTCTTCGTCTTCCGCTGCTAAGTCGTTAATATGACGCAATGTACTGTCTTGTATATATCCGGGAGACAGTTTCACTTGATATGTTCCGAATGTGATCAAATGCAAATACTCCAGGTTTAACCGTGGAAACAATGGTATTTGTGCAGCAGTTAGCGGAGTCCATCGTGCTCTTCTCCGGCCAAGATTTTCAGCTTCAACTCGTGCCTGTATAACATTAACGTCTTCAACACGATGAAGCATTTCATTTGCTAACTGGACATTACCATCCGGCATTGTAATAGGCCCATAGTATTTGTTTATTATAGCTCCAGCTATTAAAAGAAAAATGTTCAAATTCGGAACATGGGATGTCGAAATGACACGGCCAAAGAATTTGAATATATTTTTTAAATGTCCATTACGTGCTTCCACTACCCATCGCGTTTTTGTCACAATCCGTGCATAATTGGCGTCTTCAGTTGTCAATTGACTTTGACCGGGTCTTAGAACAGGTGGCATTATTGTTTGTACGCCTATTTCCTGTAATCTGAGGATTGCATCTCTGTAACCACGATCTACAATGAAGATGTCCTGTGGCTGTAACCAATCACGCATTCCACGAAAATCATTATCTATCTCACTCACGAGAATTCTGGCATCATTATTGTTAGCATTGGAGAAGTAAGGTCCTTGAATATCTAAAATATATCCGTTAGGAGCAACTAACATTGAGGGCTTAACTAAATGTTTCTTTTTGTGAGTGCAAAAAGACTGTCGCAAAGTCTTGAAACAAGAACTTCTTTCTATGTCTAAATATGTACAATCGTTGTACACTAATGCTTTTGGGACGTCTGGTGTGGAGTTAAAGACTGTATCGTTTAGTATAAATACATACAAAACCTAGTCTAACTTTTGACATCCGTATTATTTTAAATTACAATGTTGTGAGGATATGACCTGCAGGTGTTTTTTAACCATTTCATCTGATATAATATGGTTAACTTTTGTGTCTTGGAGACTTTATGATGCTTTCAAAATCGTCCCCAAAATATATTTCGGACAAGCCTATTGAGCTCAATTTGAAGTATTTCAGCAACTCCTATAGTATAATTTTAAAATGCAATAGGTTGGTATGCAGCCAAAACATGTGAACTAAGTGTCCCCTTCATGTTTACCCGAATGAGCATCCGCAGAATAAATATGATAGATTTTTACTTTCACACAAAAGCGACTTTTTACGTAATGTTTTGGTTTCCCATCAATATCTGGTGCGAGCGGGAGGAGGGAGACTAACCAAAGGTCTCAGCCAGACCCAAGCACAATGGATAATCGTGGCGTCTAACCATCGGTAAAACACGTCGATAGAAACGCTTCTTAATAGTTATAATAGATGTCAAAGTCGGAGTTGTAATGAGTAATATGCCATATTCTCAAAATGGCCACTGCCCATCGCCATCCATGCCTTTTTTTTATTAAAAATAAATTAAAGAGAATGCTCAGATGTTTTACTTTGGGAATCATGTGTAATTATGGTTTGCGTAGTATGATAAATTTTTTTGGTTACGTTGTCTAGCTCGCAAACAGTAAAATTTATTTTGCTATTTGTCCACTTTCGTTAACATCACTCAGATGGATTCGGTAAATTTTGACTAAACCATATGCCTCAAGTCGAGCCCGCAGGATGAAATGTGTACCTAATAAAAGCACTAATTAAACACATGTACATTTAAATCTAAAAAATACTTTAGGAAAGAAAGACGACTACGTAAAGTTGTATTTATACTTAACGATACAGTCTTTATATAATTGATTGGAAAAATCTGTTACGTGCATCTCTATGTAATCTTGTCTTGTTATGGCTTCGAAGCCTATATTCTCGCGAATAAAACGGGTTCCTAACGATTGTCTCACTGTACTAACAGCTAGGCTTGCCGCTTGTCTTGATGAATAATGAAATAGAACCCACAAGAATTCATCACTAACACCTTGCCGTAACTTGCAAAGAAAACATAAAAGATCTTTTTTGCTCACATAACGATATCCACCATGCACAGGGATACGGTCACAGTAATTATATAAATCAATAAAATCTTCTTTATTAACGGGGGACAGTGCTTTAAACTCTTCATCTGTCAATTCCTTTTCATCTTGATACCGACGCTGGGCACTGATATTTATTTCGTCACGTAACGCATTCAAAAATATTTGTAACTCATTACCGTTTAATATAAATGGTCTGTTGATATACCTCAGATCCACTAAAATATCTTCGGTCAAAAAACCTCTTTCATCTAAGTGTACATTGCAGCACACGTACCTAACCGGTACATAGATGTTTCTTTTCACAAAAATATGAACCCGACACTCCGCTGACAATCTGTGAATGTTGTTAACACCATTGCATATAAAACAAGTACGCGAAGTCGTTTGCCGTAAAATATTTAACCGCAAACACTGAGGATCATTATTCAGTGTCTGCATATCCCGAGTAATTAAAAAGTTACAATTATTGCAAATACGAGTATCAGCATTAATGTCGACAGGCAATCCACCACCTTCATCCCGCCTTTCCATTGCTAATTCAAGTAACATATCACCGTCTTCTCTAAGCAATCGCACCATTGCTCGCGGCACTAAGGCAGCGTCGCATATATAGCAACGAATCCTATTCCGAAAAGCCATTTTACAGGGCGAAGTGCAAAAACATATTTTATTGTAAGTCGGTAGTAAATGACAGCTTGACATTGATTTATTAATTCTGACATTTTCCACGAGTTCTTTAAGCCGTTCGTCATTTGAATTGGTCTCGCTACTTCATAGATAAATAGATAAGAGACGATATGCAACTGTTTAATTACATACCTACGTCAATACTACGTAAATAATCATGTATTTTTAAATAGCTGTATTTTAAAAACTGGTCATTAATTAAAGCTGCAACTTCACACACTTCATCAGAGTATTAGAGGCTATATTTCCACAAAATTTCAGCCAAATCGACCGAACGGCTTTTACCGAACATTTTGTGCGGGGTTCTTTAAATAATTTGTCTGTAGTCTACATTTTAATGCTGTCCCAAGGTCTACACCTAATAAAAACCGCTCCCGTGTATTAATAACTCTCATTATGCACCAGTCATATAAACCACGAATTATTTTCCTATCGTAGTAAATATATGTATTGATGTCTTTTGAAAAGTCGACTAAGCTTTACCACATTTCGACTCTATAAACTTGTTCGACTATAAAATCATATCAAAGTAGGCAATACATAAAACAAAAATATGAGTTACTTGTCGAAAGAATCATGCAGTTCGTTAGCCTACATAATTTAATTTCTCAAAATGGTTTTCAAATGACCATACATTGTAAAATAGGCATTATTTACTCTTTGGTAAATTTCGGTGCACTTATCCCAATTTATATCAGAATAACTTGCTTAGTCCCAATAAATCAAATGTGGGTCAGTTACTGATCCTACTAATGGATGTATGGAGGGATTCAAGTCTCCTTCAAGGAATCCAGTTCGTCAAGCTGTTCCAATTGGACTATCATTCAGATGAGGGTGTTTAGTCATCCTATTACCAGGAGTTCAGAACCTGTAAGGGGTCTGCTCCGAACTGGGTTGCCTTACGGTCAAACAGATGTTAATTGAAATTAAATGCAATGAGGTATACATGGAATATAAATTCCATCTTTTTCCAGATGGGACCCAAAACGCCGCATCACCCCCAGCGAAGCCTCCCGGCACGAGTTCGTGACGGGCTGCCCGCTCGGCTCCACCCCGAGCGGCGTGCTGGCGCTGCCGCGACTGGCGCCCCCGCGGCCGACCCGCGGAGCCCTGCTGCACAGCCAGTCCGCCGGCGACGTGGCCGCCATGCTCGGGCGCGCGTGACCTGACGCCAAACTGAGACTCGGCTCTGGAGGCCTAGCGAAGATCCAACCGTAGTTTCATGGAGTTCGTTTTTTGAAATGTTTAGTAGTTTCTGAATTGGTTTAACGTGAAATTCTGATCTCAAAGTTGCTGCTAGATTTATAAACAGGGGTTCTAATCAAGATACTTATCGAGTTATCGCTAAGCGTGCGATTTTTATTGCGATTGACGTATATTGATTACAGATCGCGTCGACCACTTAAGAGTATTCCAACTCCATACATTTCGAGTTGATATAAAACGTAAACGGTTTGCATAATTTGCATGGCTAGGCCTACAGTTAACTTTTTATTTTTAATTCGTCGTTTTGTGATTTATTCGATAGTTTTACGTAGCATCATAGTTTTACCGATAAACGTTGGTTTTATCTGTAAATATATGTAATAACGGGTATATAATCTTTATTGAAAAACTACATAATTATAATACATGAAGTATAAAATAATAATTTGTATATATTTGTATAGTTTCAGTATTAATGGCATAATTTTTTTTTATATTAAAAAAATATATATTTGAAAATATCAAATGACGTGTATCAATTGTAATGAGTTAAGAATAATTGTTACTCTTGTGACGTTAAAATATAATAAATCTAGCAGCATAATCAGGTCGCGTTATTGTATTTTTTTGTATCAATAGATATTTCAGTACAGAAGACTAGATGACAAATAAACTCCGTTTCTATAGGTGTATCTATTAACTAGAAATTTAGGTACTATTTACTAATGGTACTTATAGAGAGAACAGTACCGTGGACGAACATAACCACCTCATTACTCTTAAGTAAAAGTTATCATTTGGTTTTTGAACCTAACAGTTATATTATTTTTACGAGCTAGAACCGAAATAATTATAATAAGGCCTACTCAAGTACAGTCATATCGTTAAGTTAACGAAAGCCAATCTAGTCGAACTAGTCGAAATGTAGTTTTTTTCTATTATATAAAATAAGACTGTGAGAGTTCCATTATAATAAGTCTTTATTACTTCTCTCATTCTTCTTCTTCTTCATTGAACATTGTTTTAAAGTCATACTCATTATTATTCATTAGATACTGATATTTTGTCATTGCTTTGAAAAAACCACGTATCTCATATTTCGTGAAGTACAATTTTAAACTTAAACGTCGAGGGAATTGAGTTCAAACTCATATATCTAGAAATATTACATACGAGTTTTTTCTAAAGTAGTAACGATTTGGGTTGTCATACGAGTAAGAGATGCTTGAGTCTCACCCACTTTTATAAACGCTATTTTAGTTAAAGTATTCTTTGCCCCTTTTGGTCAAATTCGAATATCATAATAACAGATAAAGACAGAGCATATTTCAAGCACACTTTAGCTAATATGTGTTTATAAATACGAGGGTAGCGTTATAATGACATCAACTCCCCAGGATCTTGGTTGGGCGTGGTGTACGAGTACATATACTCATCCAAGCACCAAGAGATATCTTAGGGTACCTATTTAATTGTGTACCATTTTGTCATATACGCAATTGCGTGATCGAGTGCTTGCGAGCCACTATAGAACCTTGTCGTAAAACGGCAATCAATTTTTAAATATTACATGCCTTGTAAGACATGACGATACTTCTTTTTGACAAGGTTATAAGTATAAATCACAAAAGAAGAACTTAACAATCCGTGAATGTAGAAAATTTGTTTTACATGAGTAAGCAAATTGGATTCACATGGTTTTTGCCTTTTGTCTGTTTTCACGTTTGGCGTGGAAGGCTCAATTAATATTAACCTCACGTTGACCAAGATTCGAGTGCGCCACGAAATGCAAATATTGCAACGAATTGCAACATTTCTATCACAACATATGACGAAATTATAAAAGGCTGCAGGTGCATTTGACCTGAAATATGATCCAGTTAAGGTACTTTAACGGAAGCATTGGAATTGAGAAATATAAGTGAGAGGAATCGATTCATATTAAACGCTTTAAGAAGGGCGTTGCAATGAGACTAGTGATCTACCTTGGTAGTTCGAAAATATGCTCAATTCAAGAAACTTTTAACCTACTAACGTTTGAGAGAGATGTTGCTTCAAATATAATCAAGCTCCTATAACGATTATATGCTAGATAGCTTAAAAAAGGAATGCGAAAAAGCCAAAATGTAAGTTGATCCTGACTCTAGTGACTTGTTATTCTAAAGCAAGTACATACATAAGTTTTAACAAGTTAAGTACATAATATACCCGCAGAAAGAGCATAATGGAATGGCTAAATGTGTAATCAATTTCCTTTTGGAATGATCAGATCGGTGACGCTCAGAGTCATAGCGACTTTTACCAAATCTATGAGCATAGTCTCTAGATATAGAGTAAGTGCCATAGCTACGACTAATTATAAGCATTTTTTTAACACTTATGTAAACTTCATAAGTGTACAAGAGAAAATAACCAGTACAGTCAACAGCATAAATAAGTGATAATTTATGTACCTTGTCACTTTAACGTCGTGTTTGAAATGTTATACAAAATTGTGAAACGGTTGTTAGCGACATGGTACACAAATGATCACTTATTTATGCTGTTGACGTACCTTAAATTGTAGGTACAGTCAACGTCAAAAGTAAGTGATCAAAATCAACATTTCAAAATATCTATTGTCATGGCATCCCAAATATAACATGTTATATTAAAGTGCTAAATTAATTGATGTTTGAATTAGTCAAAAGAAAGTGATCATAACAGCTGTGCAAAACAGAAGCCTGACATGACATTTCTATCAAAAGCGTCAAACGTGAATTGAATACCAAAATAACGACATTCCAACAATATCGGCAAAAGAAGGATTTATGGCAAATAATTCCAAGATGTAATAAAAACTTATTTTAAATCTTGGCGTAAGGGAGATTGCTATTTTGTCACTTCGCATGTTTTTCGACGAACATAACCGATATTAACCGAAGTACTCCGAGGTTGTCCCAAAACCAAGATTTTATAGTTAAAACTTTAATTCGAAATGTTCAACGATGACTTAAACTGTCATTGAGTTTTCAAAAATCGAAATAATGGTGATCACTTATTATGACACGTTATTGAGCTCATTTACTTTTGATCAACTACAATAGTCCGTAGCATTTGACTTAATGTATTGTATAGATAATTTTGGGACCCTATTTCATCAGTTTCTTTTGCTGTTGACTGTACCTACTTGCGATGGTTATACGTAACGTAACCTATGACACGTAAAATAAACTCCTAACCGCGCATGCGTAACTAGCCACCGCAAAAAACGATAAATACCATCTTAATTGTGTAAGTGTGTCGTCATTTACTTACGCTGCTCTGTGCACTTACCATGAGTTACAATTACCGAGCTCACTAGCTAGTCGAAGCTCTGTCCCTCGCAGATCTCGCAGTATTCTTATAGAGTGCAAGGGACAGAGCATTCGACTGGCTAGTGAGTACGGTAATTGTAACTCATGGTAAGGGTACTGACCCAAGGAGGTCAAACGAAGTTTTGGAAATGAAGCAAGCCGTTGAAGCGGCGCGCGCGCGGTTTTCTAAGCCAAGTAATATCAATTTATGAGGCAAATTCTAATCTGCGCGGTGGCCGTGACTCTTTGTTTCCATTGTGCTACCGTCACGTCAATAAGATAAGAAGTATTAGATTCTTCTTCTTAAAAGGAAGCAGTTGACATCTATTTGCTGAAGTTCTTCTAAAATCTGCCAAGACTTATTTACATGCAAGTATTTTGCATGCAAGTAAGTGACAGAGAAAAAGCAAGGTGAAGAAAAAATCAAAGTGTTGAACGAAGTATAAAGAGATATAAAGCTAACAAACAAAAGTGTGTTTTCGAATAAAATCTGCAGTAAAAGAGGAAGAAGGACAGATGTGGGAAACTAGAAAACCTTAGTAGATTGATATTAAGATCGGAGGAAACAGAATAATGAAAAGGGAACTAGGCAAAGTATATAATTTTAGTGCTATAATAAACTCTAAAAATAACGAGTTTTGCCAAAGAACTGATCTCGCTACTCCTAAGTACCAAGTTCAATCGTTCCTGTAATTCACGTACCGTCATTTTGCAATCAACCGTGTTGTGGACACGGTTAAATTTGATTGATTAGTTTCAAAGCAATTAAACTAACGCTTAGTTGCGATGTTAACTGATACTCGTGCCAAATTGAGTAAACATTATACTCTTAGTTAATTACTTTTGGCGTGGCGTAGTCATTCACGCCAAATGACGTGAGAAATATTTACTGTAATATATTGTACAGTACTTACTCCCGGCTTCTGAATTAGCAGCTGACTAATGCACTTGCAACTGACAGTCTATTTGTCACTGACGTTTCATAAAACAAAGATGTTGGGAGCCGTATTTCCCGTCTCAAGTGGCAGTAGCGTTCTAGCTGGAAAATTATAAAGAGGCGGCCAAGAAGCCTAGAACTGAAGTTAGATGATCCAACGGCGTTCTGGCTACAGCCGGGAAGAAGTGGAGAAGAGAGATTCCATTTAGGAATGACTGGATGAAAGTAGGGGAGGCGTATTTTCAATATTGATCGGAGAGATGCTCGAGATGATGATAATGAGATATTAAAACGGTTTTAAGGCAATACAGTGCCTAATTGACTATAAGTAACTGCCTCCACGTAATGTCTTCTACATAAGGGCCTATTATTGGGGATTTCCAAAAGGAATAAATAAATTTAGAATTTAAGTGAGATTTACTTACTAGCGAACCGATGCTGCAACTGTTGCACGTCTATTTGTTACTGCATCTGCAACGGTTACAGCAACAGATGGCTACTGAAACGTTGTTCAACGTTTGAATCTCAGTGCCGATGTGATTCAGTTCTACGTAATCCACTTTGGCACTATAGTCATCGCTAACTAACAGACGAAATACAAATTATTAAATCGTTATATAGTTATAGTTATGTATCATTGGTATTCATTCTTGCTTATTACACTACGGCTTCGAGTCACGCCTCGGATACTATAATTATTAAGAGACAGTTTTGGAATTGAATAACCATTCCCGTGGACTAACAGAATTCATTTTAACCTGTTAGATATTCATTTGATAGTAAGGCGGCCGTATCGTAAAAAAGACAGCATATAGTTTCAAAAGCAAGATGGAAAAGAGTCCCAGTACAGCTTAAGTATAACAGTATATACTTAGTATCGTACTCTATATATGTAATCATATAAAACCATGACTGAAAAATAGTACAAGAAGGTATACGTCCTGATTCCATATCACAAATAGCATGGTCATCATTCTGTGAACCTAAAATGCTACAGTTTCTACAGTGGAAATTAATATAAATGGCCAAACATGGCACGGAGACGGCATACGAGCACACAGGCCACCTGATGATTAATAGGATCTCAGATGCAGAGACATTTGAATTCTCAAGAGTACAATCTTAAGACTGCAATCCTAAGACTCCAAATGCGTTGCCAACCCTGAGGACTAAGATGGAATGCCTCAATGCCATTATTACTCCGTACCTTAACTAATGAATTAATTTAACTAAGAACGCCATATTTTAATAATATATCAATTTATCGATCACATTTTCCGTCAATTTACAATAAATTTCATTTATTGACTTCCATTTTGTTTAGCTCCTAATTAAGAATAATGTAAAATAAACAAAATCGGGTAACTAGATACATTTACGCGTATAGTCAATGTGATGTGTAGAAGTTAGTGAATCAAGTTTTTAGATAACTTGTAGATAATGTGATACATGTTATATTATAGTGTTTAATACATTTTGAGCTTCTCTATTTGTCTTTGTTTAGATAATTGCTTGATAGAATAGAAACAATACCATGTTAACACAATCAATTTACTACAACAACGACCTCTTTGCCACGACGGCATATTACTTATTTGTTAATGATTACAACATTCATATTTTCCTGTAGTTGTATAATTTATTTCTCTTAAACACAGAAGGGGGTTATTGAATGTTGTAAGACACATTAACGGTTTTTTAGGTTTTCTTAATGGATAGTGTGAACAGTTTAGGGAAGCGTAAACAATGTGCCAATCAAAATATAAAGTCCCAGAATGTCTTAAATAAAGATACAATTGAATAGAAGTGACGGTTATTTTAATTAGAATGGGAAATAAAAAATAATTATCAAAAAAAAACATTATTTTCTGGTCATCAACAAATATTAATCTACAGCTAAACATGTCACTATCCTCGATTTTCAGTAACTATAGTGCCCGGCCATTCAGAAGTCAATCCTGACACCTGTCATTTCAGTACAAATTATAACCTCAAAGCCAAGAATAGGTTATAAATTGTACTGCGATGACAGCTGTCAGGATTGATTTCTTAACGGCCGCGCACTATAGCGGTCTATATTTTCAGGCTATTGGTAAAATTATTGAAACGGCACAATAAAATATATCTAGCTATGCCTATATGTGTTAGAGAAAATCAGGAGATAGATTGAATAATAAGGATGGCCGATACGGGCTATATTTACTTAAAGGAAAATTTCTGATAGTCTTGACATACCAGAGGGCCCAGACAAGATGTATTACGCTAACTATCGTTTCTATTCGTTTAGTTTTTAAACCAATCGCGTCACTGGCACATCACGTGACTTTTCGAATCACGTCATCTACCAGTGACGCGGTTGGTTTAAAAACTAAACGAAGAGAAACGCTAGCTATCGTAATACATCTTGGCTGGGCCCTCTGTTGTCCGGTTCTTAACATATAACAAAAAAGCGATCGCTGTTTTATTATATCTCTAAGGGGTTGATATTGGATTGCTAGAGTTCAAAACTTAAGACTATATACGGACCTAAGCTCGACCAAAACATAGGGCCTTTTGTGAACCATGAACCGTAGTTTGTACGCCATGAATCGTGTTTCTACTTTTATTATTAAATCATTGCACAGTACAATTCTAAACCTTAAGAGGATAATAGTATCTATTCTTACTCTTACTGTGGATTTAGATTTGCTTAAGTATAAATAGAAATGTATCCACGATCCATTTAAACATTTTACACTTTGCAAGACCAAACATTTAATGTTAAAAGCTAGCTAGCTGACTTTTTAATCTATCCGAAGCTTTCTACCTATATCTAGATGTTATTCATATTTCTTAGATTAGGTATATACTACATTGAATGTATTCTTAGTAAATGGACTTACGTTGTTACTAAACGTCTTAACTCTCACGTATATACGACAATACGTTTCAAAACAAATAAGATCCATATACTGCAAGAGTTTAAAAAATGTCAGTGGTAAGACAACTACCGTTTAAGTAAGTTCGATATCAGTAATCTACTCGTATTAGGTTTATTAGTATTTGTTACTCATACGAAAAGGTCTAGAATGTACATATTTACTTAGTTTATTTAGGCCAAGCCAACTGTGAATGGAATAAAAGTCGTATAGATTTAGTTGTGTGTCAGGGGTAGCGTTAGAACATGGTTGTTAATGTACTTATACTCGAACGTGTTGTAATTGTTTTCAGTCATTACGATGTATTGATTAAAGATCTTTCAAAGTGATTTGGATTTTTTTTATTGAAACCCATTTTGATTGTTAACATACAGTTCAGTGAGCCTAGTATGGCTGCGTCTGTATCTGTCACTCTCGTACTTATTTACGTGTCAGAAGTCAGAGGGTGACGGATGCCTTATCCAAACTTTATCACGCAATAATCGCAGCCATATTAGGGCCCCTGCTATTTAGGGTTTCATACCTAAAGGTCATCAAACCCTATTACTAAGCCTTTGCTGTCCGTCCGTCTTAACGTTAAAGAGATGCATCTTTTGAAACGTAAGAGATAGCGGATAGTTTTCGGCGTCATGCTTGAGGAAGCTTGGCGATGATAGGGTTAAACTTGGCTTGTAAGGTTCCATGCCTGACAGGACCCCAACGGGACCCTATCAATATGCATACGCTGTCCGTCCGTCCTTCCGTCCATCCATCTATCCGTCCGTCTGTCCGTCAATCTGTCCTTCTGTCCTTTAGAACGAGCTGTATCTTTAGAACCGGAATAGATAGCGGGTTTTTATTCAAAATAAGTGGTATAGTGGTTAAAATAGTGAAATAATAAGGGGGGGGGGGGCAGGAATATAATGGTAGTAGTACCTACTGTGCGAAGGTACGGAAGCCTCGATACTCGTGTCCGATCCGCAATTGATTTGGTATTTGTTATCATGCTACCCACTGTTGTTAAACTAACCTACCTTTCTCCAAAAGCCAAGGTGACATACATCTTCGACCCTTTCCCTCATTGGCACCAACATAAACAACGCGCCACGTAACTTCCTGCTAGAGGGAGGCAGAACAATGCGCACAATGCCGATGCTATCAAGCGTTATCCAACCTATTGTAGGCTTTTTCACAAGCACCACGCAGTAGAGCAGTTAAGAGGGCGCTTTAGAATTCGTCTAGTTTATTTTGTATCTATGACAGTAAATATATGCATACATAAACTCACGTTCACGTCTTCGTTCCAAGAGTAGAGTAGACAGAGCAACAGAATTACGTACAACTCTAAAAACTTGTTAATAATTCTGCAACCACATTTTGCACAATTAGGCTAATTGTAAGATGTTTACCAGCGTATTAGTGACAGGTTGCAAGCCCATCGCCTAACAGTACTACACGCCTTTATTCCCTTAGTCACCTTTTACGAAATGCACGGGAAGACATGGAGTGGCACTATTCTGACCTGGCAACCACACGAGCATAATTATATAAAGTATAAAAAAGGAGTTATTAACTATATAGAAACACAAAAAGGCAAAGGCGGTTTTCTGTCTCTTCTAGTTCTTGTTATAAATTAGGTACTAAGAAGACAATTCTATCCAATTCTAATTTTGGCGTCGTTTAAGGCGAAAACGCTTGTAGAATACTGGTCATTTTATCTAATCTGAAAAAAAAACGAAGCATAGGTAATAACAATTAAGAACACAAATAATCTGAACCGGTCATCATCAGTAGGGGTGTGATTCTTTCAAAAACGCGATCGGACCAATTTGCCAGTATGGCTTCTGTCGATGAGGTCAAAATGTATAAGGCTACCTAATTGAGAATGGACGCGCTAAAATGTGTTTTGTTCGCTCTGACGGGACTACTTAAACTCGCCGCTGCTGCGACATTCACTCGGTCGTTTGAACGACTGAGTTTTTAAGATAATCACATCCCAGCTCCACCACCACTACAGTCCGCTGCATAAAGGCTTCTCCAAATGCATGCTTAAGCCTAACGTAAAATTAACTTTTACGTTACCTACGTCAAATACAAAAGTAAGGGCCTGGACACATGTCGCCGGTACGGTGCCGTCTACGGTGTCACGGCGCGGCGCCGTTTGTGGCACCATAGAAACTTGTACTGTAAATTCGCGGCGCCGCGCCGTGACACCGTAGACGGCACCGTACCGGCGACATGACGTGTCCAGGCCCTAAGTAGACAGTGCGCTGTCAACGTGATCTTCAATCACTACATAGTATAAAACAAAGTCGCTTCTCGCTGTCTGTCCCTATGTATGCATGCTTAGATCTTTAAAACAACGCAACGGATTTTGATGCGGGTTTTTTTAATAGATAGAGTGATTCAAGAGGAAGGTTTATATGTATAATAGATTCTGGTTTATGTACGGGTGTTACAGAAAACTCACATAGACCGAAGCGAAGCGAGGGCGGGTCGCTAGTAGGTTATAAGTTCAAGGTTATAAGGTCAAGGGGATAAGTTCTGTTTTTTCATTATAATGTAAAATGCCACAGAAAATTAAACGGTCTTCGTTATCAGTTCCTTTCGTCAACTGATATCAGTTTATTTTTAAAGTTAAAATCACGAGCAGTTTTGCCACAAGCGCCATCTTAACACAATAGAAGCTGTCAATTACCGTGGATGTGTTCATTTTAACAATTAAGGTAATTATCACATAACTATAGTAACAATGAACGCGTCATAGCCAAAGGCAGCCAGAACAATTTGGATTTTAGCAAAACCAGAATTAGTGTAGCAACCAAGTATCAAAAATATCAGGGATGTTATTCTCTCAAAAAACAAAGGACGGTCGCTTAAGTACTCCCGTCAGAGTGAACAAAACACATTTTAGCGCATGCATTTTCAATTAAGCTGCCTTATACGTTCGATCCATCGGCAGAAACCATGCTGCTAAATTGAAAATGCTCGCGCTTAAATATGTTTTGATCGCACTGACGGGACTATTTACACTCGCCGCTCGGACATTCACTCGTTCGTCCGTCCGACCGTCGTTGTTGAGTGAATCACTACTCAGTTATTGGCAACTAAGGTTACCTATCTGAACTGCGAAAATTATTTGACCGTTTTTTGGTTCGACAAAAATTATTCGACGAATATGGTTTTTTTATATTTGACGTAAAGTATCGATATAAATATATAAGTATGTAGCATTGATGAAATGGGTTAGGAAACTAAATACGGAACAGGCTAGTTATAACATTAGATAAAAAAAAAATAGTTTTCTAAATAAAATAGGTAACAATACATTGGGAAATTGACTACAAGGAGAATGGTCCGAGCAGACTTAAAATATATTTACTTTAAACGTCAAATAGTGAAATAAAAAATGATGAAATGATGAAAAACTAAACATTTTCGGTTAATAAAAATGGCGAATACGAGAGATTACCGGCAGATTGTAGATGATTATAAGCCTCTAACTTGAAAAAGAATTCATGGTGCCGATCACAATAAGTGCTAATAAAAAAATATGGCAATTTGAAGGCACACGAGCACACAGGCCACCGGCATTGCTATTGCCTAACGCACTCGCAATCTCAATTGGCTTCAAAGCGGAACAGTATGCAGACAAGCCTTTGATTTTCAAAATGAAAACAATTGCGATTGCGAGAGCGAATAGACCCTCAGATATGGTGAGTGGGACCTGACTCATACGCATTTGACTTCTCAAGACTGCAATGCTATAACTCCAAATGCGTTGGCAAACCTGAGGGCTAAGATGGTGGTAACGATCCGTATGGATCCTGCATAACGTCCTATAACCACTATAATACGACGATTATTTCAACGCGATAGCTTAGTTGATAGTCACCCTGGTTCCCTAATATTTCACCGACACTTGTTTGACAAATGTTCATTTGACAATCAACGTTTCATATACTATTCATTTCACAAATATGTTGTTGCGAGAAATGTTTCGATTTAAAACTTATCGTTTGACAACTAGTCATTTATCAAATACTACAATTTATAAATGTATCAAATATTGTACTTTCATTTAGGTATTTTTCATTACACAAAATGATTCGGTAGGCAAACTTATGGATTTACAAAACGACATTTAAAAAATACAACTTTATATCATTTACAGTCGACAGTCGACAGACCGCCTATTTGTGGCGCTTCGCGCCTTGACACAAATCTAACCTAACCTAACCCAAATTAAGCAGTACGAAGACGAGTTACGAGTCTTAAGCAGTATGTAGTTTTTTATTTGTTGTTTTTTTTCGCACTATAATGTTACTCAAATAAATGGGTACTTCCGTCAGTCCGTTGGTTGTGAAATGAAATTTTGCTAAATGAGTGGCGAGAAAATGATAGAATCCCAGTCACCCTGCCTACGAAGCTAGTTGGTCCCGGTTCGATTCCCGGTATGACCAAACATTTGGTGTGATGAGCACGAGTATTTGTTTCTGAGTTTCCGATGTTTTTTTAAGTATTTATTCCTCTATTTAAGTATTTATATCGTTGTCTAGTACCCATGGTACAAGCCTAGAGCTTAGTTTGGGACTAGGTCATTTTGTGTGAGATCGTCGCTTGATATTTGATATTTATTAAAAAGGAAATAATATTAATGAGTTACTTTTAGCATTACCAAAATGTTATACCTACTTACATGCCATATGGCTACATACTAAGTTAACTAAAATCTCAATAATGTTAACTAGAATCTCATAACTCTTGGTACGCTGATATAAGGTTCATATTGTAACCTAAATCGTTGTAGATAACATGTTTTGATTCTGCATAAAGTATCTGCAACGCAGCTTGTTCTAAAGATTAAAGCCTAAGGTTCATATTGTAACCTAAATCGTTGTAGATAACATGTTTTGATTCTGTTTAAAGTATCTGCAACGCAGCTTGTTCTAAAGATTAAAGCCTAAGGTTCATATTGTAACCTAAATCGTTGTAGATAACATGTTTTGATTCTGCATAAAGTATCTGCAACGCAGCTTGTTCTAAAGATTAAAGCCTAAGGTTCATATTGTAACCTAAATCGTTGTAGATAACATGTTTTGATTCTGCATAAAGTATCTGCAACGCAGCTTGTTCTAAAGATTAAAGCCTAAGGTTCATATTGTAACCTAAATCGTTGTAGATAACATGTTTTGATTCTGTTTAAAGTATCTGCAACGCAGCTTGTTCTAAAGATTAAAGCCTTCGATCATCGAAGATTAAAAGCGTATCAAATTCACTCCAAAAATGGCGGACAGCGCTAGAAATGTCACAAACAATTTGCTAACCTTACGAAATAAAGTTACTCAAGTTATCATCCGAAAATAACTCTTACATCTTTGCACTAAAGTCTAAAAATAATATGTTTTTTTAAACTATATTGACTATGCATAATAGAAGTAATTGTTGTTTTGCTTTTTGAAGTGTCATACGTTTGAAACAAAAGTGATCGTTTATCATTTTTTTTAAGTCAAGGGCTTTCATAGGCTTTCATGCTATAAGTATTTGGTTTTGAGTCATATCGAAGGTGAGCTAACTGATGGTCCATCTTACCTTGTAGTTGTTTTGAAAGGAAAGGCTGTTTGTGATGACCGTAATGGCGGCTTTAATGGAAAGCATTAGTCACTTGTAAACGTTGCAAAATAATGACCTTTTTTAGGGTTCCGCAGTCAAAATAGGAACCCTTATAGTTTCGCCATGTCCGTCCGTCCGTCCGCAGCCTATCTCAGAGACTCTTAGTACTAAAGCTGTAATTTGGCATGAATATACATATTATTCACGCCAACAAAGTGGTGAAAAAAAATGATTTTTTTTGTGTGCCTCTACACGTAACGTGGGGATGTTTTTTTTCTTGTCTACTCCATAGCGTGTGGTGTCATTGGATAGGTCTATCAAAAATATTGAATTTATCGATTAATGGACCCGTTTATGAAATATTAAGCTTTAAAGCGCTATATTTTGTTAGAGTCAAGTGTCCCCCGTCCTACAGCCAAAACTACAAATACTAAAAATCTGAAAAATAATATGAAAGCGCATTTAACGAATTTAAAAGAAAAACTATCACGAGTCACGACTAAGTAGACTTAATCAGTTCCTTAAATACAGGCGACTAAAGTTTTTATGCCTACTAAAAAACGTCTAAGACAGCACCAAAAAACTTTAAATAGAAAATGTACACGTGTTGTTTTTTAAATAAATAAATAAATATCAGAGGACAATGTCACACCAATTGACCTAGTCCCAAACTAAGCTCTAGGCTTGTATTATGGGTACTAGACAACGATATAAATACTTATATAGAGAAATATATACTTAAATATATAGAAACATTCCATGACTCAGGAACAAATATTCGCGCTCATCACACTATATAATATCTGCCCTTACCGGGATTTGAACCCAGGACCGCTAGCTTCGTAGGCAGGGACACTACAAACTAGGCCAGCGCGTCGTCGTTTTAGAGATGGTTTTTTGTGTTTGTCGTTACGGCTTCGGAACCCAACACTGAGCATGGATCGACAGGCTCATGCTCAGTTTTTGGAGACTAGTTTAGTAGTTTAGTAGGCATGGAGAAGCCTAACGCAAACGCCTTGTAACCTAAGACCAGTTCGACCGATCACAAACCGCGGGGGTCACCGTCGCTTAGCACCGTTGCGAAGAACGCATCTAATTGATCTCTTTGTAAAGAATTTCAAACTATTTCGTACCTAGATGACGGAATCTTCGCGTTTCTATAGGCAGTTTGAAATCGCTAGGGGATATAGGTTAGGTATTGTCATATAGAGTTGCTAAACGTTCAAATTGAGTTTGTAACAGCGTTATGAATATGGTCAGTTTTATTTTATTACCTAAAAGAAGGTAAGTATAATTTGTATGTACGCGTGTGATTGTTGTGCGTAGAATGTGACCGTAAAACGGTAGATAAGGAAAAAACCAGGTGCGGGAGGTAGGACCTTGTGCAGGGTCCGTCCGGATCGCTACCACCATCTTATCCATTACCCTACCACCAAACAGCAGTGTTCGCATTGTTGTGTTCCGGTTTGGGGTTAAGACAGCTGGTGAAATGACTAGCATAGAGGCATTCCATCTTAGTCCTCAGGGTCGGCAACGCATTTGCAGTCTTAGGATTGCATGGCAGTCTTGTGAATGCGAATGTCTATGGGTCACAGTTTCCACTTACCATCAGGTGGCCTGTGTGCTGGTTTGTCTTCTCTATGCCATAAGAAAAACGTAAAATTAAGCAAATGTTACTAATTATATGACTGAAATTATTTCCAATAGACGTAACGTTATTGTCCATTTAATACTTGTTCTTATTTGTAAAAAGTTATGACTCGGTTTTAGGAACTTTTCTCCAATGTGGGCCAGCTGTTAGAGGTCGTTTTGCCATCTGTTAAGTGGTCTGCCTCTCTTTCTCTTACCATCTCTCGGGTACCAATTTGTGACAATTTCACACCATTTCTCTCTCCCGTCCCTTAGCATAATGTCCTGTCCATCTCCACTTTTGGGTGTGGATCCTGCTGGCCTATTGTCTGACGCACTCTCAATCGCAATCGACTTCGAAACAAAACAATTGTTTTCATTTTGTATGCAGACTAGCGTTCGATTTTTAATATAAAAACAATTGCGATTGCTGCGTTAGATAATATCCCCTCTGGTGAGAATGTCGTTAAGTTTGGTTTTGATTCTCAGGTCTACATTTCTTACTTTATCTTCGTACTCGAATGGTGCTTCTTTCCATAGCACGTTAGCATGTTTGATTCGCAGTCGTTTAGTCAACCTGGGGGGCTACCATGACAGAGCTATGTAACTGCTATAGATCTGTCCCTTTATCTCAACCTAAACTGAACTGCTTTATTGTGTCATGGTAACCCGCCTGTACCAAAATATAAATCAAACACTCAATTAGACATCTAAAACTTTTTATACCCCGGGTTCTCTGGAAACATCGCAGTAAATCGTGACAGTGAATCAGTATGTAGGTTCCCACTGTTGATAAATAGCATAGCAAAATACAAAGATGTAACACGTCTTGCAACAAGCCACTCTCCCGCCAGACGTAAACTAACACAAGACTAATTACATTTCGATACAGTTGTAATAAATACGAAGTTGGCCAACGAGCGCATCGGTGGGGCAACAAGATTCCAATCAGTATGCAGCAAATTGAAAAAAAACGAATTAAAATGAAAGGCTGCGTAAATTTAAATTATACATTCCCTATTTTTTATATGCAGTGTCCCTAATAAATAAATAAAAGGAGGGCCTCATATCGCAGATTTTACATTAAAATTTTGATGCTATAAAGTGATCACAACTTTTAAAACAATTAGTTATAATCATCCACATACAAGGACCATTATTTATTAACTATTAACTAGCTTCTGCCCGCGACTTCATCCGCGTATGATTATTGTTAATCCCTCGGAAACTATTAAATTTTCCGGGATGATAAGTAATCCAGGGTCACCTTTCCATCCAGGAGTTGCAGCGTGAGGTAGTAGGATTTAACAATCCAATAGGCAATCGGCCTCCATTTCTTCCTTCCACATAACCCTATCTCGAGCCATATCCCACCATTAAAGGTATCATGGTCATCTTGCCAAGAGCCAAATGGTCTAAAATCATTAACTCTTACATTATCACCTCTTTTAGCATTTATTAGCTTCAATTAATATACGTTTAAAAAATCGACGGTTACATTCGCTGCGCAGACGATTCTTTCCTACAGAGATCATCTCTACCAAGGTTGTAAGAAAGTGATGGCAATCGCTGTTACCAAATAACTCTGAAACTCTGAATGATATAATTATTAGTAATAAGAGGTGCTGACAGGTTAAGTAGAATGTACCTAGTTATTTGTGTGGAAAGCTAATTGCGAAGCAGACCACGCATGCGGCATCGTAATATAAGTTAGGTTTAGAACGTCTCATTACGATGAAAACTTCATCTTGGTGACCTGTTTTTCAAGTGAGTTCTACTCTGAAAGGAATACATACACACCATAACCAAACAGAAATCATGCAAGATTCAAATAATCGCGCTTAGTCTATATCTACGAGTATGCATATGCATATCTATACTAATACTCGTATTATAAAGCTGAAGAGCTTGTTGGTTTGCTTGACTCAGGAACTACTGGTCCGATTTGAAAAATCTTTCAGTGTTAGATAGCCCATTTATCGAGGAAGGCTATAGGCTATAGGTATATCATACTCACATAAACCGAAGCGAAGCGAGGGTGGGTCGGGGTAAAAGAAGAAACTGACTGGCTGGCTGACTGATCGATTGACGCTCAGCCCAAACAACTGAACCCAGAGACTTGAAATTTGAAGGGAATATTCCTTGGATATCGAAGGGATTCTACATTACTATGGGATTTTCGAAAATTCCTCCACTAAGGGGTTAAAATAGGGGGATATTGTACAATCGCAGGCGTCCTCTATTATTTAAAGACTTGGTTTCGTACACAGGCACATTACCAACCAACAAGTCTGAGCATGTCGTCAAAAAAGTACCAATGGATTCCTTGGTCTTTGTACAGTCTACCAATTTGAATCCTAGGCCACTATGGACTTTGTCAACGTGACGTTGTAAACCAAATCATAGGAAGCCTCTTACGATTTGGTTAACAATGTCACTTTAACACAGTCCATAGTGGCCTAGAAATCAAATTGACTGTACCTATTGTTCTCTGCAGATTTAACCGATGAGTCTAAAAGTTATCTGACTCAGCTGAAACCCTGTTCATGACAAACAATAATTCGGACAAAGGTTGCGTTAAGCAGCGACCACACCAATGCTTAAAAAACGGTGACGGTACGAAATCGCAGTGACGCGTCGTATTAGCACCGTTTTTGACGCATGCTCTCCCCACCGGTGCTCAAAATTCACAGACGGTGCGTAAACAAAATAATGTGTCATAGTAATAACATGGCGTCAATTTTGACGTGCCGTGATATTCGCAACGTTAAGCAGCGGTGTGGGGAGCAAGCGTCAAAAACGGTGCTATTACGACGCGTCACTGCGATTCCGTACCGTCACCGTTTTTTAAGCATTGGTGTGGTCGCTGCTTTAGTGTTAGGACATCGTTATTAGTCAGTATCTGTACAAATATGAGTTACGCGCAAATTGAATTTACAAAATTTTATTTCGTTACGGCTAAAGACTCGCGATTACCCGATCAGGGAAACTCGAAGCACTTATAATTACAAAAGCTACCGTTATGTAAGGCAATTATGAGGCACTCTTGCGCATTGTGTCACCTCAGAGCATCAAGCGTTCATTTTTAACTCGTGTGTGGTAAATGTTGGCTTGAGTTTCCACATTATTGGGAGGATCACTCATCCTATTGTTTGCAACATAACGTTTAACTTTAGGAAAGGGATTGATATTATAATTACTACAGTCGAATGAACCTAGGCTTGTGTTGGTCAGGAACTAGGGTGCGCCAAAGTTCATATAAAATTGCAAATTAGATTATTGGAACTCCGAAAATGTATCTCATATAATCTTACAACCTAATGATCACTCCTCATAATTTTCATATTCTTTTTAAATACTAATGATCGGAATTTATAATCATCTGAACTTATAACGCCAATACTTATGGAACCGTACACTTTTTAGAATTTCTTAAACATCTTACGTGTAGAAAAAATTAGGTTAGGTTAGGTTAGATTTATAAAAATCTAAAAAAAGTAAGTTTTTTGAAAAAATGGATTATGAGATGCGATAATTATGACTTAAAAAAGTATGAACAAAAAAGTATGAGCATAATTTTTGGGAGTAATGATGAGTATAGTCACAAATCGTTATTTGTATAAAAAATCGAAAGACCAATTTTATATGAGCCAATATGGACCCCAGGAACTAAAAACTAAAAGGAATGAATCCCCGTCACGGAGCGAAACGAACTAGTTCGTAAACGATCTTAATCGATCTTCGGTCCTTTAGGTCAGTAGCAATTGCTGGACGTATGAGCGAAACAGAGCGAACGAGTAAAGAGCGCACAGCACGGCACTCGAGAACGAGAGCAATAGTACCTATTTCAAAGCGTGTCCTGCTCAGATCTCAAAATTTCCCGGTCTGAGTCCCCACACTTATGGCAACCCTACTCTAATTGAACCAAATATTTGAGAAACTTTTTGAGAAAGACGGGTCATCATTTACCTACTATTATGACCAATTGATCTACTGATTCCACACTTTCCTAAACCATATTACTTTTGAGATGTTATCGTATTGCTTTTAATTCGTCTGCCATTACTGTCAAGAGCTTCCTATCTAGGGTTGCCAACCATACTTTATAATAACGTATCCTACGTTATTTTGCTACATTATACTTTATACTTTAGAAATAAAAAAAAAGTATCGAAAATACTTTATTTCTGACTTATGTGTGGAATAGATCAAAAATACTATAGATAATTAAAGGCTTATTAAAAACAAAATAACGATCGCATCCTTTGTGTAACAAAAGTTACAAACTACATGGGTAACTTTCGTTAAACAAAGGAATCAATTAAGCTTTGTTTTAATCAAAGCCCTTAACGATGTAATTTTTTTTTTAAAATGACCCTGATGACCGGAACGCAGAATTAAAAACGAACGGGATTTCTGAACGTGCGTGAAGTTTCATTACAGTACAGTGTGTTAAGAGCACAAAAAGTATGTAAGTTTACAAACAAATGAATAAATTTGAAGAACACTTTTTTATTTGGAAATACTTTTATTTTATACTCGTCAGACAGGTATATACTTTATTTTCCTAAAAAAAAGTTGGCAACCCTATTCCTATCGTACCATTGACAAAACGAGTCAAAAGCAGTGGCTTTACCTAGTAGAAGAACTAGGACCTTAGAATTAGGAAAACATAAATCCCGTGTAGCCAAATGTCAAGCGTACCACCTTTTTCACCTTTTTCTTCTGTGTACAACATAACTTGTAGCCAATATTATTGATAAACCGCACATCACTGAATGCAAACTTACGCACACTAACGAAGAGTGACACACACATTTTCAAAACGTGTCAGTGTTACGTGAGTCATTAGTCATTATAGTCAACGCAAAGTGACGCGATGGGACACGAATCGGTTACGTAGAACACTGGGTTTATTTATTTATTTGTTTAGGAGACCACACAGAAACATACTTACATAGAGTGTAACTTAATAATTTTTTTTTATCTTTTATCTTATCTTTTATGAACACAAGATATACTAAGTTAAAATTACAGCATGCAATGTACTTAAATAGAATAGATAGTGGGTTATAGAATCTAACACGTGGTTCACTAACGTTTAGCGACCGAGAACCATTTTGTTTGTTTTGTTGTCAGCCCCTTCTTTAAAAATTAAAACTATAATTGTAACTTGAATGTACCTTTTACTAGTAAAGTCAAACCCATGTTTGTTGAGAAAAGTATTCAAAAAATGAATCAGCTCTGATTGAAGCTATGAAAATGAGTCGTGAATATTCGCTTTCAATCAAAGGCTCGCGTGACTTTTCTTTACACGCTCCTAAACATAGAACTGTTAACCCATTTGCTCATATACAGGTCCGGACCATATGGTTGCAACACGAGCGACATTTGCCCGGTCCCATGTTGTATAACAGTCTATTATATGCTAAACTAAATTGTGACGCAACACAGGACAATTGTTAAAAGTTGAATTTTACACGAGTTCTTGCCGAGTCACGATATCACGACCTTTATTGATAGAGATTTATATTAGTGACACGTGACAGGTCGCTTGACACTTGATTGACCGCCGGGCTGGATCAATTTTGTGTGATGTCTTATTCTGTTGCACTTGCAATTGATGTCGTCATTATTTTCCAGCTATAAATATAGCGTTAATAATTATTTATAGCAGATATAATTGTATTTCAATTGGTTTCTTTTAAAACGAAAACTTTTGCAAAATAACGGTAATTTATTCGAATCTGAAAGAAAACGAAGTATAGTGATGTAACTTTTACAACATTAGTGAGACAAGTCTGCGAGAAAAACGTCATTTAAAACAAAACTTATTGAGCCTGACTCTATCAAGAATAAAAAGACTTTAAGACCAATCAAGGCCAGAAAAACATACAATTTCTAGGAATAAGCACCACTCACTCATCTCAATTTTTCCCGTGTCTTATTGGCTAACTCGGCATGTTGTCGTATTGTTTAACTATAACTCAAGCGCCTTTACAGAAAGTAAGCTATCGTACAGTATTCCCTGGGTAGTGATTCTGTAAACAACGCCGGTCGTGCGGACTGTCGAGTGATATCCAAGCGGCGAGATTAAGTAGTCCCGTCAGTGCGAACAAAACACATTGTAGCGCGTGCATTTTCAATTTAGCAGCACGATGGGTCGAACGTATAAGGCTGTTTAATTGAAAATGCACGCGCTACAATGTGTTTTGTTCGTACTGACGGGACTACTTAATCTCGCCGCTTGGATATCACTCGACAGTCCGCACGACCGGCGTTGTTTACAGAATCACTACCCTGCTTCTTAATGGCGCCGTTCGGCTGGCCATCGCTGTCACCCTTGCACTCGCAACTGACAGTATATTTGTCACTCGTGTGTCATAGAAAACCGAAGATTGCCGATCGGTATTAAGAAAATGATTGCACTGTTCAATGTTGACAATACTATAACGTGTCAAAAGCAATAAGACCTCAGGCAATAGGAATAAACGCCTAGATAAATTAAGTAATGGAAATTTGTACGCATTTTAAATCTTTTATTTAGGCAATTTGCAACGAAGCAGAGTTGAATGCAATTATAATTTGAAATTTAACGTTTCAGGTGCATTTCCCAATTGAGATATTTTACACTGATGCAGTTTGGTTTGCAGCAATTGGTTATGTCAATAAGGTTGTTATTTGCTATTGAAAATATATACGCGTTTCGGCGAGATCTGATTTTATAGTTTCTATAATAAACAATTTGCCTAAATCGTTTAAATAGAAGAAATTCACTAAGGCGGGTGGGCTAATTGGCCTAATGAGCAATAAGGACAAGCGATATGTCCCCGAATAGGTAATTCTAAGTTGTAAAACTATTGCTAAGGCAATTAGTTCGAAATCTTTGTGTGAAATAAGTTACCGCCATGCAAAGACAGCCATTTTTCAAAGTAATTATGCTAACGTCGTCTATGTAGGCGTCCCAATGTTCCAGATTTTTTAAATATTCCTCACAGTTATTTGAGATTTCCCGCTACACAAAATCGCTGTAGAATTAAAAACGATATCCGATATTATTGATGCTTATTGTTATTGGTTTCTACCCATTCTCCTTTATTTCTGCCCATTCCCCTTTAGTGGAGTTTTCTATTTATGTAGACGATAAGTAGTAGTAGCTAGACGAGGGTAATTTTTTGAGTTGTGAGTCTCGTAATTTCTGCTGAAAACTCCAGCTGATTTTGCGTCGCCGCCGAACCAAACAGAACTTTTGTATGAAAGCGAATGTAGAAGAAATTACACGACCGAAAATATGCGGCTCACAACTCAAAAAATTACCTACGCTTGTGTGGCTACATTCTTATTAAGAAAAATAATGAGATTTGTTTGTGGTTTTGGTGCAATAATATTTGGTTGGCGATACGGTTAGTTTAAGTTAGAAGTGAACTTGCTTAAGAAGCTAGCGGTTTTATGCTCGGTTTCTGGTAAGGGCAAAAACTCAAGTGATATTTTTGTTCTTGGCCCGTATTATGGTTGCTATTATCACGGTAGATAAAGCATCCGTCACTCTCGCCTCGCACCATCATAGGACCGCTGAGTTTTGGGTATTTTATAATATATTTAATTAACGTGTTTAAGTACGCTAATTATAGTCTAGGCTTAGTTTTAAATAAGGTTAACTAGGCTATTGTGATTTTATTAACACTTACAATTTCCCAAAGCAGCTATTAGATATGCAATTTAATTTTTCCGCCGCTATTAAGAAGGCACGCTGTGAAGAATTGCACAAAACAGTAATGAAATTGCAACAAGCGAACAAACCCTTTTGTAAGTCTCAAATTACGCGAATCTTATGGTAAAATCATTAATCAGCCAGATAGCATTTTGAAACGTAATGTAGCATGAACACAATAGAAGGGCTATTCTCTGCCGATATCACTTGCAGTCATTTAAATATTTAAAAAACAAGAAGTGGCCGACGAAATTGTTTTTAAATGGTTTGATAGATCTGGAGAAAGAGAGATTCTGGGATACTAGTGAAAAAGGGTTATAAGTCGATTTAACTCGTACTAAAATAAAGAATCCCCGTGTGGTAGCCGGATTAGAATAGTGCCACTCCGTATCTTTCCGTGGATGTCGTAAAAGCCGACTAAGGTAATAAAGGCGTGTAGTACTGTTAGGCGATGGGCTTGCAACCTGTCACTAATACTCTGGTAAACATCTTCGCCTAAGTGAGCAAAATGTGGTTACAGAATTATCAAAAGTTTTTATACTTAGTTGTTGGAAATTCTGTAGCTCTGCCTACCCCACCCTGGGAATAAAGGCGTGAGTTTATGTATGTATGTATGTAAAATAAAGAGTATACATAAACGGAGCATACTAGATGAAAACCCTTTTTTACTTGATCTTCACGAGACATATATGGGTAAAAATCAAAATAAATGTACATAAGGACGCTATTTAAATGTCACTTAAATGATGTCTAACTTACAATTTCATTACAATTGACGTATGTTTGACGTTAACCAACAGTTTCGTGACGGTGACAAAACTCTCTTTAACTGGACATTAACCCCCTTACTTATAAACGTGGAAAAAGACTAGAATAGTTTATACCATGCTTTGTCCTTATCTGGAATTGTGACATTTGCATCTGACAGAAAGTGACAAAGCACGGCATAAACTATTCCAAGCTTATTCCACGTTTATAAGTAAGGGGGTTATTTTGATTTTTACCCATAGCCTTTTTCACTAGAAGCCTAGAATTCTGCTGACGCCTAAATATGTACTATAACTATAGCTTATGCCCGCGACTTCGTCAGCGTAGATTTTCATTATTCGGGAACATTGATTTTTTCCTGGGTGAAAATTAGCCTTTGTGTTAATGAGTATAACCTTTCTCCGTTTAAAAATTCATCCAAATCCGTCGAGGCGTTGCTGCGTGATATTGTATTTTTTTGGTACAATAGTATTTATTAGGAATACACCAAGAAAAAGACAACAATTAAGGTAAATGTACACTATCCCGGGATAGTACATTATGCTGGGACATTTTGAATTTTGTCATAAAATAAGAAAACAGTCAGTAAAATTATGTTTATATGCAATACCAAATAAACTTTAGTTTATGTACAACCAAAATCCGATTTCTGAATAGAAATAATATAATTATTAAAGCCGTGTCGCGTTTCCGAACGCGTCAGTCGCAGCCATACTGCAGTCCCGTACGGTTGTCTTGTCGTTGAGCGTAAGGTGTCAGTGCAATTTTCGTAAGGTTCCCATGGGATACCGGTGAGTTTATTTCATTACAACTTATGAAAATATTGGTAAGTAGTTATCAACAGAAGGTTTTATAGCTAATTTTAGTTGTTATAAAGCATATTTTTAGAGAAATCGACAGTTTTATGACTCCCGGCATTATGTTCACAGACCTGAGCCGGTGAACATAATTACGGGAGTATCACGCAATAGGGGAATATCGGTCTGAAATGTTTTAGTCTTTTATTTATAGCTGGAGTTAAATTATCTCATAAATTTGATATAAATAAATTAAGTATTGACCGCAGATTATTGTGACGTAATTACGGTATATGTATTATTTTCATTTTAACTCTTTTAATCAAGTCTGAAGTAAATACTTTTTGTGTCATATTTATGAATTGATGCAGTCGACCATCAAAATTAAATTATTTATATTTTATGAAATAAAAATAAAATACCTATTTATTTTGATGGTACGCAAATATTTGTTATATTTCCTTCGAATCTATTTAAAAAATATATTAAAAATATTTAATTAAAACCATTTTTTTGACTGCCGTAATAAGGTACATGTCTTTTTTATTCATGTCTTTTATTCCGGTATAGGTACCCGGAGTACGGGGAGCAGAAAAAAAATCTATATTTTCTTTGGCAAATAAATAAAAATAAGTAGGGGGAGGGGTGAGGGGTGGAGAAATGTAATGGGCATTTTAGCGTGACAAGGCTGTACGTTGATAATAATTTATAATTCATTTTAGATTATGATGCCAAAGACATAGTGAAAAAAATAAAGTCTCCTGTTCAAGTAAACAAAAGAGGCGTCTTTTCTGTACCTGATTTAAACTAGTAACGGGTAGATTCTAAAACACTTCTGCTAGATCAAAACAGCATCAACTCAAAATCCTTGCTAGTTTTGTTTCAAGTTCATAGAAGTTGTATTAAAGTTAATTTTGAAATACAGTTGTATTTTGAGTTGCTCCTGTTTTGATCTAGCAGTGCGATATATTAAAGTTTATATTAACTGGATCACGGTATCCAGGCACCAGCTCATTTTTATGTGGTTTGATTCCAAGGCCTGATCTCAATTTACATTTAAGTTATCTTTAATACTGATTACTTTATTTTGATTATAAAATAATGGTTGAATATTTAAATAACCTTGTTAGAATTTTCGCCGATTTATTTTATATCTTGTTTTTCTTTAAAATTTTATTTTGATTAAGTATAGTTATCAGCAGCAGCTGTCATTTTGTTTTTATTGTAGAAGTTTTTTTTTTGTTTCAAATTATATCAAACTGTATTAAATTTGTATTTTTATTTTATCAATCACAATAATTATGTGTGTATCCATTTAAGTTATTCTTAAGGGCACTTATTTTTTTTACTTTAAATTAAAAACGTGTGCTTCGAATATATCACGGAATTACGTACAACGCCTCCCGGAATTAAGTCAGGAGCCAAATTTTATCCCAGAATTAGGGACAAACTAGAGGTTCCGTAAAATAACGATTATGTCTACAAATTAGAGGCTACGACGCAAAATAAGGTTCTACGTGCATCTTATAATAACAGTCTACAGAATAAAAAAATTTCCAGACCTTTAACCTTCTAACTTTTTCTAAGAATCATCCCTAACGTAAAAAATGCCTTAATATGCCGTAATATGGTACATTTACCTTATTGTGATAAAATATTTCGACACACTGTGTTTTAGCAACGAAATTGAACCTATTTGACATTTCCAGTAGGCACTTGTACCTACTTACGATTACATTATTGATTTTTATGTAAATGCTGCGCTAAAACATTAAATAAAAAAAATTAGGTTTGTTGAAACAGTTATAATATTTCAATCTCACATGACATTTAATGAGATGATTCAGAAAGTATATCCGCGAAATAGTTTTTGAATTATCACACTCCTACATTGTAAAAGATGGTGTATCTTAATCAAAATCCGTGATAGTGACATAGGCCTTTTGAAAAATTCTCACCACAGAATAGCCCGCCAACGATTGTGCCATAGAGAATAAAAGAATACCATGTCTCACAGGTCCTTAATTGGCAACACTCGTTTTACACCATTTAAGCGCAGTGTTGCAAGCCGTATCATGTACATCTGTAGCACTGGCCACTTACATTAAAATTTGATGGAGCTATTTGTCTCTGGTTAATCTGGTTATTGTTTAGGTGATGATAATTGTTTGTGGTTATCTCGTTTTTAGATGAAATCATGGAAATATAGAAAAGGTGCAAGGCTTTACGTAAAATAATGTTTCAATATTAGTAACTTTCAGAAATACGTAACGTACACTCATATTTGAGAAGAGAAGATTCCTTGCTTAATGTGTATAGAAACTCAATGCTTTAGTAAATACAAGGCAATCCGAATTTCATTGTTCATGAAGATAAAGATGATTTGCGCTGGAAAAAAATTATATTGGAAATATATCGGTTGTACCGTGTAGAATCTCGGCCCAGCTTGCATGCCATACAATTTTGATCAAAATCGTAATAGCAAGCAAAATACCAAGTCACTCCGATGCCTTTAATAAGTTAGAATCGACTTCCTAGATTTTTTTACATTGTTATAGTTAGTTACAAGTGAAGCTAGTAGTGTGTTAATCCTAATAAAATTTACTGAAATATTGCTTCTCAATCTTCATAAACTTGTTAAGATAATACATTCCAACATGCCATTCGTGTGTATTTATTCCGTAAGTTATACGTATTATCGAGTGGTTTAAATATTAATTCATGCACAACAGAAAGGCGATAAATTTAAGAATGGCGGCTGTTAGGCGTTTAATTCTTACATTTGTCTAAAAAAAAATTTTTTTATTTATTTAAAATTAAACAAAACGATACAATTAAAGTGTATACATAACATTAGGATGATTTTGATGATTACAGCAACTGAACACTTTTCTTAAGTTACGTAGTCGAGTCATAAATATGTGTACACTTTAGTACCTTGTCTAATAATGTTATGTTTAAACTGCCATATATCAATGTGCTTTCTATACTTCTTTATCATACATTATCATCACAAATTGGTGAATTTTACTATTTTCTAGCTGTTATTTTAAATGTTGACCAGAATTAAAAATAATAAAACAATAAGGCCTAAGTACTGGTTTTAGATTTTTCCGATAATTTTTATCAGAATTTAGATTAAGTGCTTAAATATACCTTCATACAGTTCATTATCAATTACTTAGTAAGTACTTATAGACACTAAAACCATAATAATCTTAACCCTGGTAGTACTCCTAAATTATCAATGTTTTGTTCCAGTGACCTCACCTAACCGCTTTACTTTCTTTTCCGTAACAACTGACCCAAAAACGGAAAATTCCTTATACAGGTTTTTATGCAATATTCAATTAACATCCCACAATTACGGATGAATGTATTCTCGTCTTGAGAATCCTTTCGAAATGGCAAGCAGGGGACAGAGGAGTAGGGGTGGTAAAACCAAGACGCACTCTCCATTCTCGTCACAGCCCGAGTGACTTTTGCCGCGTGCAGCCACAGCCACGCCACGCGTAAAAAAACAAATTGTCTATGAAATTTCCCGCCAATTTTAAGTGACATTTTGATTTTTTAATAGCGCGTTTACGGAAACTGCTTTGACTTTTTGTAATTCATAGTTGAATTTCGGAAAGTGTAGTGACAGTGCATTGGATTTGAGTGTTGTGTGATGACCGGTTGAGTGCATCATGAGAGGCTTATGGTTATTCTTGCTGCTGGCGCATACAGTTTGCGCCATCACCGGACCTAGGGTCAGTATCTTAGATTATATTATTAATAAAACTTTGCTACATCTTCATTTAAAAATTATTAAACGATATGATTTATGATATTATGAAGATACTTATACGTGTTCGATGTATTAAAATCATTTTGATATTTTTAAAATTCTAAATGAAACATACTATATTAACGAATATCATAATTATGACTCACGTAGTAAATCGTTACTAAACATGAAAGCATTTAAAAAAAAAAAGTTTTTTTTTAAATTACCTGGCGATCTGTTTTAGAGATCCGTTCAAAGTAAACATTTTTTTTAAACATACTGCAGCTTTTTAATCACTAATTCATCCTTGTCACTAAATTATCATTGACTAACTGCCGCACTCAAGGACGTCAATTATCTTTCTGTTTTAGAGATCCGTTCAAAGTAAACATTTATTTTCAAACATACTGCTACTTTTTAATTACTGTAAACATAATCCATCCTTGTCACTAAATATTATTGACTATCTGCCGTACTCAAGGACAATTAAATTTAATGCTTGATTAAAGTTACTGCTGTCACTTTCTTTGCTACAGCAATAGAATAAGACAACTCGTCACTAAAGAAGTATTAAATTTAATTGACGTCTCTGACTGCGGCAGTACATGAGTTAACATGGGATTTAAATCAAGATTCACATTTTCTTTGGTCAACATTTTTCACTGTACAAACTGTACATGTATGTTATCGGTAGCTCAATACTTAAATTGAAGCTTGGCAAGTTTTTATATTCAAATTTTCACATTCCTGTGGAAACTTTAACCGTGAAAAATTGCCAAGTAGGGTGATGGAACCAGTAATGGACAAGGCACCAATAATGGACACTGATTCTTATTTTACAGAATAAAAGGGTTATTCATTTGTTTTGCAACAATCAATTTAGGACCGTATGACATTTGAATGAAGAGTGAAGTGTCCATTACTGGTGCCTGTCAGCTAAAAGTCACCATCATTGTGTGCTGTCACCCCAACACTCCAAGTCATAGGATGTTCCATAGATTACCACTACTACTGGCCCTAAGCTGCTCAAATCCAGCCAATTTAACCAGTATTAATAAAAAGGGTAACCGATCATTGTAGCGAATTCCGTTTCATTTTAAGCTGAAACCATGATGCTTTCAGGATATCTTAAGCTTTAATTAGGTTACGTTAGAGTAGTGACTACCAAAAAAAAGTTAAATCATTCGGCGAGAAATGCCTGTCACGTAATACGATCGTTGAAAGATGTTTCGATAAAATAATAGGTACCCAATAAAAACACATACTTACTTCAACCTCCATAAATTTAAAAGTTAAAAAATATATTCTGCTTATTGATTAAGCCACCGACTTAAATAAATTCGGAGATGCCCATATCCACAAAAAATCCTTAGATACATAATAAAGGATCATGGATCAGGACCAAGGATCGGAAAAACGCCCGTCTTTTAGAAAACATAACCCTGTTCCGTACAGTAGAGACTTCCTTATGATGTTAATACAAAAACAATTAGGTATTTTATAGATTTATTATACCATCATTTATAAATATGCAATGACACCGGAATAGTTGTAAGAGAACTTAAACACACACAAATACTACTAGTATGGCAACGATTAAAAATTAAATATGCCCCACTGACGACTGAACAAACATTTTCGAGTCGTAAATGGGTTAAAAATCAAGTTGTTATGGAGAAACAAGGGAAAATTTTGAAAAAAAAAATGTTTTTCTTTTTGTTTGGCGAAAAAGTTTTTTCCCATAACCTTTCCGGTGTCATTCATTAATAATTTATCGCTGAATACATATTAATTATGGTATAATAAATCTATAAGAAACAGTAATATTTTTTAAAAACATCATGTTACCAAAATGACGAGCGTTTTTCCGATTCTTGTTCATGACTTGAATACATACATACATAAACTCACGCCTTTATTCCCAGAGTGGGGTAGGCAGAGCTACAGAATTTCCAACAACTCTAAACTTTTTGATAATTCCGTAACCACTTTTTGCACACTTAGGCGAATATGTTTACCAGTGTATTAGTGACAGGTTGACTTGAAAGTTTCAAATATTCATGTTTATCAGTTTATCACACAAAATTTGCCTTTCATCGAGTTCGAATCCTAGTCAGGGTAACAAGCTGTCTGTAGTAAAGGCAGCTTGTTACCCTGACTAAGCCACTGACGGAGGATTTAGAACTTAGAAAAAAATACTCTTTGTCTACTCACGCATCAATCTAACCATTGTCTGTCCGATAACAATTTTAATACAAACCTCTCTATCATCGCCAAGATAAAGCCAAGTAGCTTAAAAGCGAAAGTTCACGTCACGTAATCATTTAATTACTATTAATTTTGACATAAAAGAAAGTCCATTTCACCACTTTCCAAGAATACTGAAACCGCTCGCGACGTGCCTGCACATGTTTATTGAGGGATAGACAGCCATTCAAATGCTTAATTTGCATAAAATCGTGACTTAATAAGAGGCAAACGTTTATGATAGCTGTCAGCGTAATTTAAATACTTTAAATAATATGCCTTTAAATGAATTACGACTTGTACTTGACTTGAATGTTAAATGTTATGTGCGGCAATTAGAAACTATAATAGTGGCTATAAAAACCGTTATTTCAGAGGAGTTACAGCTAGAATCAGGAAAACGATTAATGTGACAGCTGTTACGCTTAATAACTTCGCCGGAATAGTCGACAGAAAGCCTAACTTGAACTGTCAGTGCTTTTGAAATACATAGTTTTTTGTATGTACGACCTTGGTCGTTTGTCTTTGTCGTGCATTATTATCGCAGCAGAGCTTTGCCAAAATCGTTCGTAATTTAAACCGCATAGGCGCCCAGTACAGTCACGATATTAAACTTGGTACCCACCTTAGGTCCAAAGTCAATCTGACATTCTACAACAATAAGGTCGAGTTTCCTAAAAGTTACATATGACTTGATATCTCTAATGACATTCGACTTCAAGCATATTTTTTTTGAAATGGGTCCCAAATTAACGCTCTTGACCGTACCTAAGAACGTGCGCGTGGATAAGAATAAAATATTCAGTGGATCAGTCAGTAGGTACATAAAATTTAAGCGGATAAAGGGCGAAAAATATGTTTTCTGGAAGTGATTGCAAATGCATATGTTACTTATTATATTAGGTCTTTACCTGTGAAATTGGCGTTTTATATGGAGAATTTTATGAAAACGGTGGTTTTCATACATTTAATTTTGCGGATTATTTATTATTCTATCGCAGATTCAAAATTAAAAATATTTTAGGCTCTTTTACACGTCGGTAATATAGAGTGAATCTACTAGCTCTTCGGACAAGACCGTCATTGCGGAGAAGAAGCGCCGCAAGAAACTCCAGCAGAAGGTCATTTTTTCAAATTATAAAATACAATAATACTTAAAAGTAACATTACAAGGTAATTTATTTATTTATTTATTTATTGAAAGGTACACTTACAGCAAGTACAGAAAGCATTCACATCATAGTAACAGGTTAAGGTATTATGTCTAGTGTACAAGCCAATTAAATACAAGTATACCTACACAACATTTCCAGATAACTTAGCGGACTAAATAGAAAATAGGTTACACTAAACATCAGTTCGTAATAATCAGGCCAAGATTTTAGTTTTAAATTTGTTAAGCGAATCAAAAAATAAATCGAGATCAGGCAGAGTTGCACTCATGCCATTGAATGCATCACAAACACGAGGCAACGGAGAGTGTCTGCCAACGTTGGTACTACATGTAGGAATAAACAGAATTTTACTAACAGGCTTCCTAGGTATGCGGGGTGGTACAGAAAATTTAAATAGAGGCAGAATTAACACAGACTTAATGCTTCCGTTAAATACAATTTTTGAGAAACATTAACTCCTGCAGTTTCCGGCGATTGCGAAGCGAGATGAGACTTAAAAAGCTCATACGGGCATCATAGGAACATCTGTGTGATATAGATTGAGAGACATAAGCCAGGTGTCTGGTGGCCGTCCTCTGAACTGACTCAATGCGCTGTGAATGTACGACATACGAAGGTAATAAAGTAATAAATAATTATTTTACAACTTACACAAATAAAATCATTACAAATGTTCGCACAATAGCATTAAATTAAAAATAGTGACTAAGAGAACAACATGACGAGGTCTCTACGTCAGGAATGATAATTAAACTGGAAAAACAGGTCCTTGCAAGCGTAAACCGACATTTTGATAGTTTTCGAAAATTGCTAACGTCGCTATCGTCTTGTCAATTTCCAACATTAAAATTAAACAAAACTACTAACACAAACAAACAAACACGCAAAGTAAGAAAAAGCTTGCAAAAACTTTCGGTTGATACAGATCAGTAACACGACTGCAAATTTGGCGTCCGTTGACCTCTGTTAGATTAATTGAAAGTTGCAATGTTACTTTTGCAACAGCAATTAAAGACGTAACTTAATCTCGAATGGTTTGTTTGAAGATACAAATAAACTTGTTTTATAGGTTTAACGCAATTAGCGAGTATTACGTATACCATTCAACAAACGGAGACGAACAAGGCTCTCCGATATAGTCAAAGTAATCACTCGAAGGAAGTAGAAGTGAGCTGGACACATATGCCGCAGAGAGGATGGAAGATGGGGAAAAGCTGTGGTTGAGTGGAGACCCAGAACCGGGCGAAGGAACGTTGGCAGACAGGGAATGAGGTAGACCGACGATCTGGTCAAGGTGGCAGGAAGGTAATGGATGACGAGAGCACTGGACAGAGATGGGTGGCGAGAAATGCAGGATGCCTACACTCATCATTTGGTGGCTTCAGGCTGAAGAAGAAGCGAAGAAGACGTATAATATTTACTCACCCTTATAAATACTAGTGATCCGCACTCGCTTCGCTTCGGTTTATGTGAGTTTTCTGTCTCACCCGTACATAATCCAGAATCTAATATAACAGCATAAAAACCTTCTTCTTGAATTACTCTATCTTTTGATGATAGTCATATTAAAATCCGTTGCGCATGGCGGTAAACCAAAGTTCTGCTGTAATTTCGCCAATGCCACACACTCCACTTATTCAAATCGGTCCAACACTTAATGAGATCATAAGCTCACATACCTACATACATGCATTGCCTTTTAAACATGACACCTTTTTTTAGAATATAAAAGATAAAATATAATATATGAAATAGCATTACAATAGAAACGTTTAAATTTCGGGAAATTTTAAGACTTAAATAGACATTACTCGTTCTTCTTCATTGGCTATGCGCACTCTAGCAAAACACATTGATGAACGTACGAGTATGTCAATTTAAATTGCGCAATTATTACCATCACATTCACTCATTGCGATCGACACCGCGCTTCCCTTTCCCTTCTCGAGAAGTTCACATTTCACACCTCCTTCGATTACTTTCCTGCACATTCACTCTTGTCAGGTTTTATTATGAGTTCCGGGCCGAGGTGTCACAATATCACAATACAGACTATGTTGGCTGCATTGGTTCAGTTATGACTGTTATGAGCCACTGACTGTTACTTAATGAGATCGTTTGAAACAGATATAATATTAGATTTTGTTGCAACGTCCTGTCCAAGCACGTTTAACTAGTCGTTATTCCAAAAGGAACAAACATTTTACAAAAATAAATATGTTCTATTCCATAACATAGAGTAACAGTGGTGCCAAATTGAGAAACGAACATCTAAACATACAAACTTTCACATATTTTATAATACAAACGAACGGAAGAATGGTCGGCCTGTGAAATAAAACACACAACGGTGATGGATGATGCTTCAGATAGAGCTGTATTAGCATTAGCATACTGATCTCAACAGAGATTCTCGCCTCAAGATGCATCAAAGTTAATGTCAAATCACTGATACAGATGTAGAGAATATTCCTTTCCCTTCGATTTTGGTCGGATAACTTCGTATTTATCATGCTTTCTCAGTTGGCTTATTGATGGATACTGAAGCTTATTGAGAAAGCTAGATAAACACGAACTTATCCGACAAAAATCGATGGGAAGGGATTATTCACTACATCTATACATACGTTCTCTAACGTGCATTGAAACGGGCATAACTTTGAAGATATTAATACATAATAATTATCATGTATGACCGTGTGTGTATGGTTACTTTATACGGACCTAAAAGTATTTCACCTGCGCCCTAGCGTAAAACTGCCTTGAACTTCATGGAGCACAATGAGCGATGTGTAGAGAGTGGAAAGGTTGGCGTGACATCTTTTGACAATGGCCACCTTTTCCGGCCTTCAATTGTTTTGTTTTGATTATTTTCTCGATTAAAAAAAAAGTCGTTTGTAATCTTTGGCGTCATGTGCCATGTGTGAATTTCTCGCTCATAGGGAAGTAGCTATGTGAAAAATCGATTGCAAAAAGAGTACCAAACAGGCAAAGAAACAGACGGACAGGCCAAGCAACGAACTTATATAAACGTGGTAAAAGATAACACATTTTATGTTTTTACCCGGCTGTGCGGATCAAAAATCAGATGTTCCACTCTGTTTCCCGAACTATTGAACCGATTCTAATAAATTATCTTTCATATTATTCGTCATTCGTCAATAATATTTAAGATTTAACGTTGAAATTTTACGTAATGTACAATCGGCAAAATGTAACCCTGTTCGTAGATTTTTGTCATAGTGACATTTTATTTGTCAATTCTTAAAATTTTATTTATGGGATTATGGGTCATAGATAGATTTAGGTTCATTAGTCCTATCAAATACAAACATACACGCTCACAAGCCTTTAATAACTATTGACCACAGAAGAGAAAACTTTTGTTTTTTCGAGTGTGTATGACCCATTTGTTGTAACGCCACTGTGATACAGTTTTATGATGGGTGAGGGGTTAAATTTAACGATTGTCGCATATTAGACAAAAGATTGCATTGTTTTAACTTAATTATTCTGCATAGCGTTATGTTAAAACGCTGCTAAATGCTTAGACATCTCTTTTGTATTGTCTCTCCACGTAATTGTCTCTTTCTATCTTGTCAAGTCATGTTCTTGTCATGCATAATAATGCAATGCATGCATTTAGTTCATTTATTTTGTTATGCATACATTATCCGCGCGTTCATTTAAATATTCATAGAATATAGATCATATATTATGCGTTACCAACGTGAAAGATTCGGATAGGTACAAAAATATGCAAATGGAAATTTCTTTACTAGTTTTTGTTTGCATGATATCATCATATCACATCCAATGCCGAGGTTTTTTGAGTAAAAATATACCTGTGCCTGGAAACCCGCTCTTCTATGCATATGTTACATATACATATATGTGCTTGCAATCTTCAAAATGAATCCAGGAGAATCCGTTAAATCACACACACTGTCACCGGGATTTAAAAAACCTGTGTTTTTATTTGATTCCATGTAACATTATTAACGTATGGTGATCCGCATGTACTTTTTTTTTTTTTTTTTTTTTTTTTTATGCCATAGTGATGACAAACGAGCACACAGGCCACCTGATGGTAAGTGGAAACTGTGACCCATAGACATTCGCATTCACAAGACTGCAGAGCAATCCTAAGACTGCAAATGCGTTGCCAACCCTGAGGACTAAGATGGAAGATGTACTGTCTTAGGTCTTTATTAAACAGTTTATCGGAGCATCTAATAAATTTAGCCATGCAGAAAATTAACGCGGCGTTGAGTGTTTTCTTTTTTAAACGTTAGCAACCGGAGCTATTGAGTTCAAGATTAATTTAACTAGGATTATTTGCTTTTGTTTTACATTGACTCCATTTCGAAATTGTTGTCACCAGTATAACATGATGTCGAACATTACATCTTTCTAGATCGTTTCTACGTCAAACTTTCTCGTCTAACAAGAACAGAGTTTGACATACCGAAATTTCACATTTAGACAGGTCTAAATTGATTGTGATTAGATTCGAATTGAACCCATTGTATGGTATAACAAGTTCTGGAAAGTTTTGATGCGTGAAGAGGTACCTACAGCTGATTATAAACAGATGAACACATCTCTTTGTAGTCTACAGTACATATAAATAAATAGTTAAAATCAGTATCAATAGTTGTGGTTTTATTTTAGTGTTCTTTAGCAAGGAAAATGAAAATCGGGCTTTTGGACCACTGAAATTTTCAGAAGTGACACAAAACCTTAGGCAGATCCGTTTTCCTTTGATGAAAACATCTTACAAATACAAATATAGAACAACCCTAGGCACATTGCACAACTTTTGTTAGGTTTACTTAGGATCTTCAAAAATCACTTGTAGGTACTAGCAAATTTGTCGTCATCCAGCATATTCTTCGTTATATATGTGTACCAGGGCCCAGACAAGACGCACTACGCTAGCTAGCGTTTCTGTTCGTTTAGTTTTTAAACCAATCGCGTCACTGGTAGATGACGTGATACGAAAAGTCACGTGATGTGCCAGTGACGCGATTGGTTCAAAAACTAAACGAATAGAGACGTTAGCTAGCGTAATGCATCTTGTCTGGGCCCTCAACTCTTTAACTTTGCGCTGGCTTCTCCGTAATGATGGTCTCGTCCGAAGTGCTAGTAGATACACTTATATTACTGACGAGTAAAAGGGCCGTCATGTACTCGTAGCTAATTTCCTGAATAAACATTTTGAATCTCGAACATCTTCCTCAGCTGATTCACTTGATTACCAGAATCTATGTCACAAACCCAAACAAGACCACTTAATCCGAGTCGCAGACGCTATTGTCCACCGAAATTATCTTTTTGGTTACTTAAACTCCTACCATGAAGAAACAGCTTACATAACTAACCGCATATTACTGGAATGGGTTACCGAGAGGACGCAATGCAATACCGCAGCCTGTGGCAGAGGAATCAGATGAAATCTTACCACATTTCGATGTCCGGGTGTCGCAAGGACTAGATTTTACAATAGGCCTATCTAGATGAAGGTGGTGATTGTAATTCAGTTAAAAGCGTGTTATGATTGCTTCAAAGCCAAACTAGAAGACGGCTGTGACTTCATTCTTGTAGAAGTAGTTTTTCGCTAGTCCTCCATGTTTATTTCCGTCAGGGATAGATTTTCGAAAAAGGCTGTCTTGGTACATCTCTAGGGTACCTAAGGAAGATTCTCTCCAAATTGCTAGCTCCTAGGATATATAGATTGACTGTGCGTTGTCTGTCATTCAGTCATGGAAGAATTTTATATGAATAGATATATAGAATGGTACCTACGGTGTAGTTTGGATGAGAAAGCTGAAGATGTGCATTGGGAGAGGCTTTTGTCCAGCAGTGGATGAATACGGGCTGAGAAGGCTGATGATGTGATTTGATATAGATATAAGGTAGATTATTATATTAAAGCAAACGATATCATAAGGAAAGCCACATTAAACCTAAACCGGAAGGAGGAAATGTACCACATTCAACGTACTCCTATCGTTCAGTCGGAACGGTGCTGCACAAATTCTTTCAATCAATTACTGCACTAATCATCGTTGCAATTGCCGTTGTCGTGTAAATTCGTGCCCCATTTACCAACTACTCATTTATAAACTAGTCATATGACAAAATAACGTAAAAAAATTAAGTCCGTGACGTAGGTTTATTTTACAGGGGAAACATCCCATCAGAACAGGACCAAGGAAGGTCACATCTACAAACACCATAAGGCCATTTGACTTTCTGCCGGCGAGAAATGAACAAAAGATATACATTAATAGATTACTGGTTGTTCACACTACCGGCGAGAACTTCTCGACTAGTATGTCGAAAGCATAAATATAGATCCCTTGTCAGTAAAAGAGATACATATTATTAGATCGCTGGCTCTACTCGCTTCCCGATCACCATCGGCGGTGGGACAAACGCCTATGCTCTGAGGGCCTAATATGGCGACAATCGCGTGACAAAATATGAACAAAACATCCGTAACTTTTTGACACGTATGTACGAGAGTGACGGATGCTTTATCCACTTTTTATCAGGTCATAAACGCAAGCATTCTAGGCTCGCTGATAGGACAACTTCAGCTCACCGGTTATTAACTCGGCAACGAGTTGAAAAGTGAATTCTTGAAGGGAATCACCGCCGGTCCGTGATGGGCGCTGCGCTGACCGCACCGTCACCTCTCAACCGTCCACTTTCACCCGCGCATCACCCGCGGCGTCTGCGCACGATACCGGCCCGCTTTCCGTTTCGTTTCGAGGGAGGGCTTACATGCGGCTTGCTCGTGCGATTACTTAGAAATTGGCTGTAGGTGACACGTGACACTTAATATAACTCTAGTAAAAATTACTATTTCTTAAACGGTCCCCAAATCTAAAAATTATCAATGACATGTAATCATGTATGACATGTAATCATGTTCCCACAGTCAAACTGTTACTCCAGTTTTGTGGGGCAATGCCTAATTGTTAGTTTTTAAAAAATTGTACTTATTAAATAAATAAATAATAAATTATAACGATGTTTTTTTTGAGCTATCTAATGATGTGATAGTTAATGCGGCTGGTAAAAAATGATTTTTTGAAAACAAGTTTTTTTTTTTTTTATAATCAAGATATGAGCCAACAAAGATTGGTTCCTATCTCCTTCTAGTAAAACCTGTTACAATGACGCCACAGTGCACTTCAGTGGGTTTATTACGACGTATCTGTGCAATTCATTTTACGCTGAGAGAAAAGGACACAGTTATGTAAGTGCTATAGCTCCGTTCCTTTCGCTCACCGTAAAATGAACTGCATAGTCATGTGAGTCATGTCATAATAACCCCCCAGATCTCTCTGTCTAATTAGCAGTTTAAAATGCTTGTATCATTCGTATTTCTTGACCGATTTTATTGTGATCTCTTTTACGGTATTTTCATATTTTGTTGAGAAGTGCAATTTAAAAATCCATGCATATTCCCTATGCAATTCTTTATTTATATTTTGCAACATCATGCTCAAAGGATGATTGAAAGATCAAACCTTTTACTCGTATGGTCAAACAGATTCAGTGAGCTAAAAGCGAAGTCCTGGAATAAGTATACTTGAAGTGGTTTCTGAATAAATCCCACAAACGGATCTAGCGTTTTCCATACTAACACCTGTATTTATAGTCAAGAAAAGTAATTACTTGAGTAAAAGTAATGGCTAAAGCAACGATTTTTATATGTATTTTGACACTACTATTTAATACTCAAGTTAGTACTATTCTTGACTATAAATACCTACGGGTGTTAATGGCGTTGCTTAATAACTAATTTCTAGTAACACTATACTATAACTAATAAATCAAACACTGAAGTAACTAAATTAATAGGCAATTATATTTCCAATTGCTATCGTATCAAATACAATTACATTCTCTCACACGATGCGAACAGCGCAAGCGATAGAGTAGGCAATGCGCTTTATACTTAGCCGACCACGTTATTTATTTTGTGAATCGTATACATACCTACATATCAAAATTTCTCTAAAGATTATTTCCACTGTACTTTAGTAAAAAAAAACTCAAAGATAATACAAACTTTTGGTTATGGACACGGAGGTCATTTTTAAGAAACTAAAAAACTTTTGAGTCTATTTTTTCTTCGACTTCTCTATGTAAAAGATCTGTTTTTTAAACGCAATTTTTTATTCGCGCTGACCTTAAAAAAATCTATTGCTTTTACTCGTTGACTGGTAGAGAATGCCATGGGCATTAAGCCCGCCATTTGTACTTAATTGTATTTCGTACAAAAAAAAATCTCAGCTTAATTAAAAATATAAACAAGAAAAACATTATCTTAAGACACATCGCCATGTAAGCCACCTTTTTGGTCCCACTAGTTTAATGACCCGAATCCGGATGTGACCAAACCGCCATTATTCAATAATGGCGCGAGACGTCATGACGTCACGCCCGTTAGCCGCTACGGCCGTTTTAGGAGGTTTTAATAACTAGTTATTGACTTTGTGGATACTAGCGGTATTTATTGTGAGTTATGGTGTTACGTAATAGTACATTACTTAACAAAGGCTGTAAAAGAAAGAAAGCCCGAAATCGCAGGTATTTGAGACCCGAGCCGTAGGCGAGGGTTGTAAATATGCGATAGAGGGCTTTCTTTTTTACTGCCCGTGATGAGTACACAATTTTACGTCTTCACCTGGCCACAATGCGAGTTTTACCGTGCGCGCAGCGTGCGATAAAACTCACATTATGGCCAGGTGTTACGTAAACGAATATAAGAGCGTGAGAATTAATTAGACGGATGTAACTGTGTTTGTTAGATATTTCTCTTTCAGTTTTTTAATGTTAAGCATAAAAGTTAATTACTAATTTATTTCTAGTTTTAATTTGTGTTTTATAGTTGTAATTTATTGTCAACTGCTCGAGTATGTTATGGTCAGCAAATAATATTGAAAATAATTTCAATTAAAGTAGTATTTTCTCTACCAACATTTCTGAAACATCCTGTATAGGTATAGCAACAGTTCAAAAATAAAAAAAACTTAAAAACATTTATTTGCTTTAATTGTGCTAACGTTACTACGCACTCGGAAACGCCTTTAACGATTTTAATATTAACAGGGATTTTTCAGACCATTTCAGACCAGTATTGCTAAATTTACACTATCGAGAGGCAATCTAGAAAGTCTAGAAATCTACGTAAGGACAGTTCACACGTACATTTCTATAATATAGTAGACAATTCGCAAACGGCACATTAATAAACATGGATTGAGTGGAAAGCGAGCTTTCGTCATTTTGTGGAAACCCGCGATGGCAAGGCACGTGCGTATTGAAGAACGTTAGACTGTTATTCTAATCATCTAATGAATAGATTATCAATTTGAATGGGTGATCAATTTTGATACAGGATGTTCTTAATTTTGAAAACTATTAGCGTCAGACTTCATTATTTTTACACAAAATTTTGTGATTATCGAATTTTTTAAACGAAAAGGTGTAGAGACTTTTTTATTTATAGGTATGTACGAGTAGAATTGATCGGTCCGTAAGTTTTTTCCTTAAGATGTCGTAACCTAACTTTTGCGAAATATTTAATAAAACCCTTATGATAAGATAAGATAAGGTAATCATTTATTGTCAAAACTGTATAATATTATAATAAGATGTCAGGCATTAAAATAGTTCCAACAGTTTATCCATTTTCGGACGTACAATTATAATAGTTTACAATAATTTTACAAAGTTACAGAGAAATATTCATTTAGGTCATAAAAGCTTTTGCTAAGCAACCATTCCTTTAAAATGAATAGATGAATGATTATAATGTTGTTTTTAAATCCGTTAAACTTGTGTGGTAACTTATTTGCTACACTAACACGTCATGATTAACTTATTTTAAGTAAAATTTTCTTATGATTAGTAAAATTAAAGTGTAATGTTAATATTCTCGTCCTGTGGCGCGCTGTCGTGGATTAAAAAGAACATAACATATGATTTAAGACAACGGCTATGAGTTACCTAGTGCTTAAACAATGAACACCTTTCTCTTGTCAAGTAAAACAAAGTAACTACTTAAAACTTAGTTTCCGACAATACCCTAAGTTCTTACACAATTCTACGGAAATTTGTGAAACAGAGAAACTATTTTAGACTCGAAAACAATGAGAAATTATACAACGCGATTACAATCGTACGGTTTATGGGAACTGACATTACTCAATATGTTTATATTATTTAAAGATGTTTTGTGAGGTTTTATTTTATAATTAAGTTATGTCACGGTTGGACAGGATGTAGGTGATAGATGTAACATTTACTTGCTGTTGACGCCTTTAACAACAAGACGACGTCACGATGACGTCACGAATCTCGCGACCCCTCTCTGACAGACTGCATCGTACCGCCGAAACGGCAACATATATCGACCTACTTGTTAATAATCGTTTTAATTAGAATTAAATTCGTTCAGACTATCCTATGTATCAATTCATGGACCCTTACCCTGAGGAGTACTGAACACTTGCAAGAGAAAACGCGACGGTAATGAAAACTTAAATTATAAGGCTGAGTTATACTGCATTAGTCGCTAATTCGATTTTAGTTTTTATTGATACATACATACATACATACATTAAATCACACCTGTTTCCCAGTCGGGTAGGCAGTGACTACTTCTTTCCACCTGCTATGATCCTGACAAATCTCTTTCGCTTCTTCCGCATTCATACCTACATCAAGTCATGAACGCAGGTTGGTTTCGTGTTTAGGGTTTTTACTGGTGTTTTTTTGAGTCTCAAATTAATACTACACATGTTTTTTTTGCTATTGTCACGTTTAAAACAGCTGAATGAGATAACAGTTACGTTATTTTTTATCCATTCATCTACTTATGTACAGATGTAGTGAATAATCCTTTCCCAATTAGCTTGAGTAGGTACCCATCAATAAGCTAATTGAGAAAGCAAGATAAATACGAACTAATCCGACAAAAAACGATGGGAAAGGATTATTCACTACATCTGTAGGTAAGTCGTAGTACTTAAAAGTGATTGATTTTTGCTGTTCCTCCCACAGTTGCTATGATTCACTTACACAATCCTGAATTCTAATATAATACTTTGACTAAATAGTATTTTGTCCTGGAATTAAATCGTTTTATTAGCGTTATTATAACAATTAAAACACACACGTCTCAAAATAAGATTTTGCTTTGCCGGAAGTTGGAACGATAGAAAACTCTTCAACGTTAGACATTGTATTTTCGTTTGATTGTTCCTTTCAAGTAATCCTAGAGAAACATTAATTATGAAAAGATAATGGCGCGTATTGTATCGGTAAATTAAACATCATAATAAATTACTGTTTTCCTGATAGAAATGATAAATTGAAAGATAACAAAAGTGAGAGTGCAGGCGATTTGTCTTTGTAATTAAAGTGCCGGGAGCCAAAACTAATGGATCGAAGTAAAGGTACCACACAACATTACCGGGTAGTCCTCAAGCAGTAGTGCCATTATGGTTTATTCAGACATTATCATCATCATCAATACCGTAAAACTACACAACTATGGTCCTAGCCTGTTACAATAGTCCAATTTTCCTCATTACATTAATCTAAAGTACCTTACGGCTATTATTGCTGGGTATATGTACTGTTTAGCCTAAAATCGAGCTATCATATTTTTAGAATAATGTGATAAGTAAAATTGGACTATTATTGTAGGCCAGGACCATACCTAGTTGTGTAGTTTTACGGTTACCAATTTGCTTACATACCTCATCACATAGGGTTTTATTGATTAATTTTGTAAATATGTTACCTACTTCTTCAGTTTTCATTATTATTTATTTATTTAAACTTTAAGTATTGCACAATAAAAGAAAAGTACAAATAGCGGACTTAATGCCGTAAGGCATTCTCTACCAGTGAACCAACTGGCCAAACAGAAACAAGACAAAGGTTCATTCGCATTTTTTACCTAGTAAATTTTTAACAGACGAGTTCTTTCCAATTTTTTCCCGACGCATTGTTCCCCATTCCAGAAATCGATTTAATAGTTCTGACGTTAAACATCTTAGCCTAATTGTGCAAAATGAGGTCACAGAATTATAATTTTTTTTTAAAGTTGATGGTAATTCTGTAGCTCTGCCTCTCTGGGAATGAAGGCGTGAGTTTATGTATGTATGTAGTTGACGGAGCTCTGCTTCCGCGGAGTTCCTATATCCGGGTACTTGGGCCCTTCGGGCCTAACCTAAACTTATCTACCTATTTCGACCTAGTTATAAGTGTGAAGCGATTGGAAAAATACTGGAACATATGCCAGTGGAAAAAAAAAATTGGGAAAAATTCTAATATTAATTTTGGACCTAAGAAAATATTACTTACCTAAATACATAGAAAACGTCCAAAACTTTGTAATACGGTTCCCTTGATGCCCTCTGGGTACGGAGCCATAGAAACGCTACATTAGCATTACATAATGAAGTTACACAATACTTCTATCGTCTAATACCTCTTAGTGATTGATGATATTAAAAGGATGACAGCTCATTCGTGAATTCGCTTTTCGTGTTCATTATCTTTATTGTATAACCAATTTCTCTATTCATATGCTAAGCCTACTGCTTAGTAATTTTCTTCCAACTTAACAGGTAAATCGCTTAAGGAATGCCGTTCAGTGTAGTGGAAAAGACAACACGTTGATTCAGTACAAAATTTACGCATACCGTCACAGTTGAGTGAGATTTAAGATGGCGATTATCGATTGTTATTTGCACATCATCATCATTATGATCACCACTATACGTCATCATCACCACTTTATACTGGGTTAACAAGTTGATGCATGCCCTAGTTCAATCACTGGCGTAAGTTGTGGCTTCCTTTGATTGGGTAAGTATCGATCTACATTTTAAAATATTGGGTCCTTACCTATGAAATTGGCTTTTTCTTACGTGTTTTATTTCGTACGGAATTTATTCATTTAAATTTTAACTTCCAAAATCTTTTTAAATTTCATTAATATGTGTTACAAAGGTTTAATGTTTAAAATTAAAGTGTGAACTCAACTCTTTTCATGTGGTGCGAGTTTTGTTTCACAGAGTTTTATGAAGTTAACTATTCTTAAGTAATTAAGATATTTATAATATAGCTTAGAAGTGTCCACTATTCCTGTCAAAATTTTGTTTGGTTTGCATATTTGACGTTAGTAAAAAATCCGCAAAATTAAATGTATGATAACCACAGTTTTCATAAAATTCTCCACATAAAACGCCAATTTCATAGGTAAGGACCTAATAGATATAAGCAAAACTCAGATATACTCAATGACTAAATTAAGTAATTACTGTCGAAGACGCGTTAGCCTAGTTAGTTGTGGCTCTACCCACAAAGCAAGCGTTCCCGGGTTCGATTCCCTGTATGGGAAGATATTTTTGTGATGAGCGCAAGCATTTGTTTCTGAGCGTTGGATGTTTTTTGTATTTAAGTACGTATTTCTATGTATAAGTATGTTCGTCGTGGTCTAGTACAAGCCTAGAGCTTAGTTTGGTATTGGGTCATTTTGTGTGAATTTGTAGCCTGATTGTGCCAAATGTGGTTACAGAACTATCAACAAGTTTTAACGAGTTGTTGGTAATTCTGTAGCTCTGCCTACCCCACTCTGGGAATGAAGGCGTGAGTTTATGTATGTATGTATGTCTCCTAATATTTATTTAGTTATTACCTGCATGTCAACCGAAACATAAGTCCAATGCTGGGCATAAACCTTTCCAAAGATTGATCGATCATATACAGGGTGGAAAGATAAGTCGGGCCCTGGAGGGAAACTACCTTAAATCCTTATGTTGGCTCATTTTACTTAAAATAGACATACTTTTAATTTTAAAAAGAAACAAAACTGCATTCAAAGATTTTGTTAAATTTTCTTGTCTCTCCCGGGAATCGAACCAGCTAACAATTTTGAAATTGAAACCTCGCTATTTTATTCTTCTAATGGATAAGTTTATTGTTCGGGAATAAATGTCTCTAAGACACACTTAATCTTAGAATTAAAAAAAACTGAAATTTAACATTAATCATATCGAGTGTTTACTTTTTACATTTTTAGCTGGTTCGATTCCCGGTAGAGACAAGAAAATTTAAGAAAACCTTTGAATGCAGTTTTGTTTCTTTTTAAAAATAAAGGAATGTCTCCTTTAAGTAAAATGAGCTAACTTAAGGATTTAAGGTAGTTTCCCTCCAGGGCCCGACTTATCTTTCCACCCTGTATACCTATCGCTGTTCCTAAAGTGCAGACCTAGACCTTAGTATCGGATTAGGTCAAAGTAAGATTGTCCCCAAACATTAATGATTACTAACTAACTGGAGATGTCATCCCGACTTGGACGCTTTTCTGAAGGATTGACCAAAGATTGCCACAGACAGACAATTGTAGAAATCAAGGGAGGAGGCCTTTACCCAGCAGTGGGGCACTATATTGGGCTAATGCATAATGATAAATATTAAATGCATCCATGAAGGTGCAGCCCGGGTCACGCTGCATTAAGAACTATCTCGCCGCTGCGCCGGCGCACGGAATGCACTTTCATCTCGCACAGCGTCACGCGCAGGCGCGTATCCACGTCGCGTTAGTATTTAGGTCACATAACACGTATGAAGAAGACAATAGAGGGAATCAAATCAACAAACCCTTAAATATTCCGTGCCAGCGACAAGCTTGGTGTGTACAGTCAACCAATTTGATTCCTAGGTCACTATGGACTTTGTCAACGTGACGTTGTAAACCAAATCATAGGGAGTCTCTGACGTTTTGGTTGACAACGTCACTTTAACATAGTCCAAAGTGGCCTAGAAATCAAATTGGTTGACTGTACAAGTTTGATCAATTGCTAGTTAGTGGCGGTTAATGAGGTAACGAGTTAAGGTAGGCCTCTACAGCATCCGACGCCTTGGATACAGACTACCAAAAGTACCAAAGATGCTTTGCATTTTAAAATTTGAAACACTCCTTAGTCAACAGGCTATAAATAAACAGACATATATATACAAGTAGATAATATCGCACATTGAATACAAAACGGACACATTCCAAAATAATTTACTCTTCCATTAAAAATCGTATTCCAACAGCTTCTAATTTTAAAATGCAACACTGACTCATTTTGGATTGTGTCCGTTTTGTATTTAATGAACGATATATGCACCTGATTTTTTTATCCTTCAGTCAGTCTGGTATAAAGAGGTTGTACCTTTCAAATTTAGCTTCCTGGTAATTTTGACTGGCTTAACCAATCAGTTTCCTAATCCGAAACGTCCTTTAATTGAAGGGTAAAGTTATGTGGACGACACGTTGGAAATCTTTTGAATGATTAGTTATCTAATAAATGCCTTTCAATTACCTAGTCATTATAAAAAAAACTTCTAACGCTTTGGTAACTTGTAACTATGATCACCTATAGTGTTTTCAACACATGACGGCTCGCCCGTCATTCAATTTGACGTTTTGCAGTAGCGTAACGCGTATACGTTATATTAAGGCATTCTGGCACTCCGTAGATTAAAAACACTATGATTGCCTATCAAGATATTAAAAAAAGTGAAGTTCCGAGGCTTCCGTACCGCCTCATACAGCTACTGTGAGGTTTTATTGTATTCCAATTTGAATTCAATTTTCGAATCAGGGCGAGCCCAGCTCACACTTGTTTTTTTTTGTATTCCCTGCTTTTCTTCAGGGTTTGTAATATAATCAATCCAAATTTGACGCTTGTAAGTTTTAGCGTTTTTACGATACAACAAAAATAAAATTATTTCTCCAATTAACAGTATTAAGCCTATAGTTACATCTCTTGTCTATGCTTATTATAGTTATAACATCGTAAATCTATCCAAATTAATCTTGACAAGAGCTGTTAGCTATACTTTAAAGAATGTAAAGAAATTAAAATATTTACGTCGTTAGTCGTGGCCATTGCACCTAAATTGATCGATTTTAAAAATCGAAAGTTGACAAAACGTAACAATTACTATTCCGTGATCGAACCATACACGTTTTAATTTTGGCGATTAACATTCTACGTTCGTCTATTGTTAACTTGGATTTCCTACTTCTATGCAACTGTAAAATGTCGGAGTTGCATTTTAAAATATACTTCAACTCTCTACTTTTACTGCTACAAATTTAGTTACTTAACTAACTTAGGAAACGGCTTTTAACAAAGTGGAGTAATCACATTTTTTTTTCTTCAATTTCTGTAGTCACCATCGCACCCACAATTTCAATAATGTGAAATAGAAATTGTGCCGTGTCGTCTACATATAAATCAAGTTAATTGACCAACTATCGCATTTAAATCGTACCGGATCATTAAATGATCAACCGTGTTAAAAAAACTACGCGAGCATGTTAAACCGAGCTCATATCACTTTTTTTATCGAAACGACAAGATCTCGCGGTTAGCGCTGTTCTTTGTGGTTAGCTATTATACCGATAATAAATATTCATAGCGCGTTTATGAAAACAAATAGCACAGAAAGGTGTTATTATTTAAGGTTTCTAGTTATCATTAAATGCGTCAATGAAATAACTCTTGTTCATTTCCTCTTTACAGATAGAAAATGACTTCGACAGGAGAAGGCAGGCTACGGTCGGCCATCCCGGCTTCAACGAGCACCAAACCAGATTCGGACTGAACTCCCCATTACAAAACTTTCAACAGGGAGGCCTACTGAGCACTCCAACACCAGCGCTTCAGTTCCAACAACCTCTATTCCAACAACCTTACGTGCCACAGTTCAATAATCTCCTAGCGACTCAGAGCATACCCAACAACGCGGGTAACTTGCCCCTGGGTAACAACGGATTTTTCAATCAGGCACCGAGCATTCCTCTACAAAATAACTTCCAACAGCAAAACCTAGGACAAATCCCCCAAAACAACCTTCTGGCCCAAGCGCCGACACTATCCACATTCCAGAATGGATTACCTGTTCAGCAGAACTCTGGGTTTAATAGCAACTTGCAGGGTAATACTGTTAATATTGGACAACAGAGACCCACTCAAGCTGCCTTTCTGCCTACTCTCCCTACCACGCAGAACCAGCAGTTCCAACAGAGCCCAATAACGATTCAGCAGGCGCCTAATCTTGCACCGCAAAATTTAAACCTGAATAATGGACAGATACCATTTCAATCGTCGCTAGGCCAAACTCCAATTTTCTCCAACGGCCAATCTTCCCAAATTCAGAACTATTTTGAGCAACAATCACAAGAAAATCTGGAGAAACTGAAGGAACTGCAAGAGAGACAACGGATCATTCAGAAACATCAAGAGTTTGTTCAAAAACAACAGCAAAAGCAACAGGAGAAGGTAGAAAAACTTCACGAGGAATTCGTAAGCAAACAAGCGACTAAGACGACACCAACTTTTTCCACCACGGAACGCTACGACGATTTCTATAACAGAAATCAGGACAAGCGCAGACCGATTCTCGCGCATGAGACGGATTTATTTAGGAAAGCTGTCGAAATGTACGAGAAGCAGCACCCTACCACCACCACCACCACAACCACCACAACCACGACCACTCCAGCCCCTACACCGAGATACAGATCCAGGGCTAAGCCTCCAGCTAAGGTGAGGGGCCCCCCTCAAGACAGAAACAAACAAAAACTGTACAACGAAATCAAAACTCTACTGGAAGAAAGCGAAACTAAAGGCTTTGACGACAGTTTAAGAGCTAAAAGTGTTGCGCTTCTGCAGAAACCTGACATTTTAAAACAGTTGAAAGTTGCTTTAGCTGAAAACCCAGAGGACTTCAATGAGAAAAACTTCTCGTCACGAGAGATATCTTTGAACGGGCAGAAATTCGAAGTAATTAGAACGACTAACCCAAATTTGATTCCGAATGGAGCGATAACTGCTGACGGATCAAACATACAAATTATGTCTTCACCTGCGCCACAAAAAGAAAGCAGAATTAATTTCGACGACTTTACAAAGGGCGTATTACCTCCCGGTGCCGACTTTGAACTGATCCGACAATCAGATAACGGCAAACTTGAAGAAGTTTCCAAAATACCGAGCACGATCCAAAACAAAAAGAAAGTCACTTTTGTGTTTTTAGAAGAGCAAGACGACGGCTCGTACAAGGTAAAAGGTGTGAAAGCTAACGGCCAACAAACAGAAGAAGGTCCTGAAGTGGAAAACATATTAAACAAAATAAAGAAAGGCGAAATTCAACTTCCTGGACCAACCAAGATATCAAATGGACTGTTCAGCTCCACCACCGCCAGTCCATCAACTGAGGCCAATGACTACATAGCCGAGTCATCTCACCACCCATCTAGCTACTCTAGCTACGTCACAACATCGAATCATGGATCATCTGGTCATACTAACCCGATTATTCACACAACGCCTTCCACCTACCGGAGTTCCAGCGCTCAGACGACGAGACACAGCCAACCACAAACCTACACGCCTTCCACGCGTGCTGCGTCCACCACAGAGAGATATATTTCCAAATCATCGACACCAGACTACACGTCACGAAACAGCTTCAACCCATCAACAAGAAATACTTTCCCGAGTTCAACAACATCTTATGTCACATCTACGCCTTCCTATCGTCGCACCCCTGAAGACTTGGTCGTGATCGGATCCAGCACGATTCCGCCAAGCGTGGACGAAGGCAATTCTCATCTTCAATTCGCTAGACAAGCGAACCCTGGTCTGGTAGACATTTTGAAAGAAAACGGCCTTTTTGCCACCGCTAAATATTTGCGGCAGTCAGGGTTGGATACCATTTTGAACGAAACAGGGCCTTACACGATATTTGCACCCACGGATAAGGCTTTCAGAACTTTGTTAGTGCAGCTTGGAGGACCTGATAGAGCTGAGGAGAAGTTCCGTGATAATCCCAGACTACTGAGTGGCGTAAGTATATCCATAAAAAGAAAACTAATACCACCTAGTCACTTCGGTCCATGCCATTCAACGTATGAAATGCGTGTTGTGAGTCGTAGATTATGTAGATGAAACGACACATGGAAGCAGGCATGGTCGTTGCGCACACGTTTAATCTGCAGATAGCTATATGACTTGCGTGTGTCTCTCTAATTTCCGTGGCATAAATCGTGCTCATTACTTTAACTTCCTTTCCAACTATGAGTCTAGCAAGAACGTCAAACACACGACATTGTCTAAGTAGTATAGAAGAAAGGGGAGGCACTGATTTAACATGGGGACTACCTAGACCCGCAGTATATTTAATTTCCTTGTTTTCTTTATATCTTCAGTTGCTGCTTCACCACGTGATCCCAGGGGCTTTCGACATTGGTTCTCTCCAGGATGAGATGACGGGGGTCTCTCTAGCTGGCACGCAGTTGAGGGTCAACCAGTATGATATGCACGACGTCGAATGGAACGAAGTTCGCGTGACCACTGTAAATGGAGCTCGAGTGCTCGAAGAGAAGAAGGATATACATATACCACAGGTAGGTCATTAATCTATGTTTAGATTGACTGAGTACTGGTTGTGCTTTCGGTGTCTGGCTAGACGATTTTTTGAGTACCTAATCAAAACTTTAAAAAGTTCAGTCCCTTTCTTAACCACGAACATTTTTTTGACGCCTTAATAAAATCTTCGAGCAAATACACGTTTCTGCTAGGATAGTGTTCCTGAATACTAAAAGGCAGATAAATTCCATGTGTACTTTTCAAAAATCCATCTCTTTGGAAATTTGCTTATGAAATTAACATTTTGTATCTTTGAAACCAAACACTGGAAACTTGTATCATTTTTTAGGGTTCCGTAGTCAAACTAGGAACCCTTATAGTTTCGCCATGTCCGTCCGTCCGTCCGTCCGTCCCCAGTCTAGCTCAGAGACTCATAGTACTAGAAAGCTGTAATTTGGCATGAATGTACATATTAGTCACGCCAACAAAGTGGTAAAATAAAATTTTGAAAAATATTTTTTTTTAATGCACCTCCCCTACACGTAACGTGGGGATGTCTTTTTTTTTTCTTGCCTACCCCATAGTGTGTGGTGTCGTTGGATAGGTCTTTCAAAAATATTGCGGGTTTATGAAAACAATTTTTCGATTAAGGGATCCGTTTATGAAATATTAAGCTTTAAAGCGCAATTTTTTGTTAGAGTCAAGTGTCCCCCCCCCCCCTACAGCCAAAACTACAAGTACTAAAAATCTGAAAAAAATCTTCAACGAAAGCGCATATAACGAATTTTAAAGGAAAACTATCACGGCTAAGTAGACATGATTAGTTCCTGAGATACAGGCGATTAACGGGTTTATACCTACTAAAAATCATCTAAGACAGCGCCAAATAACTTTAAATAGAAAATTGTTTCATACATGTTGATTTTTGGGATAGATTTTTGTGTTTGTCGTTACGGCTTCGGAACCCTACACTGAGCATGGTCCGACATGCTCTTGCCCGGTTTTTTTTTGGTTGGGTTTTGTAACATTCCTTACTACAAACAATCCACTATGATTAGGTCCTAATGAAACTCAATGATAAAAAAACCTCCTTGTTCCAGGGCATAGCGCACGCCGTGGACCGTGTGATGTTCCCTCTCCCAGTGGGAGACCTGGTTCAGACGCTGCAGGCCGACCGCGACCGCCGGTTCACCACCTTCCTCAAGGCTGTACAGGCCAGCGGCTTTGCGGACACGCTCTCGGGTTAGTAACGTCTTCATATCAACTTCATCATCAGTAACATATTGATAGGATTCAGGTGAGTAACATCGGTACCTGAAAAACTGAGGATAAATTTATATGTCTTGATCACATCACGTTTGCAAGAGTTACGAAGGTTAGGTGGATGTCGTTCCGAAAAATACAGACGAATCAAATGGTTTGTAAAAATTGATAAAAGTATAATGCAATTTTGCGGAGCTTAGCCTGCAACGCATAAATCTGTATTGCACGAGGACTTACCTTAACCACTAAGTGGACTCTACCCTATAAGTACCTACGAGCTCGCTCATATCACTAAGGTGTTATTTCAAATTAAAACCAAAAGCAAGTTTTGAAAATCATACTGTTTATGTGGCTAATATTGAACTTTTGGAACCTTCTTTGCTTGATATCCTTAGAGTGTGCGCAGGACTTACATAACCTAATTCCACCATCATCTTTGAGCGACTTCACGCTTATGCTGTCGAAATACAATTTTTTCGCACAAACCGTTTCACTGCTTTTTTAATGCGAACGTGAATAGGCTTCCACTGACCCTGCAGGCTTCATCCTAGACCTCATCATTATTTACCGTCAGGATGAGATAGAACTCTAATACTGGCCAGCGTAGAATAAAAATAAAAAAATGCCTTGAATCTCGTGGCTTAGGTAGACAGTGCCTTTACAGAATAATCACTTGACGATGATATCATGACACTATTGTAAAGTAGTTGGAGACTTCAGACCACAAAGAAACTTTACCTTCCTCGGGGAGTCAGATTAGATTCAGCAATATTAGAACTCCCCAACCGTTCATTCCAGAGAGCAAGACCTACACAGTATTCGCACCGACGGACACGGCGTTCGCGCGCGTCCCCCCGGCTGAGCTCGCGCGCTACTCGGACAAGGCGGCGGCGCGCGCGCTGGTGGCGCGGCACGTGCTGCCCGGCACCCTGTACAGCGCCGGCATGAGATACTACCAGCTCAGGAACACCATGGAGGACGATACTCCGCTTACGCTGCAGAAAAATGCCGGTGAGTTATATTATCTGGAACTACTTACCGCAGATTATCCGAGACTTCTTTGCCCGCAGTGTCTTCCTCTAGCCAGGCTCAATATACGCACTGAGCGAAAATAATTACGCTAGCTGTTCTGTAATCTAAGTCCAATTGGGATCTCTGAGATTAACCAGGTAACATTATGCCGTCCTTCTGCCTTTAAATTCAAGGCGCGTCAATTAAAATGGACCATGTAAATTTTCGCCAGATTAAATGTGTGTCATTTGCAGGACGCGGTAATTTTAAATTTGTTTTCACTGTTATTTACAAATGTAACCTATACATTACTACTACAACAATACGAGCAGCTACGATGACAAGTCACGAATCCTTATCGTTTTGGTAGGTAGGTACGTCAGATTACGCAAATCTGTAAGACAACCAGGTTAATCCTTATTTTAATCTTTTAAAATAGAAATGCATGATCTTAATCTCACCGTTTTCTTTTCCCAGGCCGTATAAAGGTGAACAACGCGCAGGTGATAACGCACAACATCCCCGCGACCAACGGCGTCATCCACGCAGTCGACACGATCCTCTAACCGCCATCTTGCACATTTTCCCGCCAAACTTGTCTTAGCGTAATGGCGGCCGTTTCCTCGTGGTCCTACTATTTTTGTCCTACTGACTTTCGACGGAGCCCCGCCCAAGGGCGGAGCTCCTGCTTCCAAGTGGTTTTGCCCTTCGGGCATCTGAAGATACCTAACGAACCTAACCTACCTACTTTTACAACCACAATTAGTATTTAGTGATAAAATCTAGGTTCACTTTTTGACCAGTAGGACAAATTAGTAGGACCACGAGGAAGTAACTGTAATGGCGATGATGTCAGAACGAAACGCAGTTACAAACTATCTTTATTTCTCTTTTTCACTCTAGCGAGACCAAATTGAGAGAAAGGGACAGGGAATCCCAAGTTTGGCCATGCGCTAAGACAAGTATGCGGAATTTTACCCGCCAAAATTAGCTTCAGTGAAGCTTACGTCTGCATACACGATTTTAAAATTAACTCACAAGTTGTCTATGAAACCTATTAATAAATTAATAAATTACAAATATATTGTAGGGCAATTGGCACTTCACGCTCAGTATCAAATGCCGTACTAATATAAGTTTTATTGTCGCATATTTATAAACACTAAGCAAAAACAGTTATTTTTCATAGTTTTGTAGATCGTTCGGTGAGTTTACGCCTTTTGTAACGAAGTGTGTACAAGAAGTATTATTAAATTTACTTATTTAGTCCATTTTGGTAAAAGCAATTTCCAGCTTCAAACATTGATAACACGCCGTCCCTGGATTACAATAAGACTGTAAATATAAACTAGGATAAGAAAATAATTTATAAACATGTTAATGTTTTTTGTAAATAAAATCAATAATTAACTTATGTCGTTGTTTCATTTATTTCAAATTCATTATACATATGTTAATTACATAAAAAATAAACACTAAGAAATTCCATGAAATTAAATCAAAAAGCAGAGCCCGTATTAATAATAAACTCATCTTGGCTGAGAGGCCCGTCACAAGATATGTCAAAGTAAACGTCAAGCCATAGAACACTTTATTAATATGGGCCTAAGATTTGTGACTAATATTTGCTAGCATAATTTTCAACTTGGCGATTTCATCATCCTTCGCCGCTAATTCTTCCCTCAAAGACTTTATGGTTTCATCTTTGTTTTCAGAAAGGTTTTGAAGTTCCTCCAGGAGTTGTCTTGTGTCTAGCCTCCTCGCCGGCCGCCTCTGAACGAGTTTCCCGATGATGTGGGCTACTTTAGGGTAGTTAGCGGTGAGGTGTGAGGGGATCTGCCCCTTGCGCAGGTCTGTGATGGTCTTCACCCGTTCCATGTCTGTGCTGAACGGCTCGATCATCTCCAGCAGAATGATGCCGAGGCTGTACATATCACTCTGGAAAGGGAAAAAAAGTTACAACACATTTCAATAAAATTAGTCAACGGATTTTTGTGTCCCGCGGTTTTTTGGGTCTAAACATGGTCTAAAGTTAAATTAATTTCGTTTAAACGTCATATCATTAAACAATAAAGCCGATAATGCGTCGGTTAATTTAAAATTTCGACTTGAACAACATTTTTATTGTATTGGTTGTTTCAAACTCGAATAACCACTAATTTGGCCGACTGTACGTGCTACACTTGCTTGCTTGCATGCATACTTTTACTTAACTGCTATAGAAGTAGACAAACATTTTAAAATACTTTTGAAGTAATATTTCCGGCTGTTCATGGCGACCATTTTTGTCAGCAAAGGCTGAAGGTATCGCGCAAAAATGTAAAGTAAGTATTTTGTGCGTGTGCATATCTTTCTTATTCTTATTATTAATCAAAACCGTTAAATCTCAAAAAAAACATTTGCAGTGCAAAAACTAAGGCATTATTGCCTTTCATGTGGGTCATTCATTTAAAATGTCTCTAATTCTAATCAAAGTCCATTATCTACCTAGTTTAATTCGTAATGATGCAACCACATACTACGGATGATTTACGGGTGACGCCGCCATTAGCCCCAACAAGCCAACATAACAGTAAATGACGTTTACGTAATTAATTCGTCTCACCGCAGCCCATACGAACGAAGCCCGCATGACCTTACCATTACAATTTATTGATGAGTATGTTAACATAAACCTACCTTGACAAATAAACATAGCTCGAAGTTTAACATTGATCTTGAAAATTGATCTGATAAAACAAGAAATTTAAAAAGCGTGGAATATGAAGGTCACATGTTACAAATATTTGTTAATGTGTCACGAATTACGCTTTAACAGGTAATTGCGCATTATCAAGTGTTATTTAGTTTTATTGCAAAAATAAACATTTTTAAAAGAAAGTTCTGAATTTTCAAACTCCTCAAAGTTAGAAACTCTGTATTAATTAGTGTTACTTATCTTAAAAATTAAATAAATGATGATGATGATATGGTAATCATTAAAAGATTATCTTACACAAAAATGTGGTCGCAAATTAAAAGAAAGGATAAAAAAAAATACCTTAGGATTGCATTGTCCATCCAATTGTTCAGGTGCTGCATATAAATGTGTGCCGACTGCCAGCCCACTATGGGACTGCTGCAACGGACACGCCAATCCAAAGTCACCCAACTGAACCAACATCCCTGCCTCAGTCTGAGCCACGAACACATTACTCGGTTTCACATCATGATGGATTATACCTCGAGAGTGTATATAGCTCAACCCTTTAACAAGTTGCGTAAACATATCTATGAGAACATCAATATGAGTCCAGGTTACAGGGTAATTAGTGTCAGGAGATATATCATATGAATCATCATTCTGTGCTGTGAAATCGTTAGAGCTCTTCCGGGACCTTGACATCAGGTTGTTACGTTCATCGAGCCATTGCTTTAGTGTTTGCGTACAAAATGTCATTTGGATGTATAGTGTTGCCCATTTCAAGTTAACTCTGGAACAGTTCTCGTATTCTTTGCTGTCGAATAGTTTGCAAACCGCATTATCCTGGAGTGACTCCGTGTCATCCTCACTTTCTGACTCTTCAAATTCTATAGAGTCATCAGACAACTCTTGACTGGTTGAGTTTTTGAAAGAAATGATAAAATCTGATTTACTCTTTTGCTTGTTCAATTCCTTTGAGTTGTGCGTTTTAAATGATTGTATAAAATTAGGGCTTGTGGAGAGAATATTCGAGTTAAGTGTTGAAAATTCTTCACTATCCATATCCATTTTAAATTTTCGCTTTTTTTTCTGCACTGTTGATTCTATCATGGGCTCAAGCCAGGCAGCTTTGTAGTTGACTATATTAGGATGGTTCAAACTTGCTATAGTTTTGACCTCTGCTAAGTGGGACATGATAGAGTTTACATCAGATGACTTGATGTACACCTTTTTAACTGCATATTCTACTCCATCCAACCTGTGTCTGGCTTTGAAGACGCTTCCAAACCCACCGCCAGCTATGAAGTACAGCTCCTCAAACTCTCTATGGTACCGGGACCATTCTAAGCAAGACGGCCTAACTATAGGCCAGGTAGCCGGTATAGTTATAGGGATTTCGGAACCACTAGCAACTGTTACTAACTGGTAGAGTGCTCGTTGATATTGACTGCGCATAACCTCAAACTCTCCCATAGCGTAAGAGTGATCTATCAGATTCATACTGTGGAGTTTTTCGCATATTGTGTTGTACAATTGGTTGGCTCTAGATGTGTCTTTTTCCAGGAGTGAACATAGTTGTTTGACGAGGGATTGGATGAGGAGGCTGATAGGTGTTGTGGCAGGTGATTGTACAATCTCCACCTGTTGCAAACTCTGATGGAGGACATACTCATGCTGGCTGTTTTGATTTAAACCTGAAATGAGATAAAACAGTGATGAATTAGTGAGTAACAGTACTAATTAAAGATAATGGTTTGATGATAGATTGGCCTAGTTGGTAGTTACCCTGCCTACAAAGTTAGCAGGCTTGGGTTTGATTCCCAGTATCTTCAAATATTTGTGTGTTGAGCGCAAGTATTTGTTTCAGAGTCTTTGAAGTTTTCTATTTAAGTATTTATTTCACTTTGTAAGTATTTATATCTTCAGCTAGTACCCATAGTGCAAGCCTAGAGCTTATTTACATTTATTTTAATGTATTTAGCTTTTTTTTGTAACTATTTAAAATATGGCATCAGATTTTTATACATACGAATTTTTAATAGCAGGTATATGCCATGAAATATTAAAGTAGGTAATTATGGATAAGGAAAATCGAGTTAATATGTCATTGTAACCACAACATAGTTTTTGCATATTTATGTAATTTAAATTTGAGTAGACTTTGCACCATAAGTGATAATTTAATTTGTACGTAAAGCTTTTGTTGCAGGCAGACAAAGGAATGAACAGAAAACAAATAACAGCACTTATTTCCAAAATACCAACTTCAAGTATAATAATATGTTATTTTTTATAAGATATTTTTATTATTTACAAAAAAAAAACAAATATTACACCTAATGTTTTCTTATGTTATATTAGGCAGGAATCCCAAACACGGAAATTACTAGAATAGGGTACAAGGTAGAAAAATGATCCCGTTAAACTTTTCAAGGTGAATATTGACTTTGAGCTCGTACTATCACAGCCACGTAGATTACGAACTAAAATACGACGTTAGAGTCATCATTAATTTCTAAGAGAAGATAGAGGTTGTCATTGTTACTTACCTAAGTCAAAAGCTTTTACGGTAGCCAGAGAGTCCCATTTATCCCGATTTTTACTTTCCATTTTGTATCAGTTCTATGATTCGATAGTTGACTCCAAAGCGCTCGTTGTTCAAAGTTGTTGAATACCATTTTACTGCAAAAACTATAAGTTTTTGCCTAAAGTCATATTGTAAAGAGTATGTGATTATTTAAAGTAGTTGTAATGTAGCAAAACACAAACAAATTCACGTAAATCAACTTAACTAAAATTTCATCATGACAGTACCAGAGACAATGTTTTTTTTTCGATCTAAATATACAGGTAAGAAATACTTTGACTATGGTTAACAGCTGATTGAATTTGATATTACTTTTTTTATGTTAGATCCTATTTGATTAATCTTTTATGATCAATCCCCGAATAAACTTGTTAAATAAATTAAACTTGATTATGCTTTGATTGCATAAAAATGTTTTTTATCTACCAGACGTAAACTGAACAAAACGCTTACCTGACTGGCTGTCTTGTCAATTTTGTTTGACAGAAAAACAAAAATAATAACGTGCGTACCGTGCAGTGCATACCACATTGTTGTATTAATCTGCCTTTATAGTTGCATAAAATGAACTTACTACCTAAAAGCCACAAGGAGTTCAGCGAAAAGGATTACTGGAATAAGTTTTTTAAGAAAAGGGGCAACAAAGCCTTTGAATGGTAGGTTATGAATATGATATGAAATATCACTGGACTTGTTTTTTTGTGTTTGGTTGTAAATTAACAACAAAAATTACGGGTTAAGCCTGGTATAAGTTGTATTTGTTTTCTTTAGGTATGGCGAGTACTTGGAACTGTGCTCACACTTGCACAAATATATTAAACAAACTGATAACGTACTTATTACTGGCTGCGGCAACTCTAGTCTTAGCGCTGACTTGTACGATGTTGGTTTCACGAACATAACCAATATTGATGTCTCAGAAGTTGTTATCAAACAAATGAAAAACACAAATGCACAGAGAACCAAGATGAAATTTCTTTGCATGGATGCATTGAATACGAGTTTCGGAAACGATGAGTTTAGTGTAGTTTTGGATAAAGGCACTTTGGATGCGCTCATGCCTGATGATTCAAAGGAAACAAATGAGACCATAGATAAATATTTTAGTGAGATTAAAAGAGTTTTGAAGCTAGGCGGTCGGTTTGTGTGTATATCCTTGCTCCAGAGTCACATTTTAGACAAGTTACTGGCCACTTTTTGTGATAAGTCCTGGATGTTCAGAGTTGTGAGATGCCATGAAGCAGAGGAAAAGAATGCAGAGGATGGGGATGGGACTACTTTGCCAGTTTTTGTCGTGATTGCTACAAAGTTCAAGGAAATGCCACAACTTGTAAGTAGTGTTTCTGATACATCATACTGTTTTTTTTGTTAATCTGCTAGCTTATATTTAAGACAGTACAGTAGTTGCATTTAGTAGCAGAACATTTTAGTATAGTTCAGGAAATATGAATTGGCTGACTGTTATCTACTTTGCAATCTTTTTGTTCTGCATTAAGACTTACCGGATCTAACCTTAACCTTAACCTTTCAACCCACTGTGCTGTTTGAAGAATGTATACAGTTGTACGATTACCTTTTGTTTGATAATAACAAAAAGATCTTAGTGAAGATTATAGATGGCCTATTCATATTCACTGAACTATACCTTGTTGTCTCATAAAGCATCTTTTGCTCTTTACATAAATTGTAATTTAAGATACCAATATTGTAAACATTGTGGTTTGAATTTTGCATATTAACAGCTGCAACAAGATAGGTATTGAAATGAATAGTTGTTTCTGAATTTGGTCCTACCATATTATGAGGGATTAAAATTAACATTTTATTATAAGATTCCTATATTATATTAAAATATAAAATTCTAATTGACTGTCTTTCTCTGTAGATAGCAGAAGTGTGCATGGCTGGAGACAAGATGATCAGGCTGAAGACTTCTGATGATGTTCGGGAATGCATAAAGTCAGTGCAGGACACAGCATTCGTAACCAATGGACTTGCCAAGACCAGCCTAGAAGGAGAAGATGAGGTAAAAATATGGAAAAATCATATCTTTTCTATATTTTTATATGTTTTATACTTTGCTTTATCATCTATGAATTACATATTAATTGACAAAATTTCATATTTTCAACACTTTAATTTTATTCGTTTTATAGATATTGTTTGGAAGGAGAAAGACACTAATAGTTTTAAATTTTCTCTAGAATGAATAATTATCTTATTATTAATTTATTAAGATGTACGTATTCTAAAAGGGCGTAACTTCATTTCTACGACACAATGGACATATTACGTTAGTCCAATCTGTATATAAAAAAGTATCATGTCAATCGATAAAGGGCCACTTGCACGAAAAGTTTAACCCTGGGTTAAGACACTAACTCGAGTTAAAATGACAGTTTTGGTATGAATCTGACGTCTACTAACTCGAGTTAGTGCCTTAACCCAGGCAAAATTCTGCGTGCAAATGGCCCAAGTCCATCCATCCATCCATCCATCTGTCAATAGTGTCAATGTCTAATTTGAAGTATGACAGCTTTTTTTCTCGTGAAAAAGGTAATGGTATTATATCTATTCAGGCATAGTATTGGTAAAACTCGATATTTTTATTAACATACTTGTAATTTTGAAAATTAAGAAAAATAAATCTAAATAAATATTTTGCCGTGTTCAGGAGGTAAAAAAAACCCTTTCGATTCGTATAGTAATTTGCAGGTGTCACCAAAATGAAATGTTGTCAATTATATAGAAGAAAAAAAAAAGGCTGAGAAGGAATGGATGAAACACTGCTACAATCATAGGAAATAGTTAGGTTTATTTTTAGTTTTAGCCATTATAGATCTAACTGCTTTGTCCACCCCAGGTATCCCTAGACCTGATGCAGCCAGGGGAAGAGGGTCCTCGCTACACTCTCTACATCGTAGACCAGAAGCGCTCGCAGGCCATCAACAAGTATGCCGTCTTCATTGTGCCACAAGGAAGGTATGTCCAACTTATATACAATATGCTTGAAACTAGAAATAGAACTTTAGAAAGAAATGAATTTGAATTAATTCTCAAATGTAGTCATAGTGAATGACCAGCGCATGGTTATTTGTAGTAATATGTACTTAATTAGGATTTAAGAAGGTATCGCACTCAAGGTGATTTCACAAAGTGTTTTTGCAATAATTATAGGAACGTATGTTGCCTATTTAGAAAAACAGTAGATATTAAAGAAAAGTCTATTGATTTTCTTTAAATGAATGAACTAAATATGCCCCCACTAACAGGTGAAATGCTTAATGAAGACATTTGTTCGAATTAAAAAAAGAACAGTAGCTCCCAAATGGATAAATCGAACGAATTTTTTAAACGCTCATTAAATCAGGATGTTAACTAGGTTTCATGACATCTATTGGGCCTTTTGAAGTAATAGATTGCTATATTATGTCGGATATTTTTTAATTGCATAGTTATTCGAAAGATGAAATTTAGAAGCTATCTTAGATTGAATTTATAGTTTGATTACTAAACCCAAGTAGGTACGCATCCAAAGAGGTCAAAATGATCTGCACTCGACTCTATTGTCAAGAGAATAAATACGTCATGTCTGTCTAGATCATTTTGGGCATATTATTCTGCTTAACTACGTTTGATGCTGACTGTACCTTAAGTTAGGTTCCAACTCAAAATATGAAGTCTTCAATCGCAAATTTACTTTCGGAATCATGAAACATACCCGTATCGCATCGTTTAACATTCTGTACAATTTTTTTACGTGTAGATTAACATTGTTCACAATAGTTTTACAATAGTTTTCTTGAAAATTCCCGTTTCGATGTTTGTTACTCAATCATGACAAAACGGCTGAACGATCTGGATAAAACTTGGGCCAGTGATAGATTATAGTCTGGAATAGCACATAGGCTATTTTTTATCCCGGAAAATTTTACAATTAGGCGATAAACGACTTTTACGCGGGCAGAGTCGCGTGCAAAAGCTAGACATATATTTTATGATTGAAATGAAAAACCGGCCAAGTGCGAGTTGAACCGTACATACGTATTTAAAAATTGAACGAATTATTATAGGTTTTTTGTAATCTACAAGCAATGAACTATATTTTGTATTTCTTTTCAAAACTTTAGGCACAGTAGTTTTGGAGATCAGGGGGGTGTGGTCAATTTGCGTCTTCTTTCATGAATAACAGCAAAAATATTTATTTTACAATAATAACAAAAATATATTTGAGATCCTCATCACAAGCCCTTTCATTTGATATATGACACGGGTCTCTATTGACTGCCATAATTATTTTTGGTCATAATGTGTTTTAATTCATAATTTTCGCAAGTCATAATGCATTTTTCTCAGGACACGGTTATTTTTTCAGGATTTTTATAAAACTAACCTAACCTAACCTAACCTAACTAATCTACACGATTAACGTTTATCTATTATAAACTGTAACTTCAGCCTGAAAGAAGTTATGACAAAAAAAGTATGACTAACAATACATTATGATATGAATATGAGTATGACCAACGATATGTATGGCAGTCAAAGGGATCCGATATGACACAATTAAATTTCCTAATTTGTCCCTCAAAATTGACCCTTATTTAAAAAAAAACTTTATTCTCTCTGCACATCTGTGTTTGGATCACCAATTTACATATGTACCAAATTTACATATGTACCAAATTTACATATGTACCAAATTTACATATGTACCAAATTTACATATGTACCAAATTTACATATGTACCAAATTTACATATGTACCAAATTTACATATGTACCAAATTTACATATGTACCAAATTTACATATGTACCAAATTTACATATGTACCAAATTTCAACTCAATCGGTCCAGTAGTTTCGGAGCAAATTGGCTGTGACAGACAGACGCACGAGTGATCCTATGTGTTTCGTATTTTCATTAGTACGGAGCCCTAAAAATGGCTGGAAAAATAAAGTCGAGTCCAGAATTAGGCGAACTAACTTGACAGTTCATTGTACACTAATGTGGCCACAGTTTGGCTAGTGCTGTTAATATCGATAGCTAATCGAACACATAACGGATTTGGAATTATCATCGACGATATACGAGGGCTGCCTTTTAAGTTCTGTCGTTTGCAAGCCTTCCGTGATTGCATAAAAAAGAACTAGTGTCATCTTAAAATATTTGAAATTAGAATTCGAAAACAAAAGAATGACTCGAAATCGGCCCAACCGTTTTAGTACAGCGCTCGTTCAAAGTTGACAAGTCAGTTGTGAAAATGGAAATTTCGAAGGAAAATTTACGTGCGATATTTTTTTACAACTTCAAAAGGGGCTTAACGCGACTTCAGTGCTTCGAAGAGTTGACTACGGTTTTCAATGATAAAGCACCATGCCTCCGGACTGTGGAACGCTGGTATTTAGAATTTCAACGTTGTTGCTCTAGTCTTGGTGATAGACATCGTGAAGGTCGACCAAAAACAGCCGTAACCCAGGAGAACATTGATGCTGTACGGCAACTGATCGTCGAAGATCGCCATGCGACATACCGTGAGATAGAAGCTTCCTTAAGTATTTCAGGGACCAGTGTTCACAGTATTTTGCATGATCACTTAGGCGTAAAAAAGTTGATCTCTCGCTGGATACCACATTTACTCAGTGAAGACCAAAAAACGGCTCGCGTTCGATGGTGTCGCAAAACTCTGCGGCAATTCAACCGAGGAAACTCGAAACATGTTTACGACATTATCAGTGGTGACGAATCTTGGATATATGCCTACGAACCCGATTCTAAACAGCAGTCGACTGTTTGGGTGTTCCAAGATGAGCCAAAACCGACCAAAGTAATACGCTCACGGAGCATTTCGAAAAAAATAGTCGCCACGTTTGTGTCGAAAAGTGGCCACGTGGCCAACATCGTGCTCGAGGATCGTAAAACGGTTAATGCTGACTGGTATACCACTGTCTGTTTACCAGAAGTCATCGGCGAGTTTCGAAAAAATAACCCAAGACGTCGTATAAGACTGCATCACGATAATGCGAGCTCGCACACCGCCCGGCAAACAATTGCGTTTTTAAAAGAGCAAAACGTCGAAATTCTGGAACACCCGCCGCACAGTCCAGACTTAAGCCCTAACGATTTTTTTACTTTTCCAAAAATCAAGCAACGACTTCGTGGTCAACGGTACCAGACGCCTGAAGAAGCCGTTGAGGCATACAAAACGGCCATTTTGGAGACCCCGACTTCGGACTGGAATAAGTGTTTCGAAAACTGGTTCGATCGAATGAAAAAGTGTATTACATATCACGGTGATTACTTTGAAAAACAATAAATACCATTTAACACTTAAATTGTCTTTAGTTTTTCCAAACGACACAACTTAAAAGGCAGCCCTCGTATAACGTTTGTCTCTATCGCACTTTCATATTTGCCAGAAAGAAAGGGACGAATGCTATGTGTATGGTACATGAAATGTACCGTACTAGCCCGACAGAAGCCACCTAAAAGGATCACAATGGCCTGTTGTAATTACAGCATTATTTTTGTATTGTATTCCTAATTTGAGGAGTAAATATCGTAAATATCCGCTTTAACCTTTCCTATTTGACAAGTAAGTATGAGTGTAAAAAATTCAACGACAATTACTAGATAAAACATAAATAGAACCAGATTTATAGAAGGCCCAAGGTTACATCGACATATTTGTATCGACATAAACCTATCACTATTTATTTTTTCCAATGTCTGGCAACATTTTCGGCTGTCAAGTTAGTTCGCCTAATTCTGGACTCGACTTAGTACAATTACTTATGATTATGAAGACTACAGGGTGTGGCAGCCATTAAATATAATTTCCAACACTCCGGTCACGCGCTTGTTTACATATAGTTACAGAAATATGCACCATAAATATAATACGGCCCACGTCTTTCCGCCGAAGCGTTTGTTTACTCGAGTTCAACAAAACAGGTGTAGTTTTTAGCTTTATTGGCCGGTTGCCAGCCGCGCCTACAGGCAACGCCCGGGGGCATCACTAGTGGTCTACACCTTCCAAGCGTCCGCCGACGTGCTTGCGTCTTTATAATTTTTCTGACGAATTTAAAATATTCAGTTGCTTTAAGGACGTTGGAAAGGATTGTACGAGTGAATTTTGAGTTTTTTTGGATTTTAAAAGTTAATCAGTTTTTTTCGAGGTTTTTTGAATTGGATTGCGCCTTTCTTGAAGCGTTTCTTCGTACCATCTTCATTCTTTAGGTAGGTATAACTTTGTACTTAATTCAAAATATTTATGCTGTATTGCTTACTTGAGATTTTTATAATCGAAACAAATTATTTTTATTAATCAATTATTATTAAGGCACGGTAGTTATTTCTCTGGTAAGTATTTAAAAAAAATAAAAGTAAGTAGTCTACCGACTTATTTTTTTAGTATAATTTCGTGATAAAGACACGATTGGGGGGGGGGGGGGGATTAACGTGATAATAACTTTGCCTGGTATTTTTTTTTTAAACAGCCTCAATTTTATCTACACCCTTACCGAAAAATTAAAAAAAATATGAAAGGTTTTTTGTTCTCCTAAGAATTCATACAAAAGTCGAGCTCATTTTGCGTTGCCGTGTAAACGAAACAGGAGTTTTGTATGAAACCGAACGCAGCACAAATTACGCGACCGACATTACGCGATTCATAACTCAAAAAAATACGATCGTGTCCGTCACCCTAAAAAAAGGTAGTTCGTAGTCACTTTAATCAGAAACAGAAGAAAGTCGGTTTAAATGAACACCGTAATAAAACAAAACGACATAACACCTTTTTAGGGTTCCGTACCAAAATGCTTAAAAGGAACCCATTAGGTGGAACTTCGTTGTCTGTCTGTCTGTCTGTCTGTCACAGCAGGTTCTCTGCAACTATAAATGCTATCAACTTGAAATTTGGCATAGGTAGTTGTACAAGTTGCTTGCCCGCATATTTTGGTAGAAATATATGACATAATTGAAATGGGGTCTACAATGAGGGGGTTAAAAAATGAAAGTGGTTTGATTATAGCAAATGGGGTGTCATAGAAAGGGCTCAATATGCATATTTCAAAAATATAATTTTATTCCCCCCTTATGTATCTCCGAACATAATTATTCAAAAAATGGAAAAAATCCCGGCATATAGATAATTATTAAAATTAAATGGGAAAAATAAAATGAGGTGTTAATTATTAAAAAAAAATACAAAAAAAAATTAAAAATCGGCGTTAAAATTAAGGCTAGTCAAAATGGACCTTATTATACAAAATAGAATATAAAGTTCATAACAAAATGGGTGTCTTCTTTTGCAGTTACCAAGCGTTATCTTAAATACGGAACCCTCGGTGCGCGACTCGAACTCGCACTTGACCGGCTTTTTATAGTAAAATTATAGATAAATACTTAATAAAGTCGTCTTTTAGGAATTGGGTCTCAAGAAAAACGGAAACGGTCAATGATAACTATCGTGTCAAATTTACTCAAAGTTCTTACCAATAAGTAAAACTATAAAGTAGGAGCACCTACGATTAGCCCTGGCTTTGGCCGGATAAGACCTAGGTATGACCTTCTAGGATAAATTCTTTGACTGATGGTAAAAACCGCAAAACATATTGCGCAGTGTAACATGTTTAACGGATAAACAACATAAAAATAGCTACTTTATTTTAGCAGCTCGAACAGATCGCTGCTTAAATACAAAAGCGCCATAATACAAAAACATATATAGTTTGATTTAAAACTTAAAGTATACTTATAGCATTCGGAATTTAAATACAACACAAACACATTTTGATTAGTGGCCCTTTTGTATTTAAGCAACGAGATGTGTATTCGAGAGGGTCTTCATGTAATAAATAATAGTATCCATCTATCTATTACGTGGATCAGATCGAAGGCTGTTTTTAAAGTACTCTGATCCTCTTACTGCAATGCAAAATCCAGAAAATCTCGAAAAGGGTGGAACTCAGAAGTATCTGCACAGTGAGCAGCAGAAGTATCTACGCAACCGAATAGGTCAAAATGATCTGCACTCGACTCTATTGTCAAGAGAATACGTCGTGTCTAGATAATTTTGAGCATGTGCTGGACAACCTTGTACCTTGTCGCAGTAACGTATTTAAGTTAAAGTGGTTTGAATTAAGTATATCAATAGCTGCGACAAAGTTTTTAAATGCGGCCCAGCTGCTTCTGAGATAGACCATACTAGATTAAAAAAACCGGTCAAGTGCCAGTCGGACTTTCGCGCCGAGGGTTTCGCACCGCCGCACAGTACGTATTATTACATTGTAAGTTTACCTACAGCAAACAATTGTACGTTATTAATGCTATTATAAATGGGGACCCTCTTTTTACTCACATAATAATATGCTGGAAAAAAAATCATCCCGCGATATATTACATTCAAAAGATACAACTCTTTAAAGGTAGGACGGATGAACAGCATAGGAATATTGATAGGGTTCCGTTGGGTTCTTTGCGGGTGCGGAACTTTAGAAAAGGACTTACAAAGAAGGGTACCCAACTGTCCGGCTCCGATTTGATTTATTTTGATATATGTTAGAGAGTAGTCAAAAATAACGGACACGTATTTTTTTTAGCTGCCCAAACTCAACCTGTTAGGAGAAAATGGCCTTCAAAGTACTGAAAAGTATCTAAGCCCTCTAACTTCTACGAACGGTTTTTTTTAAAGAAAATATGAGTTTGGGCCGATATAAAAAAATACGTACTCATTATTTTTTCATGTTCTCAAACATATAATCAACCCAGTAATAAATTAGAAAAAAAAAACCTCTCTATAGAAGTTAGAGGGTTTAGTCACTTTTCAGTACTTTGAAGGCAATTTTCTCCTAACAGGTTGAGTTTGGGCAGCTAAAAAAAAATACGTGTCCGTTATTTTAGACTACTCTATAACATATATCAAAATGAATCAAATCGGAGTCGGACAGTTGGGTACCCTTCCTTGTTAGAAGTCAAATCACCTTAAAATCACGCGCCCAAATTGTGTCGAGGTGACACTAAACACCAGCTAAATACTCGAAAATTAATCGGTCGTCAGCCGCGAGCAATAACTAATAACTGCACTATTCCTGGACTCAAGTGTGACGGGTTGCGTCACTCAGAGTAATTATGACGCCTACAACAAAATGCACCGGGTAAATTTAGCGCGACGTCTGAAGTGAACTGGAGCGATGACGCTTGTTTTTTCGACGGCATTTAGACTTGGCATGGTTTTACTGTGGTTAAAACATATATTTTTTAAGATTTATTTTCTCAAATACGATTCGCAGCAATTTTACATGCAGTCAAAGTTCTACCGGCTGCTAAAGTTTCTTACGACAGCTATTATAGTCTTGCTTGTCTAATGTAGGTAATCACTAATCAGCTTGTGGCTGCGGCAATTTGAAAAACACGATATAACAACTTGAAAACTTCAAGAGACAAACATACTATTTTATCTCGCGATCGCAATCGCAATCGACTTCAAAGCGGGACAATTGTTATCATTTTGTATGCCGACACGCCTTCGATTTTCAAAATGAAAACGATTGCGAGTGCGTTAGGCAATTGCTCCTCGGGAATGCATCTGCAATTCCTTTCCTAGTAATCACTGTACATCAGGTGACCCGCATCTTGAACTTGTGTCGGCTGTAGCCGGGGCGTCAGTGGCACGACTTTCACCTTGTCGGCCAGAGCCGACTGTGGCGTTCAAAAGGGTATGCCACATCGGCAGAAAAGCGATTATTGACAAGCTGAGTTTGCCTTTCATTGGGTAAACATCCTGTCACCACATGTAGGTAACAGGGAATATTCATGGATTTTATCGTAAAAGAGATCCAATTGCTAATAAGACAGAGAGATCCGATGTGCACTGTGACGTCATGTATAGTGTATACTTTTAGGCATTTAAAAAAATGTAAACAAAACAACCACGTGATATAGTTCGTCAGCCAATAGAAGTAGACAGTGTTCTGCTTCTATTGGCTGCCGTCAAAGTCGTCGTACGTCAAAGCTCGATAAAACAGTTTTGATTGGTTGTTTAACAAAGTCACGTGATTTGGAATGTTAACATTTTTTTAAATACCTAAAAGTATAGACTATTAGGTCGGCCATATAAATTCTGTTTTACTTATTATCTTGGTTATTATTATAGCTTTACAAAAAAATATTTTTCTCAACTGTCTCTTTTTTAGGGTTCCGTAGTCAAACTAGGAACCCTTATAGTTTCGCCATGTCCGTCCGTCCGTCCGTCCGTCCGTCCGTCCCCAGTCTAGCTCAGAGACTCATAGTACTAGAAAGCTGTAATTTAGCATGAATGTACATATTAGTCACGCCAACAAAGTGGTAAAATAAAATTTTGAAAAATATTTTTTTTTAATGCACCTCCCCTACACGTAACGTGGGGATGTCTTTTTTTTTTCTTGCCTACCCCTTAGTGTGGGGTGTCGTTGGATAGGTCTTTCAAAAATATTGCGGGTTTATACAAACAATTTTTCGATTAAGGGATCCGTTTATGAAATATTAAGCTTTAAAGCGCTATTTTTTGTTAGAGTCAAGTGTCCCCCCCCCCCTACAGCCAAAACTACAAGTACTAAAAATCTGAAAAAAATCTTCAACGAAAGCGCATATAACGAATTTTAAAGGAAAACTATCACGGCTAAGTAGACATGATTAGTTCCTGAGATACAGGCGATTAACGGGTTTATACCTACTAAAAATCATCTAAGACAGCGCCAAATAACTTTAAATAGAAAATTGTTTCATACATGTTGATTTTTGAGATAGTTTTTTGTGTTTGTCGTTACGGCTTCGGAACCCTACACTGAGCATGGTCCGACATGCTCTTGCCCGGTTTTATTACATCAATCAGCTTTAATTGAAGCTGTGAAAAAAAGTAATGAATATTCCGTTTTTAAATAAGTTAATTTGTTTTCGGTTTTTGCTAGCTTGCATTTGATTAGTCTTTTTGATGTTTCAGGGAATCCGAGTGGTTGTTCGGCACGCCGCAAGGCCGCCGGCAGCTGCAGGACTCGGCGCGCTTCGGCCGGCTGGTGGTGGCCGTGCTGCGGCGCGGGCACCGGTTCAGCTCGCTCGACGCTGTCAAGGGCGAGCTCGCGCACTGCGCCAAGATGCTGCTGCCGCACGGATTCAGCGGCCAGGTGAGGAACTGAGGATCGTCCTTGACGGCTGTTGCTCTGCCATATAGGTTCATCCATGCAACATAGCCAGGTGAGGATCTTCTTTGATGTTCTTCAGCTCGCTCGACATCGTTAAAGGCGTGCTCATTTTGATGCTGCCGCATGAATTCAATGGCCAGGTGAGGAACTGAGGATCTTCCTTGACGGCTGTTGCTCTGCTGGTGCCATTTAGGTTCATCCATACAACATAGCCAGGTGAGGATCTTCTTTGACGTTGTCCAGTGCGCTCGAGCACTGCACCAAGATGCTGCTGCCGCACGGGTTCAGTGGCCAGGTGAGCAATTGAGGATCTTCCTTGACGGCTGTTGCTCTGCTGGTGCCACATAGGTTCATCCATGCAACATAGCCAGGTGAGGATCTTCTTTGACGTTCTTCAGCTCGCTCGACATCGTTAAAGGTGTGCTCATTTTGATGCTGCTGCCGCATGGGTTCAATGACCAGGTGAGGAACTGAGGATCTTCCTTAACGACTGTTGTTCTGCTGGTGCCACATAGGTTCATCCATGCAACATTGCCAGGTGAGGATCTTCTTTGATGTTCTTCAGCTCGCTCGACATCGTTCAGTGGCCAGATCTTGCAAAATGTTACTGCTGCATGGGTGCTGCGTTCAAGTCAGGTTTATTAATGTTCCACCAATTACTTACTTTATTAGTACTCCTGCACTCCTTTACGAGCTGGACTGTCAAGTGGTTATGATTATTTTCTTTCTGAATTCTTCCAGATCCCGTTCCTGTCCCTAGGCAGTGATGTGGGTCGCCGCGTGGCCGTCCACTCTGGCAGTTCCAAGATCTCCGGAGACTTCGTGGTTGAAGACGTGGATGTGGAAGGGACCACGCATCGTCGCCTCGTGTTTCTGGACAACCAGTTCCTCGTGCAGAGCGAGGCCAAGATGAAGGCTGGTCAGTACCTCAGGGAAGAGAGTTGGGACCTATATATATCTTTTACCACGCGTATATATAGTGTTGGGATTTAGAAAAAAAAAACGACGCCTGTCATTGTTAGAATCCATGATAAATTTATGTTTACTTACCAATATTTCTTTATCTTATTCAACTGTTGCTTGCGTATCCAAAGGGTGCCGACGGGACTATAATACTAAGGCACTGTCCGTCCGTCCGCTTAGAAGTCTTTATGTATATTTTTTCGGGACTAAAAGTAGCCTATGTCTACGGCCCCTGGTCGTCTCTAAAAAACACAACGATCTGTTGCTCGGTTGCCGCGATCAAAGAGTGACAAACCAAAAAAGTTTCGCATTCTTCACCTTTCGCACTGAAGGCCACGAGCAACGACGCTCCTAGCGAATGTGCTTGACTACAAGCGTCAGCATTTAGCTTCGGTTGCAAAATTATTTTTTCGTTTATGAAACACCACATAGTACCGCTACAAATTGAATAGAAAAATAACGTGCGGTATTTTTGTGGCAGAGGCATTACAGTAGCAGCCATTTCCGAAAACGAACTAACCTTTAAAAAAACTTGCTTATTTCCAGTTAAAAGGAAGAACAAAACCAAGCTGGTCGTTGACTTCGGACACATTTCCCTCTACCACTCTTTCATGTGCGTTGGTGCTCAGCTCGCTCCCTCCAACATGGCCATACTGGGTCTGGGCGGGGGCGGCTTGTGTATGTTCCTGAGGAAATGCTTTGATACCAACGTGACAGCAGTAGACCTGGACCCTGCAATGCTGGAAATAGCCAGGGACCACTTCGAGTTGAAACTTGACGATAGGCTGAAGGTTGAAATCAAAGATGGCGTTGATTTTTTGAAGGATGAAGCTGAAAAGGGTAAGTCTCGAGAGTCGAGTCGAGTGAGTGAGTGTGTGGAGAGTTGAGTGTTGTTGTAATTCAATTTTACCTACTTGTATACCTGCCTCTGTCGTCGACAAAGACGACGTGATATTGAAACAATTTGATTATCGCCATTTTCGCGTTGTTACCGAGGGTTAGCAGAAGGAAGCTTACTCGAAAGGAATTAACGAAAACATAGACTTAATGTAACTTGACATTCTTAATTCATACTTGAAAGCGTGAACCCAGAATAGCCTTTCAAGCCCTTGCAAGGTCACTCAAATGCCAAGCACGTTTCAAAAGCTATGGAAAATTCAACTTAATCCATGCAAAAGAAAGTCTGCAACCCCTGCATTGTTGTCACAGGTACACTACATAAGTCCGAAGGGTTATAATTCCGAATTGATCAAAATTCCGAATTTTCATAATTCCGAGCGCAATTTTTTGATAGAACACTTAACTTTTTTTATTGTTTATATATAAATCAAACCTAATCTAACCTACTTATGACAATTAAATTAATAATTTAATCTAAAATAGCTCCAGCGTAACATAGGATTCGGAAAAAAATATGGGAATAAGGTGTTCCCTTCTGGTAGAACTGTATAGTTTTTACCCGAGTATGACTGACGGTTACGATTTTAACAGCCTCTGTATCTCAGATTTTAAGTAGTTATCCACTTATTATTATCACCCTCTATTTCCCCTTTCAAAACCTTACACCGAATATACCCGATCGTAGTCAAAAATACCTCGAACATAATTTCGGTTTCGGCCGAAACTAACCCTAAACCGAAAGTTCGGTCGGACACTACACATAGCATACGAGGTGACGTGACTGCAGATATACCTAGTAGTAGGGTTACTTTTTGACCGCCATAGACCAGAGGGTCACGCGTATGCGCTCAGCGGTGACGCATGTACGCCTTCGCATAGTTACGTGTGAGTGCCGTAATTATGTTGAATACATTAAAGTGTAATGTTTGCAATATCGTTATCGACGAAATGTTGTCGTATGTTCAAAACAAAATATCCGTGGTTGATAATGACACCATAGTGAAATTGTGTTCAACGTCTTTTACGAGTGAAGAAATACAAAATTCGAAGACGTTATTGTTCGGTGCGCTGCCAAATTACAAACTAAAAACTCAACGTAGAGGCAATAGAAAGGAAGAACGTGATTTAACCGACATTCTTAACGTATTTAGAACGGTGGATTCTGAAACATTGCCTGTGTTTGTAGCTCGGCAGTTGGAGAAGTTACCTCCGTTGACTTTTGACCACATAGATTGTAGTAAATTGCTTAAAGATCTTAAAAGGCTTCAAGAAGATGTTAAAAATGTTAAATCGATGTATGCTACGATTGATGACTTGGAAACGTTTAAGAAGGAAGTGCAAGGAACGTACTGTGTTGCTCCGGCGCAGCCTGCGCGATTATCAGTATGTAATGTAAACACAAGACGAGGGGCATGGTGTGCGGACAGCGGCCCGATTGGGTTATCGAACATACATAACTCAACGTTAAACGATACAACACATAATACAACAACATCGCCACCAAATAATGTAACCGAAATCTTAAGCAATCAGTATCGATCAATCGTGATTTCGGGTAGTCAGACTACCGCCATGGTTAAAGATACGCAACCGTTGGATTTGAGCGCGCCGGCGGGCGCGATGAGTCAGTGCGCCGATCAGCTGTCTGAGCCGCTTGCGCTTGCGCCCGCGCCCGCGCCTGCGCCCCGCGCGCCTGCGACGCCCGACGCAAGTGCAAGTGCTCCGAATAACATAATATCCAATTCGAACAAAGCGGACCCGGAGCATAATTGGCGAACCGTTGAGTACCGGAAAAGGAAGTCTTATCGCTATCGTGGGCAAATTGGAGTCGCGAAAATAACTGATAGCAAATTCAAAGCGGCGGAGCGTAAAGTTCCTATGTTTATAACGAAGATTCACAAAGATTCCGACGAGTCTGAGATAGTAAAATACATTTTACGAAAAACACAGGAGACTGTATTACTTGAGAAAATTGAAATGAAAAAGGCTGTAGATCACAAAGCTTATAAATTCTTTGTTAGCGAGGAGAAGATTCCTCTGTTTTTGGATAAAAATATGTGGCCGAAGGGCATCGTATTTCGTAAGTTTGTACATTTTAAGTACAAAACAGCGGCTCCGTCATCGAATGATGTGTAGTACGACCTCTTATACATTTACCAGTTTCAATTGTAAAAGCGTGAAGCGCTCTGTTGACAGTATTAGAGAGCTATGTCGATCATCGGACATTATAGCACTACAGGAGACGTGGTTGTTACCCGATGAAATCCCTTTTTTGAATAGCATCGATAAGGCATTCTGTGCGACGGGCACCTCGGCTGTGGACACGGCGTCGGGAGTGCTTCGTGGACGACCTTACGGCGGCGTCGGCATATTGTGGAGGAGTGCGCTTTTTTACAATGTGTCAGTGGTGCAGTGCGATAATCCTCGTTTGTGCGCGATTAAGATACTTATGAATGATCGGCCGCTAATAGTGATAAGTATTTATATGCCTACTGATAAAAACGACAACTTAACGGAATTCTCGGACTGCCTCGGTGAAGTAAGTGCTATTATTAGTGAATATGGCATAGAATCGGTTTATATAATGGGAGACTTTAATGCTCATCCGTATGAACACTTTTTTGACGAGTTAATTGACTATTGTAATGATCAAAGATGGTGTTGTGCCGATATCGAGTTGTTAGGTATTCTCTCAGACACCTATACGTTTGTCAGCGATGCTCACCAGTGCAGGCGCTGGTTGGACCACTGTGTTGTAACACGAGCCGCGTTAGCATCAGTGCGTAAGATATATGTTAAGTACAATGTCACGTGGTCTGACCATTTCCCGCTTATAATGGATGTTGATTTAAGTACGATTACACCTAGATTATATACTCAAATCTGTGTAAGTAATCAATCTGTTATCTGGGGAAATAGAACGGAAGAGCAGATTTCCCACTACAGTAAGGAATGTCATAATAAGCTGAAACATATTGACTTTCCTTCGGAGCTACAAAACTGTGCTGATAGCCATTGTAATTTAGTTGGTCATAGGGAGGTCCTAGACAGAATTTATCGTGACATTGTGTCTACCCTCAGTGAGGCTGCGACCGCTAGTCGAGGAAAGCTTAAGTCGAAAGGAAAGCGTCCAATAATAGGCTGGAATAAGCATGTAAGAGAGGCGCATGGGGCGGCTAGACTGAAGTTTCAGGAATGGATCGCGCGCGGAAAGCCTACAACCGGTTTCTATTTTAATGAGATGTGTCAAAGTAGGAAAATATTTAAATCGCGCTTGAAATGGTGTCAAGACCATCAAAACCAAATCAAGATGGATATCAAATCAAATCAAATCAAATCAAATTCATTTATTTGTCAGAATACAGTAATACATGGTCTTAGTTATAAAATTTTAGCACTTGTATTCAGCATGCAAGCAAGCGTACAAATATTGTAAATATTCTATTTTCAAAACACTTTCCTATTTTATAAATTCTAGTCAATAATAACAAAAGTTCAAACTTCTAAATATTCCTTGACACTGTAGAAACATTTCTCCATTAGCCATTTTGTCAAGTTACGTTTAAACATTTCTCCCGACAACTTTCTTAATTCGTCCGGTAAATGATTAAAAATTACAATGCTCATATTAAATATATTTCTTTTGTACATATCCTTGCGACAGGGAGGTTTATACAAAAGAGACATATTACGTGCTCTGGTATGCCTTTTAATGACTTGACTCCGTTTCATAAAATATTCTGGGTGGGAGTTGACGAACACACATACGTCTCTTATGTACACGCACGGTAGTGGCAAAATATTAAGTTTTCTAAATAACGGGACACAGCTGTCGTCTGACCGAGCATTAGTCATCACCCTTATGCACTTTTTCTGAATTTTAAATACTCGATCAAACTCCACCGAGTTTCCCCATAGGATCAAGCCATAACTTAGTACTGAAGACACATATCCATGATAAGCCATTAGCGCCGCTTCTATAGAAACCGTATCTCTTAACCTTTTAAGGGCAAACACAAAACGGTTTAATTTATTACATATTTGATTAATCATTGCATCGCATCATTCAAATAAAGATTTTCGTGCCTTTTGGAAGGCGACAAATAAAATGAAACTTCAGTCTGGTCTCCCTGTGGGTGTTAACGGTGCGAATAATCACAATGACATAGCAAACATCTTTAAGGATCATTTTTTAGTAAGTTGTCCCTTATTGTCGGCGCAGGAGGTGAATAATGCTGAGGCCAATACCGAAGCAGTCGGATCGGAAGTTACTGCCAAGGATGTGGCCGAGGCCATTAAATCTATTTCCAGAGGTAAATCCCCTGGCCACGATGGTCTCAGCATTGAGCACCTCCAATATGCGGGAACACATATATCGAGAGCGTTAGCCATGTTATATACATTGTGTATAAGGCATTCGTATAAATTTGCCAGATCAGCTAATGAAGACGATAGTGGTGCCTATAGTTAAAAACAAAACGGGTGATTTGTCGGATGTTAATAATTATAGGCCGATATCTCTCGCGACTGTTATCGCGAAGGTATTGGACAGTGTGCTTAACACACAGCTAAGCAAGTACGTGCAACTGAGTCATAACCAGTTTGGTTTTCGCCCGGGGTTATCCACGGAAAGTGCAATCTTATGCCTTAAGCACACTGTCAAATATTACGTTGACAGGAAGTCGCCAGTGTACGCGTGTTTTCTCGACCTGTCTAAAGCTTTTGACCTGGTTTCTTATGAGATCTTGTGGAGTAAGCTTAAAGCCATTAATCTGCCTCCTGAAACAGTACGCATTCTCAGGTATTGGTATGGGAACCAGGTCAATAGCGTTAGATGGGCAGATACACTATCAGACCCGTACAAACTGGAGTGTGGTGTACGACAGGGGGGGTTAACCTCACCAACACTATTTAACGTGTATATCGATGGCTTGCTCGACGCGCTCAGCAGAATGCATGTTGGCTGCCATGTAGACGATGTATGTATCAACAATATTAGCTATGCCGACGATATGGTTCTGCTGAGTGCGTCAGTGTGCGGTGTGAGGAAATTGTTGCAGGTGTGTGAGGCATATGTTGCTAGTCATGGGCTCAAATATAATGTACTGAAAAGCCAGTACATGGTCTTTGAGGTCGGACGGAGCCGGACTGTCGTTGTTCCACATATTAGCCTTAACGGTGTACCCCTTAACAGGGTGGACACATTTAAATATTTAGGGCATTTGGTTACGTGGGACCTCAAAGACGACACCGATATTGAGCGGGAACGGAGGGCTCTATCGGTCAGGGCTAACATGATTGCGCGCAAGTTTGCACGATGTTCGAGGGAGGTTAGGATAGCTTTGTTTAGAGCTTACTGCACCTCTCTCTATACGTGCAGTTGTTGGCAACGTTACACGCAACGGGCCTATGGGGCTCTCCGGGTCCAATTTAATAACGCGTTCCGGGTGTTGGTGGGGCTGCCCCGCTTCTGTAGCGCATCAGGGATGTTTGCGGAAGCAAGAATAGACTGCTTTTATGCGACTATGCGTAAAAGAGCCGCATCCCTGGTGCGCCGGGTGCGTGGCAGTCCCAATAACATCCTGAGAATGATAGGGGACAGGTACGACTGCCCCTACATCCGTCATTGTTGCGGGCTACATTCCCCAGTCAATTAGTTACTAACACTTAGATCTAAGCCACTAACAACATTTAATTTAGTTATTTTTTATGAATGTATGGACTTATGTTGTCTGAATTAAATGATTATTATTATTATTATAGACGGCTATGGGCTATGGCTGACATCTGAAAGTCGTGCCACAGACGCCACGACGGCTACAGCCGTCACAAGTCCAAGATTAAAAGATACTTTGTTTCGTATGAATTAAGTTGTAATTTGCATAGCATAGCAAGCATGACGTGTGAGTGATTAATTTTGTAATCGACGTAGGGCTTTCAAAGGGTTATGTTTATTGTGTGCAAGAATCGGAAAAACGCCCGTTATTTTGAAAACATAACCCAGTTCCGTATCGCAGACTTCTTTAAAAAAAAAGTTATTTTTTAGATTTATATGTACCTATTCAGCGACAATTTTATGAATGAATGGCATCGGAATAGTTATGGGAAAAAACACTTTCGCCAATCAAAAATAATGATGATTTTATTCCAAACTTTTCAATTGTGTGTCCACAATGATGTGAATTTGAGGACCCACTTGTGAGTCGAAAAGGTTCGTTCACAGTCTACATACGTCGTTAGGGCATATTTAATCGTTGACATTGGTATATTTACTGATTGTGTTATCAGATAACAATTCCGGTGTCATTCATTAATAAAACTGTCGCTAAATACTAAATACATATACATTATGGTATAATAAATCTATAAAATACCTAATTATATTTTTAACTATCATCATCAGAAAGTCTCTGCTGTACGGAACAGGGTGATGTTTTCAAACTTTCGATTGCGTTTTTCCGAGCCTTGATTGTGTGTCTCCAGGCGGGCAGTTCTCGTGCGTGATGTTCGACATGGACAACAAGGACCGCGCGCTCGGCCTCTCGTGCCCGCCGCGCCAGTTCCTCGAGCCCGACGTGCTGGGCCACGTCGACAGGATACTCACCAACGATGGTAACTCATTTTTCACCTCATAAATACATTAAATCACGCCTGTTTTCCAGAGGGGTAGGCAGAGACCACTTCTTTCCACTTGCTACGATCTTGACAAATTTCTTTCGCTTCTTCCACATTCATACATCGAGTCATGCACGCACGTCGGTTTCGGGTACTTAAGATTCGGCCCTTTTCCAGTATTTCTCCGATTTGACTCGAAAAAGTACGCCTAGGGCGGCCCCTTCCGACCCGTCCACTCACTTTCGATCTGTATATCTCTTTCGTCAATCTTCTTTCATCCATCCATTCCAAATTACCAAACCATCGAAGCATGCCCTTTTCAATCTTTCAATTTTTCACCTCAACAGAACGAAAATGCAGGTGTTGATGTTATATGATTTTGTTGCTAGTGTGAGACAGTTTTTGTTTTAATTGAAAGATTTTAGTCGGTGCTGGGGGTTGTGCGTGTACGCGTGGTTGTATTTTTTTCACTTATAATGTTCTCGCTGCTAAGGTGAAAAGTTATACAGTCAGCAACTGAAGAGGTCAAAATGTTGTCTATTGTCAAGAGAATACGTCGTGTTTAGATCATTTTGAGCATGTTATTCAGCTTAGCTAATGCTGACTGTATGTGCAACATGAGACCAAAGTTACTTTCATTTCGTGTCCTTTAATCTTTCGCTTACTCGGGATTCAAAATCAACACTTATAGCAAAATCGACTTTGCAGGGAGGAAAGTCGTTGCACGAATAACTATTTTAATTATACAGTGGTGGTCATAATATAATTAAGGGCACTTACGTTTTTCTCATAAAATTGCCTACAAATATGACTGTTCAGTTTTTGCCACCAATCACAAAGTTCTCGATCAGTTTTATTTCTAAATAAAATTTACTTAAGATTATCAACTAAGGTTTAAACTGATCTACGTACTGGAACGGTCCCTCTTATTCCAGACAAAATACATATTTAATAGCAGCGTTTTACCTACCAATAAAACGCTTATTAAAATACTTACCTTATTCGAAGCTTAATAATATTGAGATAGGCCCTTCCGTTTCCCGCATGTTTACCTCTCTCTTTCTACCCTTATACATGCCTCCCTTTCGCTCATCATGCCATCGTGACGTCACGATCACACCACCACCAGGTAGCCTGGAATAGTTCCGGGCGCCTCTGGCTCATTGATGTTTGTAAGCACCAGGCAGGAATTACTGTAAGCTTCGAATAAGGTAAGTATTTTAATAAGCGTTTTATTGGTAGGTAAAACGCTGCTATTAAATCACTTGACCGTTATTCGAAGCTTAATAATATTGAGAAGTGTTTGTTATCGCCTGGTGGTGTGTGTTGGACAAGATGAGACGCCAATGTGACCTCATTTAAAGAATGTCAATACATTGTTGAATGTTTTTTTAAAGAAGGTAAATCAAAACCCAGAATGTGCGTAATCATTGCTCTATATTGTCACAAAAAAGCACCACTATTAGTCTTGAATTTATATGACATAGAATTTTAAAGCATTTCGAATTAAGTATGAGTATCACAATCACACTAATCATTTGCAAGGTTAAGGAATCTCATTAATCAATGGGATTAAAAAGCCTAGTTACATTAGTTTGAGGGTTGGTATTAGTAGACTCAGGCATAACTTCACGCCTGTAAAATTGTCTAAATGTGTTACCCGACCTCCAGTTGCCTCGGGCTAATATTTCATCAACTGGTAAATGGTTTTCACAGTGTTTCGAGGCCACTGCCGACCGTACACTCCCAGGAGTTGCAGTTATGCCTGCTTCTGCCAGCACAGTTTTAATCCAACCCGCAATTACAGTGCGAGAGGCTGCCTTAGCCGGACCTCGAAAAGTAACAAATAAATTATTAGATTTAGCTAAAGCTCTTCTATCTCGAAGAACACCAATTGTGCGATTAATCCACAAAACAGAATTTAATTTATCATTCGTATTATTAACAAACAATCTCCAGCCAGACTGTCTATAATCAGTGGAATCAGTCTTTGACCCAAAACTTGGCCAGAAAGTAACAAAATCATCTGCTATAATTAGGTGATTAGAATCAACACATAGCAGGGTCAAATCATGAACACGCCTGCCGGAACAAAGTAACAACAGCACGGCAGTATGTCTACATATCGCAAATACATTATTTTCTTCTATGGAATAACTGTCTAAAAATGCAGTCAGGACGTCGACATTCCAAACAGGAGGCTTCGATGTTATTGGTTGTTTCAAACAAATCGACTTTAACATATGTTTTACTAAAGTATGAGAACTTAAGTGCCCAGAGCTATCGGCGTTACAACAGGTGGAAACAACCGATTTATGTAACATAATTGTATTGTACGATAATTGGTCTATTAAAAATAAATCAGCTAAATATCTTGCCAAATCGGAACCATTAGGTCCAATGGGGTTAATTTTGTGTTTGCTTGCCCATTTAATCCAACGATTCCAAGCACTTTTGTAGGTGTTACGTGTGGATGCTCGCCAGGAAGACTCCAGTAGTTGTCTCTGATCTCTATTCCAATCAACTAGACTCCCATTCCACCCCCACATTTCCATACTTCCAAAGTCATTTTGTGAACCTCCGGGGGAGCGAGCCCGGTTGACATGTCTATGAGGCAATGTGGTAAGTTCCGAATCGTAAACGGAGCTGCTAGTGCACGCGACTTGAGGTCGGCTCGCCAAAACACCCTTTCCCAACGTGGGACCACTAGAAGATAGACTCCCTTTGCTTTGTTCATGTGTGCCAGTACTTTCGGTATTAGAAAGGGGGGCGGAAACAACCAAGCTATCGGGTAATTCCACACCCTCGAGAACGCATCGTGGTATATCGCCTGATCGTCCCTTAGGTTTAGTGAAACGTAATTGACAACCACATGAGCTCTGTCCGATGCAAGGAGATCTATGACTGGGGCTCCAAACTTTTGAAAAACAACTTCCGTTGCTTTGGGCAAGAGGTGCCATTCTGGAGGTGATCTGTGACGAGATAAATGATCCGCGTGGCGATTGTACTTGCCCGGAATATAAAAAGGTATTAAAGTTATTTGGTTCCGATCTAAAATTCGAAATATTTTGATCGTTATATCCATGAGGCTGCTGGACCTCGTTCCGCCCTCGTTTCGAAGGTATGCAACCACTGTCCGGTTGTAGCACTGCAATACCGTGGAGCTCTTTCGTAGATGCATGTAATGGTTTTCCAATACCTTTAGAACTGCTAACATCTCCTTTTGGTTGGAGTGTACAGAACTCTCTGACTCGTTCCACGTCCCTGACAGTGGATAATTGTCTAACTGGGCCCCCCAAGCCTCGATCGCCGCATCGGTTGTTAGAAAATGCGTCGCAGGTGGTAAGTGTATATGTGTAAAGCGATGACTGTTCATTAACCACCACCTTATCTCTATTTTGACTTGCTCTGAGAGGGGGTGCAAGACGTACGTAGGCATATTTTGAATTTGTATGAGCATTCTTTGAAGGGCTCGATGATTCAGCCTTCCTAAGGGAACTACAAAGCTCGCGAAATTTAGTACTCCAACTAAGCTTTGGAGATCTTTCAGGTTTGTCTGACCGCTCCTTAGCATGGCTGTAAGTTTGGCTATTAGTGAAATTACTTTGTCCTGAGGCAGACGTTTTTGGTTCAACCACGGGTCCCAGTGTATGCCTAAATAAACCAGACTCTTTTGAGGAGTTAAAAGTGATTTGTTCCAATTTATCTGCCAACCCAACTTCTGTAGAGTTTGTATTAAAATCCTGACATGGGAGCGCATTATATCTGGGTTCTGATGAGCCACGAGAAAATCGTCCAGATAAACTAGGATACGTATCCCCTGTTTTCTCAATGTTTGGGCTATCCAGTTTGAAAGAGATGCAAACACCTTGGGTGCAGTGCTGAGTCCAAAGGGAAGACAAGTCATTTCCAGAAGCTCCTTTTGATATATAAGACGCAGGAACCGTCTGTGCGATTTCATTATTTTTAAGTGGAAATAAGCTTGGGACAGATCCAATTTGCAAAGCCAGTCTTGCGGCTGAATAAAGTCTGGGATGCGGTGAGCATTGATTAAACTGAAACGATCTGTTAGCACATACTCGTTTAGGGCTCTTAGGTTGAATATCGGGCGAAGAGCACCGTCGCTCTTCGGAACCAGGAAGAATCTTGACAGAAAGCTTGGGGAAGGCGTTGCCCTTTTTAAGACCCCCTCTGCTATGAGTTTCTTTATTATTATAGTCATTGGTTCCGACACTGGGGTACTGAAAACATTGCTGTCTAAGTCTGGCATTATCAGAGGCGGTCGCTTGTAAAACGGTATGCGATACCCTTTTATTATTCTTAGAAGAACATCCGGTGCTCTCAGGTTCTGCCATTGATGATGAAAATTTGAAAGTTGACCGGCTCTGAATGTGTGGCAGTCAATACCTACGCTTTTTGCCGGATCCATACGCTGATGGAGATCCGGCGCGTTTGCGACCTCTTGCATTAGAATCTGCAGCTCTGTGGTTCTGTCTCGTCGATCGGGAATGAAAAGTACCCCGGTTTACACCAGTTTTATTGCCAGGTTGGTAATGACCTTGCGGAGGTCGATAATAGTTATTACTAACTCCTTGCGGGGGAGCAAAATAGTTACGACTACCCTGCGAGGGTAGGTTATTATGGTTGCCATAAAAAGGGGGTCGCCGAGGAGCACAGTAACCCTGTCTAGTGCCCTGCGAGGGCTGATGTCCCATGGCCGACCCCTGCGGGGGGTGGTAGACAGTTGAAATGCTCTTCCCCACTTGCGAAGTGGAAGCATAATTGGATTGCTTGTTATTCAGAGGCAAGAAAGCTTTTTTAACACCTCCTTCCCTTTCCAAAGCCGTACGCAGCTTCTCATGGTCAAACAAATTACTAAAAGATGGCGGGATTCGCCTGAGTGTTGAATTAAAAAGCGGGTCGCGCGCATAATTAATAACGCCATCACGTCGCATCTGAATTGTTTCAGCTCTATGACCACAAATTATTTGCAAAAGATCACTAGACACTTTAGCGTACTCACCGTTTACCAGCTCATTTAACTTTGTTTGTTAGGTCTCATGGCTTAGATCATTTTCATTTCTAGTCCATGTAAGAAAAGAGCTTAATGTAGATTCTATGACGTTTTTTTGTTTTAAAGCACAAAAGGTCAACGCTGCAAATGCTTTATCAGCATAACTCAAATGCGTGCGAGTGTCATATGCCTTTATTTCCTCATTTATTTCCAGATCTATGAAGCCAGGAGTATGGATATAGGATTTTTGTACGTCTGCGTACCTAACTTCCGTCCATTGTTCGTCACCAAGATGCTGCATTGTTTTGAGAATGTTTAAAAAGGAATCGGGCGTTTTCGGAACAGCGGGCTCCTTTAACTTTGTTCCTAAGTCTAGAGTAAACTCCGGGTTGATGTCTGCAGCCTCCCGGCTATCGTAAAGCTCGCGACTAACATCGGCCTGGATGAGGTCCTCGTCATAGCACTCGTTAAAATTTGATACATCATAATCACAAGTTCCAGACAAAAATTTATCCTTCAAGTCACTTACTTGTTTGACTAACTTGTCTATCTTACGGTTTTGGCGACAAGCACGACGGGATTTTCTGTCGCGGCGATGCTTAGAGCGGCTCCGCCGGCCACGCACCGCCCCCGACGAAGACGACGATGAGCTCGACGACGACGTGCTGCTGGAGCCGCCGCTCGCGCTGCTCCGCGTCCTGCGGCGCCGGGGCCGTGTTGGCGGCGCCGGCGTGCCGGCAGGCGGCATACTTGTCGCGCCTGCGTTTTTATTATCATCCATCCTACCAAAAACTCGTATTAGCAATGGATAACTCGTACTCGAAAAGAATTTTCTTTATTTTATTTCTATTAAAAGGGTAGTTGAACAATATCTTAATGAATGTTTTTTAACAACGTGGTAAACGTTGAACAATATTCAAAAATCGAACGGTAAACATACTCAATAGTAAAACACAGAAGTACATTTTTTTAAAATTCGAATGGTAAAACCATTGCCACATTCAGTGCCGATGACACGTCAATACCTTTATATAAAATTAGCAAATGGCGGCAACGAATGTGAAACTGTGTCAACTGACCAATTCTTAGAAAATAAAATAATCACTCACCTATTGAATGCACACAGGTTATTTCTTACCAAAGGGTATATTATTTAAATTCTAAGAACTTTTGAAAATGGTTGGATCTGGAGTTAGGCAGCTCCGTGAGCCAACTGTTCACGGCGGGAAACAAGACGCCAATGAGCCAGAGGCGCCCGGAACTATTCCAGGCTACCTGGTGGTGGTGTGATCGTGACGTCACGATAGCATGATGAGCGAAAGGGAGGCATGTATAAGGGTAGAAAGAGAGAGGTAAACATGCGGGAAACGGAAGGGCCTATCTCAATATTATTAAGCTTCGAATAACGGTCAAGTGATTTAATTATTTTTTTATGTACCTACAGTCTTTTTCTATGCTAGCTTAGTTTCAATTGAAATTGATTTTAAAACCTTGTAGAAAACTGGTTCATGTTTGTTAATGTTTTATTATTAACCTTTTGAACGCTACAGACGGCTGTGGCCGACATCTGAACGTCGTGCCCCTAACGCCACGACGGCTACAGCCGACACAAGTCTAAGATTAAATGAGACTTTGTTTCGTAAGAATTAAGTTGTAATTTGCATAGGGGTGAATTGCAAAAATATTGTACATAGTTAAGGGCTTAATTGAGGCAACGTTAACTTTCTTCAATTGTTTTTCCTTTGTGTAACGAAAGTTATGCATATGATTATATGACTAATCTTCGTTACACAAAGGAAAAAGTTAAGGATTGTTAAGGGTTTTTTAATTGAGCCCTTAACAATGTACAATATTTTTGCAATTCACCCATAGCATACCAAAAAAAAATCGCCTAGAAAAATTATCAGGGATCCACCACATAAATCAGGATTTCCTACTATTATCAGATAATAGTAGGAAATCCTGATTTATGTCATCTGTTGATGAGAGATTCTCTCATCAACAGATGATGAATGCAAAAAAGGAGTCAGCAAAAAATCTTATGTTTTTTTTAACCTTTTCCACGCCATTGACGGATATATCCGTACCACTGGTTCAACGCCAACGACGGATATTTCCGTCATGGTTGACAGCGCAAATTAAACCTAAGTAGCTATGAGGTAAAGTTGACATTAGGTTTGGTGTTTAGCTGTCATTGGCGTGTGAGCGACGACTTTGTTTTTGACATAGCGTTGAAAAGGTTAATAGAAACTAATTTTATTTCCAGGCCACTTCATCCTCAACTTTGTCTGCCGAGATAACGACCTGCACGACTCCATACTAGAGACATTGAAAAAACACTTCAAGCATCTCGTCACAGTAAAATTGTACGAAGAAGTCAACGAAATAATCCTAGCGACCAACGGAGACAGTTACACCGTCGACGGGTTAGAAGAGGCAGTGAAACGGTTAAACACTACGGCGAGGCAGAAGGGCCTAGTTAATGTTAGGTGCGTAGATTTAAAAGACTTTTTGCAATCTATTACTATTGTATCATAGGTGTAAGGGCTGATGAAGTGTTATTTAATGAAATTCAAGTGACCATCACGGTCACGAGATTAGGAACGCTTGCGTTTTTTTTTCATATAATTGTTTACAAAATATGACTTATCGAATTTGGCGACCAATTAAAAAGCGCTTTATTGTTAATGATAATTTATACCGCCGCACTCAGAGACTTCAATTAAATTTAATGCTTGATTAAAGTTGTTGCTGTTCCTTTCTTTGCTATAACAATAACATAAAGACAACACGTCACTCTAAAACCATTATATTTCATTGACATCTCTGTGTGCGGCAGTAAGTAAGGTGTACAGTCAACCAATTTGATTCCTAGGCCACTATGGACTTTGTCAACGTGACGTTGTAAACCAAATCATAGGGAGTCTCTTACGTTTTGGTTGACAACGTCACTTTAACATAGTCCAAAGTGGCCTAGAAATCAAATTGGTTGACTGTACAGTGATCGAATAAACTTAAGTTAAAATATAAAGTGGTGATGCGTAAGTTTTTTTTCGAATCCCTACAAATTTAAGCTACGTTTTTAACAGAGATTAATTGTAAATGATTTTAAACCTTGATTTATAATTATAAGTGAACGATAAGTGTAACCAATAATACATTTGGACAAGAACTCCACGATTGGTTGTCAAAATTGACACTGAATTGTGCTATTTGTAGGGGGAAAATGCAAACGTTCTAATTATGTATTAACCACTGTAAATGGTTTGTATGAGTTAAGTTTAAGCAACAAATATTATATGGCACCGTGATTAAGGCGATAATTCTTCGAACAATTGGTTCCATTAACAGGTGTGATGTCAAAAATGAAGTGACCCTTTTATATCTTTACAAATATGATAAAATGGTATTTATCTATTGGGATATCGAATTTAAGTGTTAATTTAAAACCGTAGTTTATAAATATAATAAGGTATTTTTTTTGTTTGTTTCTTGCTCTTCCGAAATACGATGCGCTTATGTGACACTAGATAAATGTCTGTGTAATAAATAGCATTTAAAATGTTAACTAGTGTAAAATGTGTAATAGAGATGGGACGACTACGGAGACTCGGCCGACTAATCGGCTCCCAATTTGCCGATTAATCGGCCGACTAGTCGGCAATGCCGGTCGTAGGATTTTACTAAGTTCGGGTTGAACTTGGAAACGTTCGTTTCGCTTCGGACGTCGCGCTATTTGTTACCTAACCCCACAATGCGTTCATGCTTTGACCAGTTTTGTTTAAGTACGTTTTTTGTTTTCCTGTGCTTTTAATTTTCCATTTCCTATAGGCAATAAAGTGCCGAATATTCGGGATTTTTTTGCCGACTAATCGTCAACTAGTCGGCCTATCTCTACTAGTAATAGTGTATTAATATAACCTTTGTCAATATAAATGAAACAAGCAATAAAGTTGATGCATTTAATGCAATTCTTTGTATACCGAACTCGATCGCTCGACTAGTCCGTTCATGCGTCCATTATTGTCCTAAACAAATATACTGACACAAGCACATACTCGTATAGCAACGCTAACATTTAGGCTCCTAATTTATCACATTGGCACCTTATCGAGGTCTAACAATAATCATACAATAATTTAAAAAAACAATTAATTGCGAGGAAATAAATTACAATAGCTGTATAACTAATTGATTAAATTATAGTCACAGAGACTGGATCTCAAACTTGGGATACGATTCTCAAATTGTATTAACACGCCGTCGATCTATCTAACTGTAGTCATACCGTAACATAAGTCCCTTTTTTTCAATATTTACGATCATCACGTACGTCGCTTATTATTAATTGCAAGTTCACATTCCAATGAATCCCATCACAAGTCTGAATTTGATTCACCACAAATAATTAAGTCTCAGAAAAGTTTCTTAATCATGTTCTTCAAGCTTTTCTTCTTCTTTCCACCACCACTTTCACTATCTGGCTGTCCATTCTGCGACAGCTCCGTCGATTCCGACCACAAACTGCCAGTCGGCGATTCTGACACTTTTCCTATACCGTTGAAGATACGCTCTGTCCTCATGACAGGACTTGGAGATGATCTCGTGCTCTGGCGCGATAAAGACTTCAGAAAAGCAGGCGAAGACAGACGCCGCTTTGCAGTTTTGGTCTTTAAGTTATTAAATATAGACCCGTTTACTTTTGGCTTCACGGGTTGGATCACCTCGTTGAATTTAACTGGTTCTGACACAGGCGCTGCAAATTCTTCTTCATCTAACGGTATAGTGTTTTCTTGCAGCATGCCCATGCTGTCTTGTCTGCCGTAATGCGCTTTATTCTCCTCTACACTTCTGTGTAAAATCGAGGTTTTTCGCCTTCTGTTTTTTCTAGCCACCTGCCAGCCTCCGTCCTCATTGCTCGTCTCTTCAGCCTGTCTCGTTATCTGCAGAGCTTCTTCGCTGGGCCTCCGTTTCTTAATCGATGGAGTCTGATGACCGCTGACCCCTTCTACCGACTTTCTCCTCATTTTATCTTGTTTCTTCTTCATTTTCCTCGGCACGTGAACCACAGCCGGCTCTGGTCGTCGCTTCGAGTAATAGTACACCACCGCTGCGATGGTCAACGCTTGGTAAACGATGAACTTTAAGACGGTCATGTTTCCGAACCAGCTGTCTCTTTCTTCCATGAGTACTCTCATGGCTATCGTCATTTCTCCCAGCTGCTCCTGTAGGTTAGTCATTTGTTCTAGATACTTCATTTCGTTCTCGTTGCTCTTTCTGCGTTCCTCTGTCATCTGCAACATGGTTTTCTCGAATGATCTCTGCATCTCCTCGACCTGTTTTTTGTACCGCCTGCTGAGTTCTTCCAAATACTGGCCCGACAGGGACATGTTTCGCTCTAATGTCTGAAACGGAGAAAACATCGTTGTGAAGAAATGAAACTATGCAGCAGATTATTTTTTTAGGGAATGCAGGTTGCTGATGTTGTGTGTCGCTTTCAACATACTTAAAAAAAGAAGCAGGAGCATATTCGACGCCCGTTTAAGGTATTGAGCTGCTTGTGATAAAACTTAAGGATTAAGGAAGTATGTCCGAATTAATTACTCCAGAATTATTGTGGGAGAGAACCAGATACCTACTTTGTTTTTTATCTACAACTAGCTTTTGCCCGGGACTTCGACAGCGCAATAGTGATTAAGAATTATGATATTTCAAGTCGTTGGCGCGTGATGACGGGACAAATAAACAAACACATTTTCGCATTTACAATTTAAGTAAGGATTACTACTTTCATCCACATTTAAATATTAAGATAATACCGAAAGGGTTTTTAAATACCAACCTTAACTCTATTAGATAGCCTCAGGAACACGGATTCTTTCTGAAACGTCGATTGTGGTTGGTTTTGAGATGACGGCCCTGATGGTGTGGGATCAACAGCCATCTGATCAAAGTCTGTCATCAAGCCGTCATTATCAATGACGATCGGGTCACTACCCTCATCAGGAATCACATACACATCCTTAGGTTTCTCAGTGGTAGCTTCTATTTTACCGTTTTTAGCATCCACTTTAGGTGTAGAGTCTTTCTCTTCCGCTTTAATTTCTAAAGGTTTAATTTCAGAGGCTTTTGTATCATCAGGCTTCTCTTGAACTATTTTCTCATCTATTACTACTTGAGGTTCCGTTTTCTTGTCACTGTCCTCTTCCTTTGGTATTTCGATTGGGACAGGTTTTTCAATGGTTTGTTCAACATTATCTATGACACTTTCAGATTTTACTGTTTCATTTGCTTCATCTGAAGAGGCGTTATTAAGCGATACTAACTTTACATCCTGTTCTGAATTGGTTTCACTACTGACCTTCTGTGGCGATTCATCTACAGTCAAGTTTGTGGTAACATTCAATTCAGTTTCGAAACTAGTGTTAAGAACTACCTTCTTTTCCTTAATAGCAAGGATATTACACAAAGCGGCTAAATATTTAGGGGGAAACAATGCATTCATGTACGCCATGCGTTCGTCACCAAACTCAATAGTCTTTGTACTTTTAAAATCTAAGCCGAACGGCTGACAGATCCCTGTGGACTTCAAAGTTTCACGAAGGAACACTTGTCGCACTAAATGGGTCATTTTGTCGGAACTACAGCTCACTATTTCATACACTTCACTGTAAAGCAACTCACTGCAATTATCACAAACAATTATATGGCTGGGGGAGCAACACCTTTTGTACATTTTATCCGTCGACGTGTCATTGTGCTCGCTCGTCGCATTTTTAGGAACTTCTGTTTTAACTAACGCTTGAGCCGCTTTCTTCATTATAGACATGACTGCATCGCGAGCGGAGCCAAATAAATTTTTGGTAGGTTCCGTTTCAGCGACGGGAACATTGGGCAGGTCGATGGATTCGTCATCGTCATCATCATCGTCAATGTGGGCGGCGTGCTGGGAACTCTCCTTCTCCAACACCTCAAACTCCGAGGTTCCATACACTTTGAACAGCGAGATAGGGCAGTAATGCTCAGAGCCATGGTGCGACAACAATTCAACTTTGATAAATTTTCCGAACAAATGCGGATACAAATCAAAACTTTGGACATCCCGCAAATCTTTAGCTGTGAACTGGCCGACGCTAGCCCAGTCTCTCGTGGGAAACCGGTCACTAAAATACACGGCGAAATCTTTAGGTGTCGACGAGAACAATTCAAAGTTAGCTATTTCTATTTTTTGAGCTTGGACAGCTTCGCAGAGCTCCACCACGAACCAGATGCGGCTGTTACACGAGTTGAGCATGTATTCGTCGGTGTTGGGGGATAATATAGAGCTGGCGGAACCAGCTTCGGGGTTGCACGCCACGACTTTAGCCGCGCATGACGGCGACGCATAGTTTTTTGACCGCAGCTTCGTGCTCTTACTACTAAAGTTCGTACTACTGTGACTAGGTTGACTCGAGTGGTTCAGAACAGTGTCTTTCTTTTCCGCCTCTGCGAGCTGTTTCTGCGCCCATTCAGAAAATGAGGGTATGTCCTCTTGTGGCATTTCTGGCTTGACTGGAATGTTTGCTTTATCTTCATTCTGTTCTTCTGTTTGAGATTCTGTGATATCCTCTGGTGGAGGTGTTGTGTGAAATGCATCTTCTGTCTGCCGGACCTCGTGCATAGGCTTAGCTTTGACGACAGGGTGTGATTCAGTGGACTCTTTTTCCACTATCTTTTCTTTTTCTTCCAAGACCTCGCTGCCATCGATGATGGTGAAAGTCTTTGTTTCGTTGTGCTGCTCCGAATCATTCGCGAACAATAGTTCTTCGGGAGTTTTCAATTCCAATTTAGCGTTATCCGCCAGCGAGATGAGTATTGGGGGTTGTCCAGTGTCAGGTAATCTGGAACAACAAAAAAGAAATCATATTTACATGCGCTTAGAACAACAGCATATGAGAAGTGGGAACCTAATTAGGGTGCGTCCTTCTTAGTAAAGATTCGCATTCTTAAAGGTTTTCGTAAGCGTCACATTACGACAGGAGTGTTAATACAAGACATAAGAAGTTTTCCTTTAGTATTAAAGGGAAATTCTCCCATGTAGACTATTAAACCCAGCGCTTGTGGTGTATTTAAACTTGTAATTTCACATTTAAGAATATCAAAAAATGCACCGAGGCTACCTTAGCGTTTATACGACTAAAAATAATTATTATTACTTCACATATTTCGGACCCGGTAAAAATAATTAATACCGACAACATAATTAACAGATTAACATATCACTTGTCACGTTATCCAGCCGTACGTCCTATTGCATTGTTGCCGGAAACAATTACCGACGGCAAGGGAAGTGTTTCGATGGATAATACAATTATGGTCCCTTGAACCGGATAAAAGCATTAATTTTAATCGCTTTTAAATGCGGGCGTTCACTAAACGATATCGAAATATACGGTTAGGAAGTCTTTAACGCTGGTATTAAAACGATTCTATCTGGCTTTTTCTAGGTTTTGTTTTTAGTTCCGTCTTGTTACTGTTTTTAGCTGCAACAATAATCCCAGCTTTTTAAATACATTATTAAACTATCAAGTTTACTTCAGTATTACTTTACATCCAACAATACACGTATAATAGGGCTGTATCATATTATAAGGACCACTAGGATAGAAACTAGAAACATTAACCGTTTTTTAAAGAAAACAAGTACAAGTCTCATTTTCATCTAAAAGCTTTTTTTTTGGGCTACAAAATGAAATTGACATAATTTACTATTACTGTTTCCTACACTGATCCTTGTTAGTAATATTTTCTGCATTTTAATGCATACAATCTCACAGTATATTTAAAATACTCTTTCTATTTCCAGAACCTTACCCAGTAGTACATTTACAAGCAGTTAGGTTAAGTAATATAACGTTTAGTCAATTCTTCAAATCGCAAACATCTCCGCAAATGTCATACTTTAGAGACCCACACTCGTATCAAACACTCGGGTGTGTGTCACGACTCACGATCAAATCAAATACTGACCAATTGAAACTATTACGCGCTACTAAATATTAACGTTCGTAAATTGTTTTATGGCTCTAGGCTCGAATGTTGGAGTCGATGTCCGGCGGAGCGAATTGAATGCATGTCCATGACTATGAATAGTCTACTAAATTAACTTTAAGCCCCTATCACCGAATTGTATCACTCGGTGCTCGGTGGGTTGTGCGTGCTCGTCTACTGAGCGAGTCGCTCCAAACTTAGTACAGTCGCGGAATGAAAAGGTTGACCACCTTCAGATCTGTTTTTGCTTGCTCAGTATAAGTTATCAATATCTGCTTATCGACCGAGTATGACACATTCCGTCATAATGAATGTCATTTCACTACATGTCCCACAGATACATGGTTACCGTGGTCACGTATAAACAACAGCCACTATTGGTTCAAACTGAACTTAGTCTTTATTGGTCGTTACAAAAGTGTTGCTATGGTCACGTATAAACAACAGCCACTATTGGCTAACTGAAATTAGTCTTTATTGGTCGTTACAAAAAAGTTGCTATGGTCACGTATAAACAACAGCCACTATTGGTTCAATATTATTTCTCTCGTCTGTTACACAGTTTAAAAAGGTAACATGTGCTTGCAACGCGTTAATGAATTTATTTGAAAACTGGTCAACCTTTTCGTTCCGCGACTGTACAATCGCACAAATGTACACAAATGTAAAGTAGGTTCACTAGTAGGTACACTCAAAGAAACTGGTAAGTTAATGGTCCTTGTTTGTGCTGACCGACGGAGTGGCCGGTAGGTCATTCATTCGGATCGCTTTGCTGTCAGTGTCACTCACTGCTCTCCCAGCTCTGTTCGGTTCTTGCTCGGCGTGTACTAAATGAACTAAGAGCAGAAACTTCACGGAATACTTCGTTGTAGTAATGTGACGGGAATTCATTATTTTTGACTCTTAGTACATGTTCAACACAACCCTAGTCTTCGGTTCGTCACACGACCAAACATTAGCAGTGGGCCTCTATAATACGACGACAAACAATATTTATTTTGACCCGGGCTGAGATACTACAAGGCAAACGTCCATATTGTCAACGTTTTGATAGCTCTTATTTACTTGACAGTAATGGCGGGCGAGTTAAAAACTCTACGATAACACGTAAAAAGCAATATGGGTTTACCGTGTTGAATAGCGGCCCTGTTATCATATTATCAACGTTACGATAGTTCTTACTTGACATTAATGGCGGGCGAGTTAAAAACTACCATAACACGTTGATGTAACAAATATTGTTAACTTCGCCCTGGGCCTCTATTCTAAGTGGTAAAAAACCATATTGTCTTTGACCTGAACCAATATGGTTTTATCGGTATTTAACGCTTGCTAAATTAATATGAACATATTCACATATATTTTGCTTTTAACTCAAATATATAGACACTTTCGCCTTACTCATCAACGCACAATAAACATATTTTAGTGTTGAAGTATTTTTTGCCACTTTCTGTCAAATTCAAATGTCATAATGACAGATGAGGACAGCATATTTCAAGCATAATAAGGGGCCGTTTCACAATCGTTTTAAAGTAGGCTCTTTCCTTGTCTATTTTCAAGTGCAAGAAAGAGAAAGGGCTGAATGAATGTGTCAAATATGCTTCACTTGTCGATTGTGAAACAGGCGGTCACTATTGCGCGTTTATGAATAACGGGGTTTAGTTTTTGTTCGCCGCTCGCGCCTGAAACTACGCGAGTCGCGAGGCAAACCACGAGGCAACTTGCAAGTGCGCAGTTTACATACGCGTGCTTGTGCTTTGCCACGCCTTGATTCGCTTCACCACACGCGCGAAAAAAACTGTAAATTACAGTAAAGACTACTTATCAATAAACTCCGGCATCTATCGTTTTACCTTAACTCTCGCGCTTGAAAACACGTTTCCATGAAATTAAAATTCTTCAAATTGTTGCATTATAGGTACACGTGTTTCGATGAAACAATGGTGAACCGTGTGAATCCTCATCCTCAATCTCGAAGTTGCGTACAGATTACAGAGCACAGTAGGCAGATAAAGGACACATTTTCATTCTTCGGCTGTGATTTTATTGGATGAATCATATTGATTAAGATAACGTTTCCTCTCATTCATCTCCTGTGACTAATACGTTCATTTGTAATGATTAAAACATTCATTGTTTGTACGAATTCGATCGTTACATCCTTACTCTTTAGTTTGAATAAGTAATTCTAATCAATACCGTTTAACACCGTATAATTATATTTTTAACTCCTATATTTATTTATACATTGTATGTAGTATACAGATCGAAAGTGAGTGAACGAGTCGGAAGGGGCCGCCCTAGGCCCTAGTCAAATCGGAGAAATACTGGAAAAGGGCCGAATGTACCCGAAACCGACGTGCGTGCATGACTCGATGTAGGTATGAATGTGGAAGAAGCGAAATATTTTTTTCAAGATCGTAGCATGTGGAAAGAAGTGGTCTCTGCCTACCCCTCTGGGAAAGAGCCGTGATTTAATGTATGTATGTAGGTATGTATGTAGTTATAGGCACCATTTCCTTAATTCTTTGTATAAAAAAAATGAGTAGGTCATTTCACTTTGTACAATACAACAAATGAAACGCTCCATTCACTGGACTCTCATTGTTAATAGTAATAGGTATTTACACACGTGCCTAACTTATCGTGCTGTTATCCACGGCGGCGATAAAACCAAGCCGATTGCCGCGCGGTTCCCGAGCGTTAACCCGCGCGTGAAAAACTCGGACATTTCATAGTTAGAACGACGGACTAATTAACTTAATGCGAAACTAATCATTTCCCAAGGTTAATAAACTTATCATGAAGATAACGACGCTGATACTGCAATATCGCGTAACGAACCAATTAAATAAAATGCAAAATGAACCTTAGAAAGTAAAAAGTAAGGTATGTTTTGCAACTTTTTGAATTTGTTAGTTACGCGGTATTGCAGGACCACCAACGTTAAGCTAATTGAGCGAACATAAAATTCGCAAGAATAATATTAGCTATCACGTTATATTAGCTACAGTACTAGCAATAACCATTAAATATCGACTACTATAATAATGTTAATTACCTATTTATTATTATATTTATATCGTTTTCTACTTTCATGTTGCGTGACCCAACATGAAATGTTATGTAAATTATAGCGAGATATTTATTGATTATACTATTGCACAATTAACACAGTAAATACAAAAGGTGGTTGCCGTGTGGTTGCCGGCTTAGAATAGTGCCACTCTATGTCTTCCTATGAAAGTCGTAAGACACGACTAAGGGATTGAAGGCTTGTAGTATTGTTAGGGGATGGGCTTGCAACCTGTCACTAATATACACATGTCATTGTAACCATCTTAGCCCGTTGTGCACAATGTGGTTATATAGGATTAACAACATGTTGTTAAAGATGTTGGTAATTCTATAACTCTGCCTACCCCACTCTGGGATGAAGGCGTGACGGTATGTATGTATGTATGTATACAAAAGGTATATTTAAGGGGATTGTTAAGTTTATATTTCTAGTACCTACTAGAAATATAAACTTAACAATCCCCTTAAATATACCTTAAATAAACCTACATTTAGTACTCCGGGTGATTAAGTCTCGGCATCCGATCCGATCGCAGAGACCTCAAACTAAGTTTGTAGTGCATTTTCTCTTTTGTTAATTTGATTGAAAAATATGAACTTATGAAAGTTTTAGGGCATATTATTGAATATTGAGATGCAATTTATTTCCGCCCAATCCGAGTCAATTTCAAAAATTAAACCTTATACACGAGTAGTATGCTTCAAAGCATATCACTACATAGTATAAAACAAAGTCGCTTTCCGCTGTCTGTCCCTATGTATGCTTAGATCTTTAAAACTACGCAACGGATTTTGATGCGGTTTTTTTTAATAGATAGAGTGATTCAAGAGGAAGGTTTATATGTATAATATTTTTTTATTTTATGTACGTGTGTTGAAAACTCACATAAACCGAAGCGAAGCGAGGGCGGGTCGCTAGTACTAATAATAAAACGGTTAAAAAAGTTTACACAGGCCCTTACGTGTAGAATATCTTGGTCAACCCTTGGTGCCCGCCATACGACAGTAGCTGGCAGACGAGCAGAGCCGCAAGCAACGCCCGCGGCGGCGACATCGACGGCAAGCCGCCGCATTGGCGACGCCACGGCGCACCTATCCCGGCCCAACCCGGCGGAGACGGACGCAGCGCTCGGCACGGACTGATATCTTCAAGTCTATGATGTCTTGGTACGTGGCTGGATGCGGCTTGATAACAGTTCTCAGCTCAATTCCAAGCTCGAAATACGGACGGCTTCTCGATGGCACTGATCTTTATGCTCTGTCACTGGCTTGGTTATTCAGATTGACAACACCACGAATGGCACGTTATATATGGCAATTCTGGCAGGCAGTGCAAGCCAAGAGTAACTCTGTGGATCGGACGTCTTTACGGGGTGTGGTTGGACGTAGTTTGGTCACTGTTCAATTGAAAGATGTCAAGTTACTGTCAATCCTGGCAGAGCTAGCGTAAACCAGTGGAAGAGGAGACAATGCCCGTGGTTGGTTGTAGCTTGGTTTTTCTATGTCAATCACTGGAGACACGAAGCAAAGTTTGCTGATCTAGTGACGTTACAAGGTTCGAATAGCTCCATGCGTCACGAATGTCGTTGAAAGAGTCGTGATCGTCACGAGGGCGATAGTCGCAGTTCACAGTAACTTGTACAATGAAATCAAATCTTTTAACGGTTTATGGTTTAGATTACAATGTTCACGCTCTCGCGTATCGTTACGGAGTTACAGTTGTTATCAGTTTAAGCCACTGGGTCTTATACACTAGTTTCACTATCGTTAAGTCTTACACCTTGTAACTTTACACTGTGAAGAGTAATCATTGATTTCGTGGAACGTGTGTGTAAACAGTGCTGCAGATACTCAACATTCATATACTCAACGGTTGTTGAAACAAAACACCGTATGAAAAACTGTTCAACAAAAAGAGCATACGTCACCAATCGTTCCCCAATCCCCAACCTTATGTTCAGTAGAATAAAACCGAAGTTCAAATGAAAAATGGTACAGTTACTCTATTATGCTCTTGAACTTATTAAGTAGCTGACATTTTAGTACTTTGTCCTAGTAAGTGTAGTAACGTGTCAATGTGAGAGTAGTTACAATTTAGTATATCAATAGCTGCGACAAGGTACTAAAATATACAGCTACTTTTGACATCAATCTTACATGATTTTTTACGAGCTAAGTCGACTTGAATCAACTAGGGCTCAAATTTACCCTCTGTCCGAAAAACTAAAGGGGTTGTGTTATGCAAGAACTCTTAGAAGCGTCTAACTGTATCTGTCGTTGGTTAGGGCACGAGCCAGTGAAGCGATATTAGTGCGATTTACTTCATTTTAAAGTTTTTATTGCGGTTGTAGCTAGGTCAGGTGACAATCAAAGGGGCCAATCTAGAGTTATCAGCTCTAGTGAGATCGCATGTCCGCGACGGGTTGCGTAAGCGCATTGAAATGATACATTTCCATTGATAATTACGATTCATAGTTTTCAAGCCCTAAGAAGGCAGCTAACTGCAATGTAGAAGAGGAAGCATTCTAAACTCTGTTAGTAAACGTATTAGATTCAAATTCATATGTACTTATATCCCACCTTCTTTGTCATCACGTCAGTTTTTACTATCTGTATTTCCCAGGCTCTAGATATCATTTCAATAAGCGGATTATAAGTAACGTCGCAATAGAATATAGATATTCAAAAATAATTTACTTTGTAATCTATTCTGATACTAGCTTCTGCCCGCGTATTTCTCAACTATAGTTTTTCCGTCGGGAATTTTTAAAATTTCCAGGATGAAAAGTAGCCTGTGTTAATCCAGGGTATAAGCTATATCCATTCCAAATTTCATCCAAATCCATCCAGACGTTGCAGAAGTAACAAAGTAGAAGAAGTAACAAACACACACACAAACTTTCGCATTTATAATATTAGTAGGATTATAGATAGGTACATGTGAAAATAACTTTGTCTGTCAGTTTGTTACGCTATGAAGATGGTTTGAGTCCCAGGGAAGAACATTGGGTACTTTTTATCATGGAAAACTGGACAGTTCCCGAGGGAAGAGAGATAAACGACATCTAACGGGCAGAGTCGCGGACAACAGCTGATTAAAATATATATAAAATTGTTTTAGTATACATTTTTACTAAGAGTTTATGAAGCAAATGATCACCGCTATTTACGTAATTAATAGTATCAATAATTCATAAGAGTATCAACAATATGGCAGTATTACCTTTTTAATTAGAGATCCATGCCATATGGTAAAAAAATAACCCTTATTATGAGACTTCCGGCAGCTTTCTCAAATGAACTTCATGTAGGTAAATATTGTAAGATTTGCACTGATAGAAAAATACAATTCCTACCTACTGTGGGGTTATTATGACGCATCTGTGCAATTCTTTTACACTGAAAGAAAAGGACAGAGTTATGTAACTGCTATAGCTCCGTCCTTTACGCTCACCATAAAATGAACTGCATAGTCATGTCATAATAACCCCCCTGTAGTGAGGAGGTAATTGCGACCTTGTCAATAAAGCTTACAGGGGCTCTATTCCACTCAGTAAGACCTAATTGCTTTTGACATGTTATCGTCTACATCTTAATGATAGCTCTCATTTACTTAACAGTTACGATAACATGTCAAAAGCAATTAAGTTTTACCGAAGAGAACAGAGCCTAGGGGAATTGCACGGGGACTTATATTCTTTATCTTGTACTTGAGGTTTAAAATTAAAGACAATACTCATGGAACATCAATAATCAAAATATTATTACTCATTTATTTTCCCATAAGCCACCGTGTAACTTGACGCTTACGTTACATAAATAGTTAAACATAACTGTACATGTACCAATTATGATAATAAATGTTTGACGTCACACCAAGACCGACTCAGGCGCATGTGAACTCCAGTATATATACGTCACCCCCTCGTGTAAGGAATTATGTAATATATGAGGATAATGAACTAAGGCTCGTGTTAAGTATTAAGGTGACATTTAGCTTTCCACTGATAATATTATAGTTTCAAATAGCAAAACATTTTTACATGAAGTTAGTTACGTTAGCTATGAAACTTAATATTAAAATATACAGAAAGTTTCACGCATTTTAAGAACGCTTGGATTTTTTTGCAAGCATATCGGTTCGTCATAACACTCGTTCTGAATTACACATTACAGGAAAAAAGTTACTTTTCACAAAGAATTCAAACAATTGCGCTCATTGTGTCCAATTCGGTTCATTGAGCCAGCGCAAAAAGCAGTTAAAAAACTCAAGAGTCTGATGCAAAGGCCTTCCAATTCGTGTATAAATCCGATACATTCCAACTGGCGAACGACGATATCTGTGTAAACATTATTACTACGCACAAACATCTATTATGCACGTTTTAGTAACAATCTAACAAACCTAATGGCAAACAAAACCTCAGCCATTGTTGCAGTAAAATCAGTCCACGGTATGTAAACCTACATGAGCAAAACGACATCGTTTCAGTCACGAGACGGCCTTGGTAATTAAAATTTGGAACGATAATAACTGCCGTTTTACACAAATTACCGCTAGTCGGCCATCGGTACAAGATCGTTAACTAAATAGAGATGTCCTCGCAGGAAACAAGCTAAGTGTTCGAGTCAGTCAACTTTTGACCAACATAATTTTCTCTCCTGAGATACTCGTATCTAACGCAATCAAAGCTTCTAACCACTTTGAAGTAATGTCAACTAATTATAATTCACTTCCAAATGCTACGTTCGAAGAATATGCTCTGCTCTAAATCTCTTCATTCGAAATACAATCGTGTGAGCGACTGGGTTTCCCGTAATTCCAGAATTCGATTTCAGAACTCTGTAGTTTCCCTAAAACACCCTAAAACAGCAAATAATTTTTAGCAGTGGAAAAACATCGCCGTCCTACTAAACTTCAAAGTATAACAGATCCGCAAATTCGCGTGATCAATTTTGTCAATGCCTCGCAGAATGCTGGCTTTCCCCTAGAGGCCAAACGGCCGCGGTGGGCGAGGCAGGTTTAGCTCTGCTATTAGTCAATGCGCTCACTGTTGCGAATTCAATTAGAGGGCACTAGCTCATTTCATTGTCAACCCTGTTCCCCCACTCTGTCCTGAAATGCATCATGTATCTGCATTTCACCAGCTTAACAAATCAAGACTCTCTTCTGTTGTTAATGAGGTTCCTCATACTCTGGATATTTTTGGAACATACGCTCTTTTAAGTACACCAGCATTAGTAAAGCAGGCACACTCAACTACATAACTTTGGCTGACTACTAATTATGCTAGACAGTGTATTGTATACACATTGCTAAATAAGTTAACAAGTATCGCCTACTCACTAACTCATGCACTGTAATGCAGCCCACCTGTATACTTTTGAATGTGTGCGAAAAATCAGGCCAACGCGTGTCGAATCGTCCTACTGCTAAAGATAAAATTGGTTGGGAATACTTTTGTAAACGCACAAAACGCAATATACGGGTTGATAAAATCAAAGATAATGTAGGTAATTAATAATGTGTGAGGAGAAAACGAAAGACTCAACGCGAAATGGTATTTGATAGACAACTACTTTAAAAGGTGATGAACTCGTGCAAGAAGGTAACGAGGGATATTAAATAGAGAAATTATTCGCACATAGATCATAGTCATAGGCAATGCGATGAAAGTAAGACAAAATCGTTAAAGCAGTCACGCTCAAACAAACGATTAGAGCCGTTTACACAGCTCGTCAATCAGGTGCAGATAAATTGAAGATGCCAACAAATTTTATAGGGATTTTACTTCAACTCGAGATAATATTGTGTTATATGTTTAAGCACATAAATCTAAATCGGGTAATGGGTATATACAAGTGGATACTACTGACAAACAAGAGAAACTAGACCTAGACTAGAGAGACTAGACAGTAAATAATAATGACATGAGAACGGTAGTTAAATTCCTAATTTACAATGGAAACTCGCATTTTAGGTCACAGCAAGATTAACGCACGCTTTCATAGGGTCACTTGTGCAAGGCAATAAATTAGCATATCCCTTTCCTCCCGCCCTGAACGTGGTGGGTCACCTTTACAAGCAATAACGGCGTGATTTAATTGTCAGTTAGGCCTATTTATCATTTCGTGTACATGCTCACAAGATTGGAAGCCGATTAATATGTATGTGGGACAAAGTTAAGAATCGCTGTAGGTGGCGTCCGTAATGCATACCTTTCAAGACTTTCATGTTTCAAAATATGGGCTTATGAAATAAGGGCTTAGCTTTGGAAACATTTGTGTCGTAAGTTATATATCGCTCATTGAATACAAAACGGACACATTCCAAAATAATTTGCTCTTCCATTAAAAATCGTATTCCAACCGCTTCTAATTTTAAAATGCAACACTGGCTCATTTCAGATTGTGTCCGTTTTGTATTCAATGAACGATATAGTTGCAATAATCATTGATATCGATTATAAATTTACAAACGAATCTATAAATATTCAAATGCCACTTACTACTTTAGTTCTACTCACATTTCAAGATGTTTATGAAATAAAGCTGTCAAATATAGTATTATACATGTTGTAATAGACTTTCTAAGTGACCAGCGCATTACCCTTGCAACACAATGAGGATTGAAAACAAGTCTACATCAAATTTCTGTCACAACTATTGCTAAACTAGGACCTAAGGCGGCTTTGCTTTTCTAATCCCGAAACGGGTTGTGTCAGTGATATACTGGATGTCATTTACCGACAGGTTTTAGCAATCCCTTGCTCCACCTTTAGCCATAAAGAGCGATCTGATCTAGGATTTCGTAATTACGTCCCCATATTTGGTGTATATAATGACAGCAGGGAACATGCGCAGGCGACACCTCGGTGATTTAATCTGGCCAAAACAATTATACAATCGTTTAGTTATATAAGTTTGCAGAGAATAATCAAAGAGTTCAATGACCATCGATGCAGAATTTGAAAGTTTTTAGAGTTTACTGCAAGCGTTATTTTTATAATACCTATAATTAAAACTTAAAACTTCTGGTAATTATTTTGCATTCAAATCGTTAGAGCATGGAAATGGTAATAAAATATTCTTACCATTAAATAACTGTTTGAACAGAAACAATCTAAAGTTATGCTAAAATTATATAACTTTTTAATGTAAAATTTCAACACTTTTGATAATCCAGCCATTATTAAAATCGGTCTTAATATGAGGATAATTGTTTCAGGAATAAAACGAAAATAATAGAATACTTACATGTAGGTAAGAAAATGCATTTAGTAACAGTAGGTACATTCTAATTTGAATCAAATGTCTATCCCGACGTGTGCCACTGGAATGTGCATGAGAGAATTCACTGAAAACTAAAGTTAAACCGAGCATCATTGCTTTTCTCTTTCTGACAATACCCTTTAGAACTGCAGTGGAAAAGGACAGTGACAGTTCTATAATTGGACTCGCCTGCGCCCGACGCTTACAAACGTTATTCTAATGCACTTCCGTGGAAGAAAGCAACGCTGTCTTACGGAAATTTATATCACTCAAAGTTCATACAATTACTAAAGTACTTTTAATAAATATTTTAACGTAGAAAAATACTTAAAAATAAAATAAATAAATATAAGGGGACAATCTCACACCAATTGACCTAGTCCCAAACTAAGCTCTAGGTTTGTACTATGGGTACTAGACATCGATATAAATACTTATATAGAAAAATATATACCTAAATACATTAGAAAACATCCATGACTCAGGAACAAATATTCGCCCTCATCACACAAATATCTGCCCTTACCGGGATTCGAGCCCAGGACCGTTAGCTTCGTAGGCAGGTCACTACCCACTAGGCCAGCGCCTCGTCGAAATGTTTGTAGACTTCGTAGTTTTGGATGTCAATCATGCCTAAATTCATGAAATGATACTTTATATTCTTAATATTTATGTCATACCTAGGTACGAGTATATGAATGAAATTGACAGTAAATGATTCCCTCTGGAACGCTACCACCATATACTCATTAAACTGCTGCTAAGAAGCGTCATTTGCATTATTGTGTTCTGTTGTAGCGGTAAAATACTCAGTGAAATGACTAGCATATAGACATTCCATCATATTTCTCAGGTTTGGCAACACATTCAGATCAGGTAACCTGTGCATGCGCTTCATACTATATTTCTAGATTGCCTTCTTCACGGCCCAAAAAAGACTTAACCTTCCTAAACCAAATGAAAACAGAGGTCCGTCTGTTATATTTTACGAAGTCCTGACAAAAGTAGGGTCGAACCAGTCCGGAATGGAACGGCAACCGGCACGGTAGATCAATCCCACGAACCACCCACCGGACCAAGTGGGCGAAATATAATGAACCAGCAACAGTCCACTTTATTAACCATTGTTACTTGTGCAACTGCAGGACGCTTGCAATCAATTAAGAGAAATGCAAGGAATTTATTGTGACTGCTATTACTCTGTTATTATAGTGTTTTAAGTAATGTATTTGATAATTTTGTAACATGATGCATATTGTTATTGAATAACAAATCGCTCTTAATACGCTTGACTTGTTATGATACCTACTACAGTTCGAAAAGTTTTTTGTGTTAGTATAGTTGATATAAAAAAAAACAATCAATATTTACATCAACTTCAGCCGAGAGGCAAAAACTGAGTAACCTAAGAAATTTTGCCATAGCAACAGCACTACCTCAAATCGGTCATGGTTAGTAATTATGCGTAGAGTATGGATTTATAAATTATTACCCAGTACTTATACTCTTTATCAACGCTATAACAAATATTTAGTAAATGATGTTCTGGACTACAAATATAGGTAAAAAATGCTATTACGATGGATAACCTGTAAACGTCGAATAACATTAGTAAAAAATCGTTAAGCTGAATGTCTAGTAGGTACCTTGCAATAAGTGAAAATAGTGATTTGATATAACCTATTTCTTATGTTTAATAAGAATTAAAAAGAAACATACCCAACATTAAACGACCGAGTCGTCTAGAAAATGTTGTCTTACACAGACATAAGTACAATGATCTAGTCAATTCTATTACATACTCTTTCACAACCTGAACAATATTTATGTATTATGTACATTTAATGCCTTATGACCGCCTCGAGCCGCTAAACATTAGATAAGACCAGTCATAATAAAAACGATAGACATTCATAAAATAGCGCCGTTAAATGGCGGAAACCAATCACTGAAAAGAAAGATTATCTTGCCCCTAATCTTAGCAAAAGTTCAAATAACAGTGTTACATTACATGTCAGTTGCATAATCGAGATCATTGAGCATTCTAACGACGCTGTTACTTTTGACTGATGGATCAGTGTAAATTGATCTGCGTTTATTAAAATTAATATATAGGTACAACCAGTCAAATCTTTAACGACGCCTACAATTTGGTGTATTGAATTTAGATAACGAAGAAGAAAGTTAATGACTTGTAATGATAGTTCAAAGAGATAGCCTAAGACCTAGAATTGAAGGCTTGCTTTACTACACCGGTAAGAGGATCATGTTTATATGAGAAAAAGTAAGTACATTAAACGCTTAAAGAGCTAAAGTGATGCCAAACAGGCCGTAGAAGCAAAACTGATGAAAAAACAGTCGAACTTTCAAATTTCGAATATTCGTATAATGAAAGTATCAAAGGAAACATATTTTATTGCGACGGACAGGGATTTACAAGGAATCTAATTATACGATGAGAAAGGATGTCGCCATTAGTGAGTATTTCCTGTGGGGACAATGAACTTCAACACAAATGCGAAAATAACTTACTTCATTCACTTATAAAACCGATGGCAAATCATCTATCGACACGGTGGTCTCATAATTTTGAAACTGTGACATGAAGTAAGTTCGAAAGATTATTTTCACTTGATGATTTATAACGATCGACAAGGCTTCAAAACTTTTATCGATTACAATAAGTTTACATAATATTCGATCGATATAAGTTGAGCTTATTAACAACAAGACAAGAATTCGGACACTTCTGAAGAAGCACTAAAGGGAAAAAGGAAGCTAGACAAGCAAAACCAATCCTAGTGCTCTACATGTCAGAACAAACGCAAACATTGACCTAGTTAAGGTGCAGAACAGTGTTTACATCGGAATTTTAGCGGAAGATCGTTATTGTTGGGCTTTACGATACATTTTACGATTTAAGGTAAACTATGCTAGTGGTAAACGCAGGCATTACAAATAAAGTTTAGAAATACTGTTTACTAGTTTGAGGAATAAACATATTCTTAAATTTCGGGTTTGCTTTAGTACTGCGGCACTCAGAGGACCAAAACAATCAAAAAATTAAATTTGTAAAAAACGGGGGCTTCTGCATTTTTTAATTTTAGAGGAGGACCCCTCTAGTCCCCTACCATCCCCCAAAACTCCTCCCACTTTCCCAGAATGCCGCAGAATACTAAAGCAAGACTTTTTTGAATGTAATAAAACATGTATATTTAAATGTGTACTATCAAAAACATGCTAATGTAAAACCGCGTAGATTTTACTTGACGAATAGAAAAATTGGACCGTAACGTACACGCAGAACGGTTTCACTATCACGATAATCTCTCTATTTACATCGCAACGTTGTTTTTTTTCACATATCCGTGTCATAGCGATTGATAGGCATTAGAAAATTCATGCATTTTGCAACAAATTCCTTAAAAGAAAAGATGCTAGAGATAAACTAAAAGAAGTTTGACAAGTGGTGTGTTTGTGTAACGTAACTAAAGTGCAACTGTCAATAATGCAGTCATGATGTGTGTTGTTATTGAGTCGTAATACAACACGAGTGCATATCAATGTAAGAATCTAGATGCGAATGACTTCATACTTGCAAGGCAAATGCAATTGCGCTTGACCGGTAACTGACCTAAGATCAACAATACAGGTTATGTTGTCAGTGACCTAATGACGAATGACGAATGTCGTAAGACTCACGGTAGACAGAGGATTGCCTGGTCGGAAATAACCGGCTCAGAATACTTAGGGCTAATTCGAAAACGAGGAAAGACAGAAACAATTGAAATTGAGAAGCAGCATTGTAGTAAGACTAGTAAGAAGTTGTCCGGGACTGCTATATTTTGAAAAACGAATTTTCGTTAGCAATTGTTTCATTTGTCCGAATTTTCATAAGTTAAAAATATTTATTTCCAGAACAGTCGAAATACAAACATAACCTTATCGACCGAGCGAGCGCGAAAAATGTCTGGATGTTTTAATGGTGGTTTTTGCGAATAAACAAATCATATGCAAAAAAATAATATAATAAATAATAAGTTACACAATAGACACGCCATTAAAACCTAAAAACGTAATACATCAGAATTCCCGCATGCTTGCTAAGTTATTAAAACATTTCATCCACATTAAAAAATAATTACCCCAAAACATGCACGACACAAAAATAACTGGCATTATTATTACAGCACTTATCGCAAAAACTATTCAGTAAAGTATTATTAAACATTATTAGCATTATGGCATAATAAATAATGTAAAATGCTATAAATACTGTTAAGTTATCGGTAAACTATAACCAATATGATCACTTGCACTAATTCATCGCCTTACTGTAGCAATCTGCAGTAAAACCAATGTTGTGAATTGATTAAATTTCTCTTTTACAGCCCCAGGGCTAATTTGATTTAAGGTGGTGAAAACATAATTAACTTGTACAGTAACTTAATGCAGTCATGTTCATAAAAGCAAAAACAATATTATTATATATCTGGTAATACTCGTATAGCTACTCCATGAAATGTGAAATTAAATTGCACCGTTTCCACACGATTTTCCATTTAATAATTTTTTCTACATTTCTAGATTTTTTCTCGTAATTAAGAAAAAAAAACGTGGAATAACAGGGTCTTGAGGTTCAGCCAGCAGCAGGACTAGCTACGCAACCGAAGAGGACAGAATGATCTGAACTCGTCTCTATTGTCAAGAGGGTACATCGTGTCTAGATACGGTACACTTCGTTTACCCGAATTTCATTTGCCATAATTGTGTCACTTGCCATAATGTTAATTTGCCATAAAGGCATTTTTTCTGAAACTTTAAACCTTTCAGGTAATTTTTACATGCCATCGTATAGAGCCCAGTAGGTTAGGTTAGGTTTGTTTTATAACAATTCTGAATTTTTTTTTTTTTTTTATGACATCGAGTAGACAAACGAGCACACAGGCCACCTGATGGTAAGTGGAAACTGTGACCCATAGACATTCGCAATCACAAGACTGCAATGCAATCCTAAGACTGCAAATAGTTCACGATTTCAGAAAAAATGCCTTTATGGCGAATGAATATTATGGCAAGTGATAGAATTATGGCAAATAACTTTCGGGCAAACGACAAAGAACCGTCTAGATCATTTTGAGCATGTTATTCTGTAGATTCTGCTTAGCTCATATACAAACTTACTAGGACAACACAAAAGTCAGGCTTATCAAGATTTATCTGATAGCGAACTCAACTTTTAATTTTTCCGAATCCACTTTCACGAAATTGGACACAGACATTAGTCAAAAACGTTTTTCTTGTGAAAAATAATTAGTTTCTGCAGAAATTGAACTGATAATACGCGATTTAAGTGGAAATACAAAAAAACTGTTAGCCTAACAGATGTGGAATTATATCATTGCGGTCCACCTAACCCACGCCAGCAATTTAATCCAGTAGGTTGACGACGCGATGGCCTAGTGGGTAGTGAGTGACCCTGCCTACGAAGCTAGTGGTCCTGGGTGCGAATCCCGGTAAGGGCAGATATTTGTGTGATGAGCGCGAATATTTGTTCCTGAGTCATGGATGTTTTCTATGTATTTAAGTATATATTTCTCTATATAAGTAATTATATCGTTGTCTAGTACCCATAGTACAAGCCTAGAGCTTAGTTTGGGACTAGTTCAATTGGTGTGAGGTTTTCCCCTTATATTTTATATTTATAGGTACTAACGACTTTGGACAAATCATAAACATAATAATAATGTAAACCCCATCTACCTTTTCCTGTCAAAGCATTAACTTCCTCAATACGAGCACGTAGCTCTTCATTAAATAGAATGCATATTTTATATGTTGACCACTTTCTCTCCAGAAGCGCCCAAATCCCGAACAGCAGAAACATATCCAGGTGATTTCAAAACTACATCTAGCACGAGATTGGGCTAGGTACTAATGGTAATTAAAAACAAGGTCGAAGATTGAAGTCTTAGTCAAATTAGTCTGTATGGATTAGGGACATATAAAAGCCCAGATCATAAACACCCACAGTTCTATTATACCACTTGAAGTACGAGTATTCTGCAAGTAATAAAATTTGTAGGGAAGAAGTCGAAGTAGGGAATCCAATTCGTCCCTTTACTTTCTCAACGTCGTATTCGATCGAATAATTAGATAGGAAAAGCACTCATGTTCCATAAAGAATACAGATTACTTTTCCATCTAACTTTTCGATTACATACGAGGTTGAGAGTGTTACGATTTCCGAGCTGTTTTTAGAATCAATGCAAAATGTAAAGTTATTTTCCTTTTTTATAATTCTAAATTGAACTTGCCAAGACGAAACGTTTCCTATTCTTTTTAAGACCCTATCTATGGTATGTACTTTCAGTAAGTAATCATCAAGTAATTTATATGCATTAGCGAGTCAATGACTTTAGCAACAAAACGTCATTGAGAGAATGACACATAAGTTATATTTATAAAACACCATTCAAGACCACTTAATACGTATAATAGCGAATATTCATGACTTTTTTTCACAACTACAATAAAGCTGATTCATGTAACTCTTTATTCGTTTAGCGTAACATCCCTCTGTCACACTCTCTCACTCAGAGCAGGGTAGTGATTCTCTCAACAACGACGGTCGGACGGACGGACGAGTGAATGTCCAAGCGGCGAGTTTAAGTAGTCCCGTGAGTGCGAACAAAACATATTTTAGCGCGTGCATTTCCAATTTAGCAGCATGGTTTCTGCAACCGTATCGAACGTATAAGGCTGCTTAATTGAAAATGCACGCGCAAAAATTTGTTTTGTTCGCTCTGACGGGGCTACCTAAACTCGCCGCTGCGATTTCGCTGGTTCGTCCGCCCGTCCGTTGTTTTTGAGAGAATAACACCCCTGGCTGAAAATCAGCGCTGCAGGTGTTTAACACCTCAGCATTATGCTGAGCCAGTGTCCGATTCACTGCCGCGAAGACACTTACTACTTGTTTATTGCTGTTTTGTGTTTATACTTTATTCTGTGTCTTGTGTGTGCAGTGAATAAATGTCTTTTTCTATTCTTTTCTTTTTTTAACAAAAAGTTCTAAAAAATCCTTTTTTGAATGGCGATAAAAATAACCAAGGTTTGTTTCTATCTCTTTGTAGCAAAAAAGTAATTTAACATGGAGTTTATATTGACGACCTGTTACATGACATTACAGTCCTTATACTCGTATGATCTCTCCGTCTAATCGCAGCTTAAAGTACTTGTACCATATCAACCCAATTTTTTGGCCGGTTTAAATTTTAATTAGAATCCAGAATTATCAAAACAGGGTTATTTTCAAGGGTTAACAATGTTAATCCCTAGGGCTAAAGTAACCCTATGTGATAGGTAGTACCTACTCAAGAAGTGTTACATTGTTCGGATCACGTACGTTTTCAAACTTTCCGCACAAATTTGAAAACCCATCGCATGCGCCAATCGCGTTCACTTTGATAATTAGACGCAAACTATCAATGAATATATTTCCTTTCAAAGCAAGAAATGGTTACGAACATGATTGAACAAAAATAAATATCGACTACAGTACTTTAATGTATACATTTCCTACTTCATTTTATGTAATTTCACATGCTATAAAGCAAGATATTTCATCATAATTTGCTAAATACGATAAGATAACAAAATGAGAAAAGTCTTTGGCTAATATTCACTGTAATCTTTTAATTACCTTAATAATGGCATATCATTATATTATATTTATTTAATTTCGCTCCGCGTTAGTGTCAATATTACTATCACTATAATGCATTGAATTTGAGTGAAAGTATGTAGACGGGATTTTTATATAAAAGATCAATACTGATTCCTTGTAGATAATTAATTGATAGATAATAGATTTGAAGCTAACGCGAAATAAACTTATTTAATATTGAAATAGAGAAGCCTGGTTCTACTCAATAAAACCATATTCCTTTTGCGATGTTATCATATTGTTTTTAACCCGACCGCCATTACTGTCAAGTAAACATTACGATAACATGACAAAAGCAATATCGTTTTACCAAACAGAATAAAGCCCCAGGTATCGTTTTTGTTGAGTGTAAATCAAAGTCTAATAAACACGCACATTAGTGATATTTTAAGTTTTTATCTTCGATTAAGTATCCGACGATAAGACACGTGGAAATGCTAAATCTATTGCTGACTTAAAGATGAAGTTAGTAGATTATAAGATAGGCAACTGAAATTCCAGATTTTTCAACAAGTTAATATTATAAAGAAGTTTAGAAGCTTATCGATGGAAGTCTAGGTGTTTTAACTTCTCAAAGAAACAAAATAGAGTAACAGAGCAGGTGTAATTTATTTTTTCCACTGTGGTGTTTTAAGTTAGACCATCATATGAAATTCCAAAAACTTTTGAACCATGAAATACAGACAAATGAGTCTCAGTTGACCTATTTCTCAAACGAGGCATATTTCATGCCTGAAGTACTAAGGCCGCTGCCGCTACATTCCTTGCAAAACAAGCCACAGTACACGCATAAACCTTCACACACACTGTTACAAACACGTTCCTAAACGAAACCACAAAAACAAACCGTGAAAAACTTAGGGTTCCAATTTTAAAATTTTATTTCGGATTGACATTTGAAAATTTAAAAACAGAACAGACGCGATCGGGGTCTTTGCAGAGTTCAGTTACACACGTCTTACGCGTCCGCGATCGCGCGCTATACTGAATTACTAATGCAAGTAGTCAAGTACTGCTAGCGGTCGAGACTGTCGAGAGCGAAATTGTTTTCCGAACGTCAAATGTTGACCTGAAAAATATGAGCTCTAAGTACGGTTATATTACAGTTTACATTGCTATAGCGACAGTTTTTTTTCTCTAAGTGCAAACAGGTTGAGCACGAGAAATCCGCAGTGTAGGAAGTTGACACATAGGTTCTTTATTGATGGTTTACCGTTTCTTCTGTTTTTGGCAGCCTTGAACGGTCAAGTAGCCTTGTCAGGTTAATTATAGCGAGCGGTCGAACTACATTTGTATTTTAAATGCAATAAGCCCTTGCTCCACGTCTAGGACTGAAACCGAATTCTTTCAATGAAAACAACGAGAGTAGAGTTATCGTTCTTATTAAGTTTTAACATTTCAAAAATAGAATGTGCGAGAAATTTGTTTGTTCTGATATTGAAATCGGTGAGGTCCTATATGTGTGTATGTAAACACGATGACAATGCAATATGGTGTCTCATTGTTAATCTAATCATGAATTCGATAGCTAGATTGATTAATTGCCTATGCAAAAAAATACCACTGGCTAAAGCACTTGCATCATAACTTTTTAAAATGGCCTGATTAGGTTATTGTAGATTTCTTTCTTCAAACTGATTTCTGATTTTAAATCTATCAAGCACAAACAGGATTTTTTCAAATGGAATGCTGTTCCTTGGAGCTGTTAACGCAAACACGATGTTTAACGGTCAAAGATCGATACCTGCGTCGGTCGTATGAATACTTCTTAGCTGATATAATATCGATGAAGATATTTACATAATACTGGCATAAGCATTACATGAAAAAAAGTTACAAGTTTTCTAGGTAATATCGACACAGAACGAAATAATAATTTATGCAGCTATAGGGCATAGTGATAGTAATGTATAAGCAATAGACAATAGCAATATGTTAAACAGAGCGTCGAGTGGCTTAGGGGGTCGACTCGTGATCGTAATGTACAGTCAACCAATTTGATTTCTAGGCCACTTTGGACTATGTTAAAGTGACGTTGTCAACCAAAACGTAAGAGACTCCCAATGATTTGGTTTACAACGTCACGTTGACAAAGTCCATAGTGGCCTAGGAATCAAATTGGTTGACTGTACCGAGTTCGCACCCCTGCAGTCACCATGTACGAAGGAGTTTTTCTAACTTAAGTGGATTCCGATGCTCTTACGGTGAAGGAAAAACATCGTGAGGAAACCTGCAAATTCGAACAGCTGAGTGTGTAAGAGGGTAATTGCACAAAAGATCCTAAAGGGTCGAAGTGTATCCGGAATGTTACCCCACTGGTAGAATAGATAAGATAAGATAATATATTAAACAACGACGATGCAATTTTATAAAACAGACTTACGATCACTTATTTGTGCACAATAATTTACGCACCATTAGATATTAATATTCAGATGGCATTCAATGTACATAAGTGTTCAAAATGTACCCCATAATAACGAGAGACGAACACACAAGAACCATGGACATGTATTATCCTTTGATTTAACATGCGCTTGCGCTTAATTGGAAACAAGGATGATCACAGAATCAAAAGGTCAAGCACAGAAGGAAACAGTTAAAAATCTCAAAAAACTTCCTGTCAATGATCACGTAGATGGCTTTTAAACTTTTCTGGAAACATCCAAAAATATATTTTAACGACGTCACTAACAAAACAGATGTTCTTGAATTTGCTGATTAAACAAGTCTCGCTAACGAGACCATTCAGACGGGGAGACATGGCCCATGTGACGTCAGAGAATCAAAACATGATATTACGCGTAGACGTAAATTTACATACGGAGTTAAAGATTAAAGGCGAAGAGATTACGAAAAAAAATTATTTGTTGTAAAATATTTCGGACACAACACCAAATATCGTTAAAAGATTGTAGTCAATTCGAATTCCATTGAAATAAAGCATAAAAACCAACTGTTTTTTGTCAACTTGAAAAATATTGAACCTTCAGAGGATGGATCTTAAGATTGCTTCCTTTTTTCGTCGTATTTCTGATTCGTCGTATTCTTGTATTGACACATTCTTGTTTCGTCGCTTTCCGTTTTCGACACATTCTTGTTTGGACACAATGGGACTGCCAAGTTATAATATCAAAAAATGCCTATGACTTTGGATGCATAATAAAAATATAAGATTTATTAGTAAAAGAAAATTATTTCAATTTATACAAAAATCTAACAAAAGTTGACAAAGCCTATTAGGTACATGATTCTCTGCCGATTCCCCGAAATTTATATGCAATAATCTCATTTGCCCATGTCGTAAGTAAACTATTATTAAAAAAACCGGGTATCAGGATCATACGACGAATCAGCATTACGACGAAAAAGGAAGCAATCATTCATAAGTCCAGAACAAAGTCCCTTCTGATTGATACGCCGACTCTTAGCATATTCATGCAAATAGAACAGACCTCCAATGTTCGTACATTAATTTGTTTAATATAACAATAATACGACGAAGCAATCTGTATAAATCTCCGTGCACTTGACACATGGACGCGAAATGTAAATTTCTGTCTAGCCTACGTTATGATTATGACGTGAGAGCAACATTCGTGGGCGTATCGTCAGAGATAGTAATATAATATTAGCGAATGAAGAGAAAACATGCTATTTGCGTGTTGCTACACTGGCAACTGAAGATATATTTGAGAGGAGTTTTGTATATTCTTTTCTATATATAGAAGAAGAAACTGACAGCCTGATTAGGGTTTGCAATATTCGTTAAATTTTAGTATTCGAATAATACGAATATTTAGATTTCCAACATTCGAATATTCGAATATTTCAATTAATTCGAATTTTTTGAAAATTAAACAAAATAATGATTCTAAGTTGTGTAATTGTAAAATATGTGATGTTAATTTAAAATGTAATGACCTTACAATTCAAAAAAACATTTATGGTATCTTCTCCAGATACCTAGCATATAGCCGAACTTGCTAGCTCCCTAGCTCGCTACCCTTTTACCAATTACGGTACGGTATTTAGTTCTTTTTAGGGAGTTTGATTTTGGCAAGGATAAAGCAAAATAGGTAATATATTGTTTGTCTTACATTTGTAGTTATTTTTAATATTTAAATATATTTCCACGAACTCGCTAATATGGAGGATAATTAATCCTGGCATTTTGTTAATGTTTTGCTAAGGTAAATCATTACAGACAAATTTGTGCACTATTCGAAATATTCGTTTTATTCGAATAATGAATATTGTCGAATTCGAATAACATTTATGGCGAATAATTCGAATAATCGAATATTCGAATATTCGAATTGCAAACCCTAAGCCTGATCAATCAACACTTTACGGGAGGTTACCCCATATTGGTGGGACGTCGGGCGGGGTAGCGACGATCATTGTTCAGTCCGCATGGTGTTCTTTGTCGGGGTCACCACTTTACCAGAGATTATTCATAATGGTAGGGTGAGAGAGTAACCACTTTGTCAGTCAGTTGCAATCTAATTGGGATTGTTCATATTTTTACAATTACTCCAATTCGAAAACCATTTCGAGGAGTAGGGTTTTAAAGCCGCTCTGCATTATTGTTTTTGAAATATTTATCTATTTTGGATATTTAGACAAAAGTAGGTATATTTAACCTTTGTTTGACTTTCGTTTTCGGGTTGAAGCTCACCTAGGTGTATCTTACGGGTTAGGCGAAAACAGATTGAACTATTATGTTTTAATACACTATAACAATCACTTTTTTTCATGAAATATCATTTAATTGTTGTAATTTATTAGAAAATGCCAACCCAAATTTAAAATAATCATGTCATCCATAAAATGTCTGCTAAATAAATAAAGATATTAAAACAAAACTATTGGTCAAATACAAAATTAAAGAAATTGGTGTCTTAAAAATTCCTATTCTTTCGAATGAGAAATTAAAAACTATGAGTTATTTTTTTGGTCAATCCCAATTTAATTACAATTACACATGCGTATATATATATACAACGTTAACTTACTACAGTACTAACTAATGCGCGCTAGCTATACGTACAGATAATGTATAATCTAAATGCAATTCATCAATACATTAATCGATAACAAATACTAAACGTGCCTACCGGCACAAACGGACAGCTGAAACCGCTGGACCAAGGGACCTGAAATTTGGAGGGAATATTCCTTGAATATCCTAGGGGTGCACTAAGAAGGGTTTTCTGTAAATTCATCCCCTTAAGGGGTTAAAATAGGAGTGGCGGGAAATTAATTCTCGCAGGGTTCCTCTAGTAATGTTCATAAATTAAAAAAAAAATGGTTTTTGTCCGTAAACGCAATAAGAAACTTCTTCTGGTACAATTGTATTGTATACCTGCTAGCGACCCGCCCTCACTTCGCTTCGGTTTATGTGCATTTTCTGTAACAACCGTATAAGTATAATACAATGACTATCTATTAGTGAAAACCGCATTGAAATCCGTTGCGTAGTTTGAAAGATCTAAGCGTAAGTGCAGAAGGACAGATTACAAGTAAGACGAAGCGCAAGCTCTGTAAGGTAAAGATGCAATTAATTTATATATAGAAGTATTTATAAAATACATAAGTAATAAATTTAGTAAATCGTTGGATCATAACTTAAAACTTCTATTACTTTCTCAAGTTAGATAATTCTTTTCAATCAACACTTTCTAAAAAACTGATGACGTTTAAAATGATTATTATTTCGTCATGCACCAGCTATATTAACACTTTAAGTGTAGCGTTAATGTTGAAAAGGCTTCATTATGATAAAACAATGGATGACGCGAGCCGAGTTCACACGATATGACCCCTTATTGTGTTAGTGAAACTTGTCAACTAGTAGAACCAAGTAATTAAAAAGATACCCAAGTAACACGTAACCTATATATTAACCAAAATGGATATGGATTTATGTCCAAAAGTCCGAATAACACTTTTAATTGGCATCGGCAAAGATAAAATAGTTTTTAGTAGCATTTGGTTCGTTTCGAAATGCTTAAAGCTATACTATACTCTTAAATAAAGATTAAACTCCTACCAAAGCATCAGGTATTTATAATATACAGCTACTTAAATAGCTTTTACACTTACACAAAGGTTAAAGTCTTATAATAGTAATTTGAAAAGCCCAATACATTAAATAAGCATTAACGAAATATTTTATACTGCACAGAGCTGTAGTGGCCATTTTTTAACATTAAAAACTTTTTAATGATCTGTGTTTGTGTTCATTTAATGCTAGTCCTATAGTAACATTCACTAAACAATGAATAAAATCTTAACTCCGTTTTCTTCCTAATCTGTTTCTTCAATAAAGCTTTTAGTCGTATATTGATAATAAAGAAATGTATTACAAACAAACACGATAGAAACTAATCACTATGGTGTATAATGGCAGCAAACATTACGAGGGCTGCTACTTAGGTAACCGGAATCCAGGATTCCAACATTTTTAAACGCTATATCTGACCTCCATGGTAAAATTTTAACTTTTTTTAATACTGGCCGCTATATATTTTTTTTCTTATGTACGCTAGTCTTTTGTTTTTGGCGGGTTTAAATTTTAATCTCGCTGCAAGAATGGAACTCACTCGTGAAAATATTCGTGCTATGATTTATTACGATTTTCGGCGTGGTTTAACGCAACAACAGTGCATAGATCAACTAACTTCGACTTTTGGTGATGAAGCTCCATCCAAAACTACTGTGTATCACTGGTTTAGTGAGTTCAATCGTGGACGTAGTATGCTCAGGGACGAAGTTAAGGATGGTCGCCCGAAATCGGTCGTTGTACCACAAAATATTGAAGCTGTGCGAAAACTTATAATGCATGACCGTCATGTTACGTATCGCGAGATAGAGGCGACTATAGGCATATGTATGACGAGCATTAATAAGATATTACATGAACACTTAGCTGTGAAAAAAATTTGTTCGCGTTGGATCCCGCACAACTTAACTAAGGATCAAAAAGAGGCTCGCGTCGAATGGTGCAAGGAAATGTTGAAAAAATATAACCGTGGTGACTCAAAAGCTGTTTATAATATCTACACAGGTGACGAATCCTGGATCTATGCGTATGATCCCGAAACTAAACAACAATCAACGGTGTGGGTGTTTCAAAATGAGCCGAACCCTACGAAAGTAACTCGTGCAAAAAGCACCTTGAAGCAAATGGTGGCCTGCTTTTTTGGTATTAATGGCCATGTGGCTACAGTGCCCCTAGAGAATCGTAAAACGGTTAATTCGGAGTGGTACACGACCATTTGTTTGCCGGAAGTATTTGAAAAAATACGGAAAAACAACCAGCGACGGAGAATCATTCTGCACCATGATAACGCCAGCTGTCATACATCACGTGAAACGACTCGATTTTTGGAAGGTCAAAATATAGAATTAACGGGTCATCCACCTTACAGCCCTGATTTGGCACCCAATGATTTCTATTTATTTCCAAATGTAAAGAATAAATTACGTGGTCAACGATTTTCGACCCGTGAAGATGCCGTCGACGCGTTCAGACAGCACGTTTTGGAGATACCTCAGTCAGAGTGGAAAAAGTGCTTTATAAATTGGTTTCAACGTATGCAAAAGTGCATCGATTATCACGGAGAATACTTCGAAAAACAATAAAACCATATTTAGCCATGTACGTTTGTTTATTTTTTCTATTCCGGTTACATAAGTAGCAGCCCTCGTATAATGTTCTTATGAAGTGTTGCAATATACCTGAATACTATTATTGAGTGTCTTATACTTTGGTAAACAGGCTCAAAGTATTTTGGTTAGCTATAGTAAGATTAACAGCATTATTATACTTTCGTTGAATGCGTAAAGCATTTATATTATCTGACGCCATTTGCTTTCTGTTTCCCCTTGTTACGGAAACAATTAAAATGATTAAAAGTGACTAAAATCTGATTAAAAGAGCACTTTCTATAATTTTACTTTATGCGCGGTGCCTATAAAATCAACTCTATTCATTAAAATTAAGCTAAGAGCTTATAATTTTACAAAACATATTCAGAGTCGATTATAATTTTCTATATTTTTGTGATAAAAAGCATTATCACGAGGGCGCGTGGAAATATTACCACAAAACTTAACATGTTTTCACAGTAAACTGACATCCGCAGCTGAATTTCACCCATTAAAGAAAATTCAATATTATTTTTCACAATTATTTACAATACTCGCGAATCTTCACTCAAACTCGCAATAAATACTAAATGTAACCATAACTTTTTTTAAATCTATTGAGAAATTCTTCTGAAATAAAACAATTAGCATTTGAATATGTTCCCATTTAGAGATTGTATATTAATAAGGTGTATATTGGCTGTACTGTGGTCGCAATAAATGCTTTAAGTCTAGTGATTTGTTCTTTACCGACTTCAATATTAACTTTGTGCAATCATTGTAATGCTACTAAGCAGCCTTTATAAAGCTCAATGCTGTATAATTTGGGGCCCAAATTGCTCTTAAAAAAGCTGTAGAAAAGTAAATACAGCTGATATAGGATTTTCATATAATGCTTTGCGCGTCAGTTCGTGCTGTTGTATGTTTTTTATAATGGTGTTTTGTGTTACTTGGGTAGTGCTGAAAATTGTAACGATCGTTTAATAGACGAGTAGCTCGCTTCGCTTCGGTTTGAGTTTTCTGTAACACCCGTACATAATCGAGAATTTATTATACATAAAAACCTTCCTCTTGAATCACTCTATCTATTGATGAAGCCCACATTAAAATCCGTTGCGTAGTTTGTAAGATCTAAGCGTACATACACAGGGACAGTTACAAGTAATGTAAAGATGGGTAAGTTATAATTTAAAAAAAAAATGGTGAGTGCATTGAGGGAGGCCTATGCTCAGCATTGGACATCATTGCATGATGAATTAATGATGCACGTGTCAAAATATAACTCCTTTTTTCATTACATTATTTACGTGATCATTTTATCAGATATTGATTTTCACTTTCAATAAACACTCTCTCAACCATCTGAAATATGAATAAGCGCATTATCCTTGATGATATTCAAACTATTCAAATAGAGAGAACGTTTAAACCATAGAAATGGTAAACGTGTCTTTTCAAATTGTAATATGTTATGCGCTGTCGTGGATTTAAAAATAAAGTTTCCCGAAGCTAATGCATTCGACATACTGATAGCAATCTGTCACGACGAATCAGTTTTGGCGTCGAAAGAAACTTAAACATTCAATATTTTCATTTTGCTGCTTCAAAAGGGCGTATTATTCAAAAATCTATCTGTAATGTCAACATACATCAATACATTAAATCACGCCTGTTTCCCAGAGGGGTAGGCAGAGACCACTTCTTTCCATTTGCTTGACAAATTTCTTTCGCTTCTTACACATTCATACATCGAGTCATGCACGCACGTCGGTTTCGGGTAGGTATTTAAGATTCGGCCCTTTTCCAGTATTTCTCCGATTTGACTCGAAAAAGTACGCCTAGGGCGGCCACTTCCGACCCGTCCACTCACAATGAATAAAATGTCAAATAAATATGAAATTAAGAACGTGTAGATAATCAAGACAATCGTGTCAGTGGATTCTTTCCATCATTAGACGCATAGTTTAGATAGTCAAATTGTTGATGATATACGTTTTTCATCACCAACAAGACATATCTTATTGATGTTATCGGTAAGGACACATTTGAATGATTATCTGAAATGGGAATGCCCTTTGGAATTAAGGGTTCAGTTAAACTCATTACGCCACAGTACCGATGTATGCGTCATGCGTCATTAACTCATTACTCATTAATAAGAGATAATATTTACGGTAGTACTTCACAGAAGTGTGTGTCAAGTATGTACTATGGGTCGGGTCATGTTTCAATTGCAATAGCTTTGTCAATGAGTTATTATATTCAATTGTCTCAATGTAAACACGGCCAAAGATGTAACAACATGAAATTCCCCTTATTTGCATAATAAATAGGGAAAGACAAACATAAATCTAGTACAGGTTATGTTATGTCATATTTCGCTCATGGCGGTTTATCTTTCTAACCAATATCGAGACTAGTTTGATAGTAGGTATAATTATATCAATTTGCAGGTTTATTATTTCATTGACACTTATTATATAGACAGAGAGACGAGAGTTAAAATTAGGTGTGATAGTTATAAGTCTATCATACATAACCTAAGTAATTGATGTTCAGGATTTCCTGAAAACAACAAGTCTAAACTAAAGCGGAATATAGTTTGCATTATTACATAAACTTACCTCTTTTCTCTCTCTGACTTGCGACACCATCGTCAACATACAATACTACCATTGTCACAGTCTTAACTAACATCTGTCAGTGTATTATTCAAGGAAGCAGTAGGTACTGTATACGCACCAATCTTTACCCTATCTTCCCTAACTTCGGCACGTATTATTTATTCAGTGTTTTTTCGGAACTCTTCGGCTCCGCTCGTGGAATCTGCACCAAGAGCTAGATGCGGGCAGACTTTATCGACCACGCGACCCCGATTCCGTGGCAGGCTTACTAGGTGCCCGTTTATCCCAGCCAGTGAGCACGGCTTGACGAAGTGCGGATTACCGTTTCAAGGGTCCGTCTGGGTTGGAACCGTGTTTTTGCAAGTTTATCTTGGATTCGTCATGAGAATGATTCAGATGTAATTGATTGTGACAGGGCATATAAACAAATTCGATGCTTTCAGAGTTTAGTAAGGAGGACGCCAAAAGGATTGTAATACTTTATATAAGTTACATACATAAACTCACGCCTTTGATCCCAGTGTAGGGTAGGCAGAGCTATATAATTCTGTAACCACATTTTACACAATTAGGCTAAGATGTGTATCAGAGTATTAGAGATAGGTTGCAAGCCTATCGCCTAACAATACTACGAGCCTTTATTCCCTTAGTCGGCTGTTACGACATTCACTGGAAGACATGGAGTGGCAATATTCTAACCCGGGAACCACACGGGTATATTGTATAAGTTAAAGAGTTAAAAACACCAAAAAACAAACACATGACACACTGCTCATTCATTAAAATAACAAAGACTAACCGGCAGTAAATATAACAAGAACAATGTGCAAATATCAATATCTTCCACTTAACACACCCTGCATTGTCAAGTTGATAGTTGCTTTTACGACTACGGATGTCATATTATGTTATGATTAGCATAACATTTCCTCAACCGTATTAAAAGCAACAATACTTGTGAACATCGTGATACAATAAGCGGCCCAGTCACGAGAGAAACTGAGATGTGATGCTTTGGTATAACAATGTAACGTACTAAAGAGGCCCTCTCGAGGACCAATCACGGATTTTCACGGAAGCTGCGGCAGTTGAAAAGACCTAACTCGTAACTGATGCAAGTGCAGGCCTTGTTTAGTAAACACTTATACACTCTAGTTGTTCAGACAGCTCCCTGTACAGAGCCTGTATGACGGCAGAGCTTGCTGCCCATGTCATCATGGAATGTCCTAAGGTGGCAACATACCGGGAACGACACCTAGGATTACCGATGATAAATAGACAACTTTTCCAAAACGGAGACTGAGGCGATGGTGCGCCACAAAAAGCCACAAACCACCAGCTACATGCTGGTCATTTTGTCGGAGACGACGGAGATAGGGCGGTGGAGGTGGTTAGTCGTGTACCTCGTATCCGAAGTGTTAACTACAGTCCCCTATTTCACCACCCCGACAATGAAAGGTGACAGGTGACCCAGAGATGTATCAGCGTGTTAACTTTGCAATGTATGACCAACTGTCACATGTCGCGTGTCATTGTCAAGCTGGTGAAATAGGGGGCTGGTATCGGGTCTATCTGCTCCTCCAGCGCTCTTTTCGACGACATAAGCAACATGCAGCTGGTTGTTTGTGGTTTTTAAAGAAAATTAATAGAATGAAAAAGCACTTCAAGTACCAAAAGCCCAAATGTATCACTTTAGTCTGGCTATACATGGGTTTTATGGTCATTTTAGTGCATCAAAGGTGAAAAACACATCGCTACGGACAAAAATGGTCTTTCATACGATTTTACTCGTCCGAAGAAAATTTGGATTTCGGTTTACTTCGATTGCAATCAAGCATTACACAATGCTGAAGAAGTTCCAGATGAAGGAAAAGCCATAATACTTAAATAGAAAATAAATCTAGCGTCTAATCCGGAAGCACATGCTGCGCAACGGGTGAAGCCTTCTCAGACACGTGCCCAAGATCTTGTTACATTTATCTCATTTGTAAAGCGATGCAACCCGGTGATGCTCACAAATCAATTTTGTTATTATACTTTTGAACACGCTAATTTGGATTCTCCAATCTACTCTACTGTTATTATTATTACGCATTTACAGTGTTAGAATTGCACTTTTGATATTGTATTCTCAAATTCCACATACTACCAGGTGGCTCATTTGCAATCCCATGCCATAAAAAAAGTTACTACGCCATTACTAGTTCTAAAGTTAAAATATTCAGTTCAAAAAACGCTTCATGTCTCATTAGAACACCAAGTCATAGCACGTAACTTTAAATTCGATTTTGGGAGTATATTGATTTTGTACAAATTCAAAACAAGGTTCTTTCAAAAAATAAGATTCAATCAACATTCATACACTAATGAAATGCTAAAATCGAAAGCTGTAAAATATTTAACTATCCTATTAAGGTTCGTGCAAGCAAACCATAAATATTCAATTTATTAGTCATACCAGTAATTGATGTGACTGACATAATGCCCAGTAATTCGAAACAAACTAACATTGGCTCCATTATGTATGGAGATATAGAACCTGGTCCTCAATGCGTTGATAAATTCCGTTAAATTAGAACAGTGTTTGCGACACAAAACTACATTGTTTCAAGTTTCATTCTGTCCAAAGAAAGAAAGGGCTTTGTCAATGATATCATTGATACCAAAATCAACTTTAACTACTAGAGGTTAACGTATGAAGTCGACACGGATTTGGTCGGAAATATGAGACACTACGAATGGGTAATAGACTGTTTCATTTGACATGGAGAGCAGGGTTTAGAAATTGACATAAGTTAACATAATTATGAGACTGAATGATACGGCAGTCAATTTAGACTCTGGAATAAGGAAACCTTTTGTCAGAACCATAAAGCCCAATGACAAATAGACAGTTAGCCTATTTGTTTAACAAAAGCATAACAATGTTATTGTGTCAAGCATGCAAAATATTAGCAGCTAATATTGTTCGCGAAGGTGTTTCCGTGGTTAATATTTTGTTAGGATATATGACAATCACCGTAAAGCCGTGCCAGCAAAAGAGATGCTATACCTATAATTATTTGCGCCAGGAAAGAGGATGTGATAAATATGAAGATAAATCCAATTTTAATGACGATAATGGCAGGCTACCGTCTAGTAATGGCCAGGATATTGATTGAAAACGAGTTTGAAAGTTTAAGTGATTTCATTGAGGTGGTGCCTATTCAGTTTTTTTTTAAAACTACCCTAGTCACTGGTATGGAATTTAACAGGGAGTGATTTCGAAAGGATAACATTAGATCGGCGATGTCTAAAGTAATCGCTAGCTGCAAACGATGCGAATATGAACCCTCTCTCAAGGTCACAGAAAAAAGAACAAGCGCCTGGAAAACGATAGTGATGAATAAGAAGATAAACCTAATATTAATGATGATGATCACAGGCCATCAAAATTCAAAATTCAGTAAATAGGCCACATGAGGGCTCTTTTACACATCGGTACATCGACAAGCGTAATGTAAAACCATCACAACGAATAAGCTTTGGTGAAGATACAAGTGTCATTGGCATGTTCAGATTCATAACCCAATTTATAAAGATCACTTGGATTGTTTATAAAATAATATAACTTCACACGATGTATAGAGTAAGAACGATGCGAGCACGACCCCACTATCAAGGTCACTGAACGTGGTAATGCTATTAGAACAAATTGAAAACTGAGTGTACAATAAACGCGGTCGATATTCTGAACGTTCAACTCTAACAGAAGCAATTGGGAGTTTATTGAACGTAATCAATTTTGTGGATGCACAAGCATTTATATTTACTTCACTTGTTATGTTAGTGTGTGTTGGGTCAAATCTTGCAAGTCAATTTTGAATCAGCTCTCGTTGATGGAATGGGCTGGATTTTGGCATACATATGTAATCGTAAACCTGATGACAATGCAATATTATGGTATCTGTGCGCCGATCTGATGATGGCGCCGGAAGGTGGCAACAAGATCTCTGCTATAATTAAAGTATGAACAAAGTTAAAGTAAATAAAAAGTAATCGGCAACAAAACATGTCCCAAAGCGGAAAAATAAACAGAAACTTATTTATTACTTGTGAACTTTGATCCCCGGGCAGTTCATTACATTAAGTTAGAGAAAGCTAAATTACTTTTAGAGTAGAGATGGTGTCTAAAATCAGGCTAAAAATAGATGTCACGTGTTTTTTTTTTCACTCCCTTGGCAGGGCTTGGGAACGGTTCGAAAAATACCGGTTAATTACGGTTCTTAACCATGTTTTTCGTTAACGCTCGCTCGAAGCAAAATCGATTCGCGAGCGTTATGATCGCTGGCATTAATCTGGTAGTTTTGGTTTTTGATTCTTCCTAGAATTGGATGGCGTGGCGTTTAAAGTCGTTAAAGACGGCTTGACTTCAAGCTGATCAAGGGAAAATGCAACTAAAGTGCTAACCTAACCTAACCTAACCACGACGACCAAGCGATGACGGTGATGGGCGGTGCGAAGAAAATATCGAACGAAATTAACCATTATGTCGAGCAGGAACAGTTTTATTTTGCTCTTTGATCAGAACCAAAAAAATATTGATTCTTTTCAAGCGGAATCGAAACGATAATACTCTATTTGTATGGCATTTCTGACGACCTGGTTAAAAGAAATAACCAGGCTTCCTTGTCATCCTTGGCCTTATCAAGTTTATGTACTTATAAGTAGGTATGGACATTGACAGTTTCTTCAGTCACTCAACCAAAAAGCTCTCAGCAGGATTTCGTTTCTAGGTATCACACTGTTAAAGTTATGGTAGCTGTTATTCACTTAACAGTAAAGATGTCTAATCGTAAAAATACTTTCGAAAACACGGACATTGACAGTTTCTTCAGTTTTATTTATGTTCTTGCTGACGTTTTTCTCGATCACTCAACCAAAAAGCTCTCAGCAGGATTTCGTTTCTAGGTATCACACTGTTAAAATTATGGTCGCTGTTATTCACTTGGCAGTAAAGACGTCTAATCGTAAAAATACTTTCGAAAACAAGACAGCTTAGAACAATGAGAAAAAGAAGCATTGAGCAAATCTAATTGATAAGCAGCACAATTAAAAGCGAATCGTGGTTGAGCGTAAAAAAGTGAATGTTTCTGAAAACAAGTCTTGAGATATCTAAGGCTAAACAGGAAGTGAACGTGCAAGGTGCGAATTGAGTGATCGAGCAGTTCGTGTTCATTAGCGGAGTCAATATTTTCTCCTGGAATGATTATGAGTGTATCAAAAAAGAAAGCAATCATACCAGCCACTGTTCCACATTTTCTTAGCATGTGTATGGGCGGGTCGTTGGCCTGTTATCTCTAAATATTTGGACAGTAGTGAGTTCGTTAGCTTTCCAGTAATACTAATGACCTGCATCTTTATTGTAATAATAATTACATACATACATTAAATCACACCTGTTTCCCAGAGGGGTAGGCAGAGACCACTTCTTTCCACTTGCTACGATCTTGACAAATTTCTTTCGCTTCTTCCACATTCATACATCGAGTCATGCACGCACGTCGGTTTCGGGTACCTACTTAAGATTCGGCCCTTTTCCATTATTTCTCCGATTTGACTCGAAAAAGTACGCCTAGGGCGGCCCCTTCCGACCCGTCCACTCACTTTCGATCTGTATATCTTTTTCGTCAATCTTCTTTCACCCATCCTTTCCAAATGACCGAACCATCGAATCATGCCCTTTTCAATCTTAGTCACTACATCTTCTTTTATTCCACATTTCTCTTTGACTTTTTCATTCCTTACTCTATCAATCAGTTTCACACCACACATACTACGCAAAGAGCGCATTTCAACTGCATTTACACGACTTTTATGCTTGTCCTGCCACACCCAACATTCACCCAACATCAGGGTAGGGGCCAGCACTCCATTGTAAAAAGTCTGATGAGTCGCTTAACTTGGAATTTGGGATACGAATTTATAACTTAAGAAATTTGAAATAAGACGCCTATTCCGCTGTCCTTATGCATGAACTTATACAAGGTTGAAGTTAAGCAACTCAAATAATGGCGACCCCTTCTTTCAAAGCTGATATCTCTTACACGACCCAACCAGTTTTCATTAAATCTATGCAAGAACCATCCCAACAGAAACATACAAACAGCAACACTTATTACAAAAGGTATAAGGTCTACCGATGGACAGGTAACGGTGTGGACGTTTTTTTTTCTTTTTTATGGCATAGAGAAGACAAACGAGCACACAGGCCACCTTATGGTAAGTGGAAACTGTGATCCATAGACATTCGCATTCACAAGACTGCAATGCAATACTAAGACTGCAAATGCAAAATGGATGGATGGTACAAAAGTATAAATAGGTAGTAGGTAACAGCAACGAATAGACGTAATAGAAAAAACATATCGCCTACTGGCAAAACTATCAATTTGAGATCAATCAATCAATAAAAAACAATTTATTCATAAGTAATTAAGTATGTTTGACAGCGTCCAGTAGATCCTGGACAAATTGCATGCAAATTGATGTAAGCTAGCGATTTTTAGATCAACCAAATACGTCAAATTGCTGCCATGCCATCAATAGGCTATTTGACAGGTTTTTGAAAACCATCTCAGATTATTTGTTGGTGTTTATTGAGTACTCCAAAAGTGGTAATTTTAAATTCTTTTATGTATTTCGTCTAAAAAAAGGTAATAAAAATTCACTTTTAAAATATGCCGCCAAAACGCTTTCTTGGGCAAGATGGCGCCGCACAGGAATCAGTGACGTCAGTGGTCAATACATAAACAAACTGACATTGGCTAATCCTATGAAAGCCAGAAAAACAAACAAACGTCAACTGTCATATAGAATATACAGACATCCTATAATCTGTGATATTTACCGACCCTTGACGTCATCATGGATTCGGCGCCGTTTTCGATAAAATGGCTACAGATAAAAAAATATCAAGTTTTATCGTGGTTTTTTGGATAAAAGATCCATTTTTTTAAAGTAAGAATACCTTAAATCGATTTTAAAACTCATAATTTATATGAATATAAATAATTATTACGTTTTTTTTCACCTTGTCAAATAGCCTATTTTCTACATTCGTAACGACTGATTAAGGTCAAATTGTCATTTATATATTAATCGTCTAGTCATTGAGTTGATGGAATCACTACATAGTATTAATAAATGTCTGTCATCCCTATGTATGCTTAGATCTTTAAAGCTACGCAACCGATTCTGATGCGGTTCTTTTTAATAGATAGAGTGATTTAAGAGGAAGGTTTATATGTATAATAGATTCTGGTTTTTGTACGGGTGTTACAGAAAACTGACATAAACCGAAACGAAGCGAGGGCGGGTCGCTAGTCCATAGGTATATGTATACAATACAAGAATAAACTGACTAGCTGATCAATCAATGTAGAACCGAAACGGCTGGGCCTAGGAACGTGAAATTTGGAGGGAATATTCCTTGGATAACCTAGGGGTGCATTAAGAAGGGACTTTTGGAAATTCATCCTCTAAGGGGTTAAATAGGGGGGGTAACGGGAATCTAATTCAACGCGGACAAAGTCGCTGGCGTCCTAACATAAGATACTAAGAGGAAGCATTTTTTTTTCAATATTGTTCAATTAGTAAACCTACACTCAGGAGCAATGAAAACGGGTCACTTTCTAAGGTAATTCAATACAAAGTGACCCGTCTTGAATGCTCTCGACTATATTTGGCATCGACTCAGTAGCCTATTTGGCATACGGCATGTGGAAACTAATACCTAACAGTGCCAGTTTGACATTTAAAAAGGAATAACTACAAATGTAATCCCGTTCAAAATTGATTCTTGATATTTGTTAGTAAAGTTTAAAATTGAAGCAATGAGCACGTCGTTGTAATTCCGTTGATAATATGTATATTTGTTTACGTACGACATGTAAACAGACTCAGTTACGTCACAAGTATACATGTGCTTTGAAAGGTAAACAATGTAAGTACACTGCTATCAAGATACATTTATTAACACGTAGAGATAATAGAATAAGCGGGATTAATCCAATATAACCCAACTCTATACTAAATCATCACATGTAGGAAAACATAGATCCCGTCAAGCGTACCACCTTTTTCTTCTGTGTACAACACAACTTGTAGACAATATCACTACATAGTATAAAACAAAGTCGCTTCTCGCTGTCTGTCCCTATGTATGCTTAGATCTTTAAAACAACGCAACGGATTTTGATGCGGGTTTTTTTAATAGATAGAGTGATTCAAGAGGAAGGTTTATGTGTATAATAGATTCTGGTTTATGTACGGGTGTTACAGAAAACTCACATAAACCGAAGCGAAGCGAGGGCGGGTCGCTAGTTATTGATAAACCGCACATCACTGACAGCAAACTTACGCACACTAACGCAGTCACACTATGACACACCAAAAAGGGTTCACTTTTGAAATTCAATCGAAAGCGGTCATATATAGACGACTCTTTTTAACGATGGGCATTTGTAACAGGTGCGATGAGTACTATTCTATTAGCCGTTTTTGACTAAATCACAGGTTAAAAAACAGACAAAGAACCACACAAAATTCACATAACGCCATTGGAAAAGTAACCGAGCCAATTCAGGACACGTAGTGGTTCAAAATGGAACTAATTTCCTTAACAACTGTGACACTTTTACTTAGACAGTGGCACGCCTTGTGTATTTCTAAAAACACGCCTATAATGAAAAGACTGGTGAAGAACCAGTACCAAATTATCATAAATCATAACATCATAATAGAGTAAATTGCATGCATACACGCGGTTTTTCAAGGTCACCGACTCGGATCCGGAAACATATAAACCGGAGACTAGTGCAAATCCGTTTTATACAAATAATAGTAGGTAATACGGTTACTTTAAATATTTCATAAATTCTAGATGTCTATTATTGACTTCGTGAGTCGCACCACATCACGTCGCCCTTACGATTTTATTAACGAATCATGAAACTTCAATGTAAGAATATCAACTATGTTGAAAATTATAAAAGATTAATGTTTTTGTTTATCTGATGCCAGACGTACATTACAATATTAATCAGCTGTTGAGCACCCTCGCTTTTAAAAAGTCGTAAGTGAAATGGCTATCAAAGGACATATGATGTTCTGATGGTGAGCCATCAATTTGGCATTTATGCGGGACGATGAAAGTGTATGAAATTAATTGAATATTATCTTTGTGATGCCATCTTGGCCGGGCTGTTGGCTACGTGCCTTAGTATGTGACGAGAGAATGATGAGAGGGAACTCAGAAGATGGTTGCCATACAACATGGAAGGAAAAAAAAAAAACAAAGAGACATCTTGAAATGGTCCTTAAAAATCATTTGCGGATTAGAAAAAACACCATTAGCAACATAACATAACAAAACAATAACATGGCCGTTTTGTTATCCTGCCAAATTAACAGAAAAACAACATTTTGAAAAAATCTAGTCCTCCTTATTTCCCTAAAATTAACAGGCAATTAAGTCATAATAATATCACATAATTTCTATGTTATAACGTTTTCACAAGAAACTGTAGCAAGCAATAAATTCTAAACGCGGCATAATAAACTAGAATCTTTTGTTTTTTGAACCCGTCGTATTTTTTCTCGGCCCTCATTCTACTCAATGAAGATGCTGTAGACGTGTAATCGTACTGTTTTTAAATCGGCCGCCATGCATGACTGTAGCAATATGGTTTTACCCAGTAGAATCTCAGCCCATCGCCTCTATTCTAGGCGGTAAAATTCGAATCGTATTTAACCTGTTATGGTATAATTTTGACGTCAGCCGCCATTACTGTCAAACGTTGACAATACGATAACACGTCATAAGGTTTACCGTAGGGCTTCTATTCAACATGGTAAAACATGTTTTAACATGTTATCGTGCTGTCAAAGTTTTGATAACTCTTATTTACTTGACAGTAATGGCCGAGTTAACAACAATACCATAACAGGTCAAATACGAATTGAATTTTACAGCCTAGAATAGAGGCGCTGTTCTGTTGCTTTGGCGAAAAATGTTTTTTTTTTCTTTTTTTTAAATACTTTATACCTTTGACACAATTTGGCAACCCATACAAACAAGACATTCCATACGTTGCTGATCAGTCGTCCGCGTCATTCCGTTCGTTTTACAACTTTTAGGAATGTAGGTAATTCTTCATGTTACCTGTCATATACCAAAGGTAAATTATTTTAGGTATGCATTTGTACATTACGTCTGGTTACACAATATTATGTGAATAGTCATCTATTGTCAAATTTGAGACGATTTAAACCTTAATAACCGAATGCCAACATTTTTTTTTTTGCACAAACTTGTCTAGATAAAATTCTGTCGATCTATCCTAACAACAGCGGAAGTTCTGTTGCGATCTTCCATTAGCTCCTAGACATAATTTAAAGCATTGTCTCTGGATATTCATTATGTATTCAAAAATTAACCAACTGTCAACTGGTTTATCCTGATATAACTACCTATCTTAGGAGCTACGATGCCACAAACAGACATAATTATACGAGGGCTGCTACTTAGGTAACCGGAATCCAGGATTCCAACATTTTTAAACGCTATATCTGACCTCCATGGTAAAATTTGAACTTTTTTTTAATACTGGCCGCTATATATTTTTTTTCTTATGTACGCTAGTCTTTTGTTTTTGGCGGGTTTAAATTTTAATCTCGCTGCAAGAATGGAACTCACTCGTGAAAATATTCGTGCTATGATTTATTACGATTTTCGGCGTGGTTTAACGCAACAACAGTGCATAGATCAACTAACTTCGACTTTTGGTGATGAAGCTCCATCCAAAACTACTGTGTATCACTGGTTTAGTGAGTTCAATCGTGGACGTAGTATGCTCAGGGACGAAGTTAAGGATGGTCGCCCGAAATCGGTCGTTGTACCACAAAATATTGAAGCTGTGCGAAAACTTATAATGCATGACCGTCATGTTACGTATCGCGAGATAGAGGCGACTATAGGCATATGTATGACGAGCATTAATAAGATATTACATGAACACTTAGCTGTGAAAAAAATTTGTTCGCGTTGGATCCCGCACAACTCAACTAAGGATCAAAAAGAGGCTCGCGTCGAATGGTGCAAGGAAATGTTGAAAAAATATAACCGTGGTGACTCAAAAGCTGTTTATAATATCTACACAGGTGACGAATCCTGGATCTATGCGTATGATCCCGAAACTAAACAACAATCAACGGTGTGGGTGTTTCAAAATGAGCCGAACCCTACGAAAGTAACTCGTGCAAAAAGCACCTTGAAGCAAATGGTGGCCTGCTTTTTTGGTATTAATGGCCATGTGGCTACAGTGCCCCTAGAGAATCGTAAAACGGTTAATTCGGAGTGGTACACGACCATTTGTTTGCCGGAAGTATTTGAAAAAATACGGAAAAACAACCAGCGACGGAGAATCATTCTGCACCATGATAACGCCAGCTGTCATACATCACGTGAAACGACTCGATTTTTGGAAGGTCAAAATATAGAATTAACGGGTCATCCACCTTACAGCCCTGATTTGGCACCCAATGATTTCTATTTATTTCCAAATGTAAAGAATAAATTACGTGGTCAACGATTTTCGACCCGTGAAGATGCCGTCGACGCGTTCAGACAGCACGTTTTGGAGATACCTCAGTCAGAGTGGAAAAAGTGCTTTATAAATTGGTTTCAACGTATGCAAAAGTGCATCGATTATCACGGAGAATACTTCGAAAAACAATAAAACCATATTTAGCCATGTACGTTTGTTTATTTTTTCTATTCCGGTTACATAAGTAGCAGCCCTCGTAACAACCCAATATTAACATCGGAGGTTTTAAAAAAAACAGCATCCAAATCGGCTCATCCGTTTAAGAGCTACGGTGCGACAGACACACAAACACACACACACACAGACTTACACGTCAAACTTATAACACCCCTCTTTTTTTTATGGTATAGAGAAGACAAACGAGCACACAGGCCACCTGATGGTAAGTGGAAACTGTGACCCATAGACATTCGCATTCGCAAGACTGCAATGCAATCCTAAGACTGAAAATGCGTTGCCAACCCTGAGGACTAAGATGGAATGCCTCTATGCTAGTCATTTCACCGGCTGTCTTATCCCCAAACCGGAACACAACAATGCGAACACTGCCGTTTGGCGGTAGGTTAATGGATAAGATGGTGGTAGCGATCCCTGCACAAGGTCCTACCCTCTTTTTTGCGTCGGGGGTTAAAAAAGTAATGACTCATCTTATTGTCAACCAGCCGCGGCCAGCGTCTGCAGCCAGCCCAGATCAATAGTCTGGCAGTGACCGAGTCGGAGGCTGCCTGGCGATTTGCCAGCCAGTATTGATCAAGTCTGGGACACACCCGCTATAAACTAGTCACGTACAAGTTTTACTTGTGCATCAAAATCGATAATATATACCTTTAACCCCTGACGAACAAAGAGGGATGTTAAAAGTTGAATGTACCTATATGTGGTTCTGTGAGGCAGCTTACGTAAACGCATTTCGAAAACTGACAAAATGTATGGAACGCATCTTCTCTAGAGCCTCTATGCACAGTCGAGTTCATAAATATTTATACACTTTAGCACCTTGTATATTTAATGGTTGTGACAATTCATATATGGCAGTTTAAACGTGACATTAAATAGACAAGGTACTAAAGTGTAAGTATATATTTTATAAACTCGACTACATAGAGGCCCTAGACAAGATGCGTTCGGCGTTCGTTATCGTTATCCAATATGTATAGGATAGACGTAAGGTAGGTATCAGATGGTCGCGTCGAGGGCCTACGTCAATTCCATACATTTTGTCAGTTTTCGAAATGCGTTTACGTAAGCTGCTTCACTGAAACACAGATGCATACGGTAATAAGAAAGGGTTTTCCCAAAATCTAAACGTTTCGTTCTGACATAAATTGGAATAAATTCTGACTTTACCAAAGAGAAAATGTTAAAAACATATTCAATGCTTAGCTTCTTGATTTCTATTTCATACCTAAACTAGAAGCATTAACTATGTTAAAAAGTGAACGTAAGTCGAAAGCCTAACAAATTTACATAACTCCATACAATCAGAAATTATGACTGAAAATAACTTACGACAATTATTGCCGTACCTAATGCGCTAGTCAATACTGATAGTAATTCATGTTTATATTAAATAGAAAGTAAATCAACTACCGTTCAATAAATTTACTGAGAAAAGTAAACTAAAACGTTTCCAAGGATAATAAAGATATAATGTTTGAATCTAAAAAGTATTTAAAGACTCACAAACTCATTCAGATGGGAGAATTTAGTCATCCTAGTACCAGGAGTTCAGAACATGTAAGGGTCTCCTCCAAACTGGCTAGCCTTACAGTGAGAAAAAAATCATCACCAGTAATTAAAAAACAGGTTTGTACTTGGGGAAAAAATGAAGTTTTACCATTAATTACTGAAGTTTTACGGTTTTTGTAGAAGTTACTTATTTCTACAAACAGCTTAGTTATCCTAAATCTGATTTCAACAAACAGACTTTAATAAATGTAACATAAACCAAATTTCAGTATTTATTACAAATCACTGTAATTATTATTAAAGTTCTCTTATTTTTACGAATTATATTGCCTATTTTTGGAAAAGCCGTTTGTGATTCCAAGATATGATTTTAGTACATGACTCCATTACAAAAATTTACAATATTTAAAAAATAAGTTCGTTGGAATTACTTTGACTCATTTGAAATAACAATCCAGTTGAGTTTATGCTAACATTACAAAGTTTACTGGTATTTAGTAAATAGATTGATTGTGTTCATATTCGTTTCTGTAGGAATCACTAAACGAGTTTTGTAATGCCAACACAACCACGTTACTGCCATGTGCAAAATTGGTTTGTTTTGTTTACATGTATTTTGATTGAAATAACAAAATGAGTTTAGTAATCTGTGACGGTTAATAGGGTAGCGGCACCAGTGACGAACACATAACTTAATATTGCCAGCAGCTTGTTGCCGTTATTCATAAGGACAGTAGGTACCTATCTCTAAATTTATTATCTTATGAAGTATATTTTTTATACATTTCATTTACATTTGACAATCAACACATCAAAGACGTTTAACCACGTGCAGCGCCATTTAGTGTAGCTAGTGTCAAAGTCAAATCCATGAACTTCGCTTGACTGCGTACTTACGTCTGTACTTACTCTATAAACTCCCGACGATACTAAGAACGTCGGGAACTTCGGAACGCTCCCCACAGACGACCAATTTATTAACAACTTATTTATAAAAATAAGTTTAAGGAATCAGTGTGCTTGCGCAATCAGCCAACAGTCAGTGGGCTTTATAATTATGTCTCTTATTCTACTGTGGGAAGCAAGCTTTACAGACATGACAGAAGGTGTGCTTTCACCTTTAATACTTAATACTTTCAATTATTTTTTTTCCCCAAATAATAGGAAAAACCTATATTGAGTTAGGTATCGCTGAAAAACTGTCTAGATCGAGTGGCCCTTACTTATTGTTAGTGTATCCTATCGTGATCCTATCAAAATACAAACGACAAAAGGAAAATATTTGAGAAGGAAGAAGTTAGAATAGGGAATATGCATGAATTTTTTAAAATTTATTTGTCAACAAAATATGAAAATACCGTAAGAGACATCAACAAGAGTGAAATTAAAATTAAAATCGGTCAAGAAATACGGATAATATAGTCTGGCAAAAGTCTTGAAATTTAAAGCGACAACACTGTATTGTCGTCTGTTTTTTCTTTGATTGATTTGAAAGGGATGACACTACAGTGTTGGCACTTTTTAATTTCAAAACATTTTTGCCAGACTATACAAGCATTTTAAACTACTAATAAGGCACGAGAGATCCGGAGTGCACAGTGACGTCATTGTAACAGGTCGGCCATATTATAAACTCCACGTAAAAATCTGTTTTGCTAGAAAGAGAAAGGAACAAATCTTTGTTGGCTTATATATTTTGATTAGGTATATTTATAGCAATTCAAAAAAAATATTTTTCTTACCTATTTGTTAGGTAGGTACATGAATTAGCTTTTATTGAAGCTGTGAAAAAAATCATGAATATTCCCTATTAGGCTATTAGGTATCGTTTTCACGGGCGGATTTTCCGTTATTCTGTTCCCACTTTCTCACTCTCTTGCCGGCGTTGGCGCACCGCACCGCACCGCGAGTTTCGCGCATAAAAAATAGTAGGTACCTGTTCTCCGTATAAAATAATTAATTAATAAAATTAATTTTAATGTTCTTATTTTGGGGATTTTACCCTATCCTATGATTACACCGGCTTTACTGTAATTACTAAATACAGGTGGTTTAAGTGAAATTTTATATTTTCAACAAAATGCCTAGTGATTCCCAGTGTTGTAATGTTGGCAGCAAACCACGCCATACGAGCATGCGACCGCGAGGCGCGACGCGACGCCATATTGCTTCTTTCCGTTCTGAGTGTTGGTTTGTACTGGGTGTGTCTTTAAATTGCGTTACTTATTTATAAACATTAAAAAACAAATCAAGTTTTACATGCCATGTGCAGCATCAAGTGCAGTGTGCAGGAAGAAAAAATCAAGCTGATAAAATAAAATGGACAATCTCACGAGAGACCTTCTATGTAGTTGGGGCCTCGCCGAGTACATCGACGGTTTTACCCATCGTTTTACCAAATATTGTACTTAATGTAAATTAAGTTACAGGTAAGAGATTTGTCAGGATCGTAGCAAGTGGGAAGAAGTGGTTTTTGCCTACCCCTCCGGGAAACCGGCGTGATTTAATGTATGTATGTATGTAATTGTAAGTTACAGGTATACATATAGTTTGTCGTTGAGGATGGTGTTAGATACCTTCTGTAGCAAGTGATGCATCGCATTCATACAAATACATAGAAACCAGTAGTGTCGCAGCGACACGTCGTCTGCTGCTGCTGTCTGGGGTTAGATACGAACTCGTACCTTTATAATCCGTGCGAAGCAAGGAACAGGTAACCAACTAATTAATATTCTGTATTTTTTTAGAAGGAAAAATAGATGCTGGCATATTAAGACTCTTGGAACCGATGAAATCAACCAACTTATTCCAATACCTGGAGACAGAGCCCGCTTCAAAGCGAACCTAGACAATTGGAAAACTGAATTACACTGGCTTTCATAACAGAACACCAAGCGTAAGTTCTTGTTTTTTTTTTCAACTTTAATAGAATCTACTTTTTGTATGGATGTCTTGCCTTTTTACAAAGTATAACGTAATGTATATTCTCACGCCTGTATTCTCAAATAGGTATCCTGAGAACATGAAACTTTTTTTTAGTGCTCATTTAGCAATTGTGGGTCTAAAGATCAAGAAAATGATTGTATGTATGTATGTACCTATATATGTATAAACATACTATTGCTCTTAAAACATTATAAATAACAACAACATTTGTTTATGACTTTGAGTTGGCTTTTGGTTTTCTGGGAATAATGGAGTAGCTTATGCTATTTACTTATTACTGCTAGAAATTGGTACAATTAGTGATGACTTCATGCCACAAACAAATCATGGTCAATCATTCATTCATTAAGCATTTATTATAATATCACGTTGGGTCATATAGGTAGGTACCCAGTTTATTGTTAGCTAACTGTTTTTTATTTTTATGTTTAAGGTCCAAAGAGTACACCTGTAGCAGGTGCATCAGGCTATCATACACAACTACAACTACAACTGCCATTTGAAATTGTCATAGCGGGTAAAGTGACGAGGTACTAAAGTGTAAACATATCTTTGACGTCGACTGTACCTTCTCATAAGATGTATTTAATCTTAAGTTCATTATTTATTAGTGTACATAAAATAAGCCTAGATAACAAAAAAAGTGCACACTACTTGTTTCACAGAGTTTTGGGTTATTTCTATTTAGAATCAGTATTTCTGTAGAAAAAGTAGTATGCACTTTTCTGTATGTCTCTAGATTTATCGGTTCTAATAATTGTAGCACCATACCTATCATAAGCTATATAGATGATATTATTGTGAGTAGATAGGCTAACTGTTAAACGTGAAGGAGATTGTAAGTTACAACCTTACCAATAAATGATTGTTGACATTAACCACAGTTTGAATACGATTCACCTAATCCACTAAAACTAAAGGTTTTATAAAGATCAATAAGATAAAATGTCAGATCGCTAGATTTCAAAAACAGTACGAATTATCCTTAATCTTACATGTTTTCAATATCAGAATATCTCATTAAATCATTATAAAACCCGCCTTTGGTATTGTGGAGGTGATAACATCATAGGTTTATAGTAGGTAGTTATCTTATACTGTTGTTGGATTTTCAAAGACCTACACAATTCCTGTGTACCTAAGTATAAAAAAGTATACGTTTGAAGATAATGGAAGGTGATGGCGTTATGGGTAAAACTAAACTGTGATTGCAAGCGTTTTTCATTGCTATCTTGCAGGTGACGACGTCATTAGGTTACAAGTCATCACCTATATCGACTATGATCGAGAATTACACAATTACTGTGTTGGTACTCTGAAAGATCGTATTTCGATACAGGTAATGATTTATGACCTGTGGTGTCATGACCTTCAAAATGACAAGATAAGGCCGGCACCACACGTTGCCGCTAACGTGTGGAGCCGGCTTAATTGCCTGGAATTGCAAACAGTTCAGTTCTTACCTGTGACGTCATTACCTCTGGAATAACAACAGCTAGCTCGGAATTGCAAAACAGTTCGTAAAACCTATGATGCTATCACCTCCGATATTGCTAAAGCACTGTTGGAATTACAAAGCGGTTAGTTCTCAACCGTGACGTCATCACCTCTGATATTGCTAAAGCATTGTCGGAATTACAAAGCGGTTAGTTCTCAACCCTGACGTCATCACCTTCGATATTGCTAAAGCATTGTCGGAATTACATAGCATGTAATTGCGGGAATCACACATGCAAACTTCTAATTACAAAACAGTTTGTGTTTATGTATGACGTCATGGTTTCGGATTTTACTCTTGCACGCTTGGAATTACAAACACAATATATGTAAAATCTACTAACAGAATTTACAAAAGTCAATTTGTTGCTATTAGAACACATTTCTCGTCCTCGGATTAAGTAATATTTTAGTAATAATTACTCTATTTTAGTTAGTTTTTCTCTCAGTGTACAGTCAATCAATGTTAGTTGAAAATGAAATACAAATGGTTACCAAACTCAAAAAAATGTGAGACAACCAAGATAAATTTTCTCTTAGTTAACAAATAAGTCATCCATTTGTGAAGACTATTTAAAAAAGCCCTAATACAACGGGTTTATCATGTATAATTTAGGAGTTCCTATGGCGGCTATGGCCACTCTGAGTCTCCATGATCAGACCACCTCGATGGTACTATGTTATTGTATTGTCATCAGAACTAAAGGCGTATGCAAATTTTCAGCTTCGTCGGAGACCGGGTAGTGGGTTAACTTGCAAGAATTGATCCTTACATACATACATAACTTAGGCCCTGTTGTTTGATCAGTAGTTGAACTAACTAATTGTTAAAATTTGAAAATGGAATCGAAAATTTGACGTAATCTCAAGGAAATGTGTCAAATTTTCAATTCCTTTTTCAAATTTTAACAATTAGTTAGTTTAACTACTGATCAAACAACAGGCCCTTAGTCAGTGTCTGGTAGTAACAACAGCGAGTTCTTTTGTGATTCAACTAACATCTTACTTGATGTATGTAACGTCTTATTAGGCTCGAATGGAATCAAGACATTCATGACGCTTATTTAGCACAATCACAATCTTGTTAGACGTGACCAAGTTTTTCTTTCAGTACAATTTCACGCATTAAACTTTTTAACGCTACAATCAGCAAAAGACGTCAATACATTCTCGTGACGAACATATGAGTTGCTCTGCATATTCTACGTCAGTATTATGACGTCCTGGTACGGTCGGTCAATAAACCCAGTTTTGACAAAAGTTTCTGTGCGATCCAATTATCACTAAGGTTGACACTTGTCACTGTCATACTATTATTGCGAGGGAAAATCGAACTTGTTGTATCATGACGTCATGACGTGCAAATGAAATTCAATTGTAGGGTGGTTGACCACTTTTTTGGCCGAATGTGCCTAGCGCACTTACCAATGCTGTTCGCTAAGGCGATGTTAACACAACCTACCCACTGTTCTTTGTTAAACCTCAGTCTTCAATTAAAGATAAGCAACATTTGACAAACGGCAATCGTAAATATGAACCAATCATATTCAATGGTCCACATAGCATAGCTGCATGCATAGCACATCTCCGGTGGCAAGGCACCCTAAATACTCTTTAACCGAACAAATGGTCCTCGCGTGTGTCATGCATGGATTTATTTATCTAATAAGATCACGGCGATTGTCAAAAACTCGATATTGACGAAATCCACAAAACCAATCGCGGAAAAAAACTACCCAATAACAATGAGTTATTGACTTAGGTGTGACGGGGAGGATTGGACTTCCACAGACGGCTAGACCACTTTTACAGGCGCTATATAACGACTGGATACGTTTTCATTTATAATAGATACCTATTTAAAATTACAAAAAGCAAAAATGGTGAATCAAACACACCAAGTCTGAAAAAAAAGCTAAGAATAAAGCATGACGAAGCTTAGAGCATGTAGCCAACAACAAAAACTTTTTTCTGCAGACAAAACTGACCAAAGGAAAGTGAAAGCATCGAATCGCGCCATAGCAGCTGCGCGCGCGCGGACGAAGATCGATCGCTATAGCGACGATTAAACTAGATTGATGATGGTGTTGATCGATAAACTAAACGTAATAATTGATAATGCACCTAAAACAGTGAAGGAATGTCACGTTCATTTTATAGCGCTTTCCCGATCTTAGTTCGTTAAGAATTCACTACTGCGGGTCTAGTACGACTGCTATTGCAATGACATATTAAGAAAATACAAAAACCGGTCAAGTGCGAGTCGGACTCGAGCACCGAGGTTTATTATTATTATAATATTTCGATTTGAAGACGATTTCGAATCAAATCAGCGCTAGCCCAAATCATACTACCGTTTTTTAGAATTTGTTGTTTTATTTTCGCGCCCGTTTTTTTATGTGATAACGGAGCCAGACGAATGAATGACTTTTTTACGATACAACAGAAATAAAAATACTTTGAAATAAACGTTTCTTGAGAAATGTCTAATGTTAGTAAACCCGCCGTAAGAACACATATTCTGAAAAAATTAAAACAAGCCGATTTAAAGGACGGACGGACGAACAGCGTAGGTATATTAAAAACCTTCGGACACGCAACCCTAAAAATAAAAAAACCTGGTAAGAGCATGTCGGACCATGCACAATTTAGGGTTCCGACGCCGTTCCACTATAGTTTTTCTCAAAGCCCGATTTACATTGGTCAAGGACAGTGGCAAGTACAATGCCAAGGACAGTGGAGCGAAAAAATAGAAAGCGATTCTATTTGGCAAGGCAACTTGGCTCCCTACTGTCAAATCGGTTTACACTACTGAACTGTCCACTGTCCTTGGCCAATGTAAATCGGGCTTAGCACTTACATTGCTTGGACTATGCCAAATAATAAGCCTAGGTTACCAAATAACACTGACTATGCGATCAGTATAATTTTTGGTAGTAACCTAAAACTCAACCGTAAATATAACATCCGGAACTTTGCAATTATTTCACCTTGAATCTGATATGGCCTTGTTCAAATTTCAATGATTATTTCAAACCGTCCATTTCAAAACTTCGTTTGAAAATTGCAAATTAAAACTTTCCGCGGTAATTTAAACGGTATTAAGATGCATAACATCATAAAGAAAGTCGAAATAGAGGAACACTGTTGTTTTTGATCAGTAGTTAAACTAATTGTTAAAATTCGAAAAAGGAATTGAAAATTTGACACATTTCCTTGAGATTCCTTCAAACTTTCGATTCCTTTTTCAAATTTTAACAATTTGTTACTTTAACTACTGATCAAACAACAGGCAGACTGCTTATGTTCGTTGGGCAGACGTTAGTAGGATCGACTTGGGGCAGAATCACCGTAAGGACGACATGGAAATCGTGAAAAACCACGGAAGGGAAGGCATATGATCAGCCGTGGTCGAAAATGCTGCGAAAATGAAGAAGAAGAAGAAAAGATTGGAATGATTGTTAATACATACCTTTTTTATACATTACATACCTACTATATGAAGGGTATTTGGAAAGAAAATGTCTAGTCACCTTAGTAACTTAACGTAACTTTGAGATATCGCGATTTGAAAACTGGGAACCATGTAATTTCATACGGTATTTTTCGTGTAAAGTAGGAAAAGTAAAAGTCATACTAAGATTTATATCTGTATCTGAGTTGTCGGTAATATAATGTAGAAAGTTTCTTGCGCACTCTACATTTCTTCAAGTGTTTTCGGCACTTTTGGTTTCAATGGTATGGGGAAGTGTGTGTGACGAAACTTCTTACGGATTTTCACCTATGTAGTAGTTAGTAAGTTTTTGTGGGAATTGTCTTGTTTATGTTCCTGACTCCTGTAATGCTCCAGTAAGTCACTAGACATGTGTTCTTTCCGTGTACCCTTCATATACTTCAACATCATTATTTACTTCATATACTTAGCATTAATAAAATGAGGAATTGTTTACATTAGGCATAAAAAATAAATACTGGAAAAGTATTTTTTTGGAAAATATATGTCATGAAAAGAAATTATACGAATTCATCGGAAATCGTCGCATCGCAAGAATGGAATATATTTCGGAACTGACCATTGGTTCGCCTTTACATTCACGCCTTCATTCCCAGAGTGGGGTAGACAGAGCTACAGAATTACCAACAACTCTAAAAACTTGTTGTTAATTCTGTAACCATATATACCGTCGCATCGCAAGAATCGGATAAATTTCGGAACTGACTATTGGTTCGCCTTTACATTCATGCCTTCATTCCCAGAGTGGGGTAGACAGAGCTACAGAATTACCAACCACTCTAAAAACTTGTTGTTAATTCTGTAACCATATTTTTGCACAATCAGGCTAAGATGTTTACCATTGTATATTAGTGACAGGTTGCAAGCCCATCGGCTAGCAATACTACAAGCCTTTATACCCTTAGTCGCCTCTTACAACTTCCACGGGAAGACATGGAGTGGCACTATTCAAAGCCGGCAACCACACGCCTCGCTTCGTCTTTATTCATTTATTAGTAGGATAGATGACCTAACCTAACACATTTCATACCTAACTGTCTGATTTTCATGTGAAAAGTAACATGTAAGGCGTTCTACGCATACTTAGAAAGGTGTAAAATGTTCAAATAGCACCAACATTATTACATGAAAGCATTACAAATTGAATAAGACCCGTTAGCAACTGTATACCTTTACAAACATGTAAATCATAATTATTTTATAGCTGTTCAATTACAGAAATATGCAAGTTATACTGCTTTATGACCATAATATTACCAATAGTAAAATCTATCATAGAAATGATACATCTTCTTTAAACGTGAGCTAAGGTGATCGCAGATAGAAACTTATTACCTAATTAACCCCTTAGCAAGAAAAAGGGGTGTTATATAATTTGACGCATGTCATGTGTATATGGCTTCGTAAAAGGATGAACCGATTTTAATGCGTTTATGATAGAAATTTAACTATAGTTTTTACTGTTGATGGTTTAGTTAATAAAACCAGTTTTGATAATTTTGGGTCAAATCTTCCAGGGAAATTTTTAATCAGTGTCCACTAATAGAATGGGCTGAAATTTGGAAGACAACGCAACATGATCGTGTCTAAGGGCCGTATTAATACTCATCTTGGCTGAGATGCCCGTCACAAGATACGTCAAAGTAAACGTCAAGCCATAGAACACTGTCATTTTTGACGCATCTAGAAACGAGCATTAGAGTTGAGATTACTTAGTTAATTACGGGCCTCAGAGCTCATCTATGATGACGTAGAAAGGTGGCCACAGCATATCCCCTGTACTCACGTAGACATACCGAATTTAGACTCGATAGATTGGTGACCATAAGCAGATGATAACACAAACCTTTAAAAAGTACAATCGGTACCAATAAAGCTTGTTTTTTTTTTTTAAGCGTCTTATATCATTTTCAAAGTTAGAGTAAGAGAGCAGTCAACTTCTGCACTTTGTATTGATAAAACGATAAAAGAGATAAAGTTAATAGTGGGCTCTGTTACACGTCAAAAGTCTACCAGCGTTTCCCAAGAGGAGACAACTGCTGAGAAGAAACACAACAGTCAGTCATTACTAGACTAAGGCCCGTATTAATAAACTCATCTTGGCTGAGATGCCCGTCACAAGATACGTCAAAGTAAACGTCAAACCATAGAACCCTGTCATTTTTGACACATCTCAAGACGAGCATTAGAGTTGAGATTAGTTTATTAATACGGGCCTATAAAGCGCCATAGGTTCGTCAGTAACGATTGTCATTTATTTTTGGTGTCACACGTCTACAACGCATACCTGAAGCGATTTAACAAAATCCCGTTTTAGAATAGAGCTGTAGGCAACGTTAACGATAGCCACGATAAATTCAGATAGTCTTCCTAGGAGAAGGCACCATTTATCGAACCAGTCTAAATAATATAAAATGATGGATGAACTTGCTTTCTAGAACTTTCCAACGTTAATAATGAAGTACGAAACTAACGTCTCTATTGCGGGTGATGTATTCGAGATGGCTGACGGGAAATCAATGATCGCTTGGCTTGCCGAAGATTACTACCGGGTATGTATAACGATTAATATACTATAGTAGACTGGCTGTTTTAGGGTTCCGAAGTATAGAACTAAAGTCGCCGTCAACTGAACTTGTGAACGATGTAAACAAATTAATACTGTTTGACACATAACCTCAAATATTCACCAAGCGTGTTTTTATTAAAAATAACGTATAAGTAATGAAAAGTATTTTCATCTTAAACTTAATATGAAAATAATTATGTAATGAATAAATCATTGCAAAGACCTCACTTGATCTTTAAAAGTACGTGATTATGGAGTTATCTATCACGGTGAATTTGTTCGTTTACTTTTGTTTACATCTTTTGCAAGTTCTATTGACGGCGACTTTAGGAACCCTTATAGTTGCGCAATATCTATATATATAAAAGGCAAACCTGACTCACTGACGTTATCAAGACATAGCCCAAACTACTGTACCTAGAAACTTGAAATTTGGTACAGGGGTCCCTTTCGTGATGTAAGTGAGCTCGAAGAAATTTTCCGAAAGTCTACGCGTATTTCACGGGCGTCCTCTAGACCGACTGCATTCTCAAAAACTATTAAAGTTATAAAACTGAGATGTATGGTTATTTACACATACATAAAACAGGTATAATACAAGAAGGTCCTAGTAAAAAGGCGAGGTTATCCCTGCGAAGGGCACCCCCCCTCTAACGCAAAGCTGTGAAATGGACTCTTACACATAGGTACCTTACTCATATACTCCGTATGCCTTTCTCGCTCTGATCCTAATTGAATAATACTTTTATTTGTTGTCTTTGTTATTGTCAGGGATGCCGTGTGGTTGCCAGGTTAGAATAGTGCCACTCCACTCCATGTCTTACCGTGGAGGTCGACTAAGGGAATAAAGGCTTGGAGTACTGTTAGGCAATGGGCTTGCAACCTGTCACTAATACACTGACTGGCAAACATCTTAGCCTAGATGTGCAAAATGTGGTTACAGAATGATCAACAAATTTCTAGAGTTGTTGGTCATTCTGTAACTCTGCCTACCCCACTCTGGGAATGAAAGCGTGAGTTTATATACCTATGTGTATGTATGTTAGTGTCAGGACAAGGTTTGTATGGCAGAAATAATTTAAAAAATCGCGGGTTCGAAACCGCTGGCGGGCAGCCCGTAGACCATAAAAAAACACACGCAAAACTACCAGCACATCGGCTTGCACTGGGAACCAACCCTAACTGCCATGCACCTGATTCCCATACAAAATGGAGTCAGCACCGATAACCCGTTCCTAGAACTAAGTGTTAACACGACGCTACCGCTAATAAATTAAGTAGCAGCCGTGAGTGCAAGCTGCAAGGGAGAAAGCTCACACAACGTTCGACCATGTAACGACCATGTTGAAGTTTCCAAAGCACCATAACCGCTTTTGGATGTATCACTGAAAGTCACTATATACAAATTGCTACGATCTCAAGTTTGCAAAGGATATTTTCCAGGATAATAGAATAGTGCCTGGGAATAGCGATAATAAACAAATAGTAGTTTAGAAATAGAAATATTTATTCGCCGATCACAAGAAAAAAATAAAACACAGATTAAATTGAACATTAACAAAGAATGGCAACACAGAAAACAAAGTTAAACAATAAAGAAAAGGAATTTAGAAAAACGAAAAAAAAAATTGCATAATGTTGCCATGGGTGATTTCTTGACGTCGAAATTGACACCACTCAGCACTATGTCACGGCCTGAACCGCGACGCTGATTTTCAGTGGCGCCAACGTGACACACACACACACACACACACGTTTGTTTACGTGACGGTTGCGTAATGTCAATTACGCATAGTTGTGTACAATACTTTATCTACACACATATTATATATAGTACCTACTCTAAGATGGGTTCAGAAGCCGAAAGGCAAATGACCAGCATTACCTGTGGTATTAGGTGACAGCGATGACAGCTGTAACGTAATTTCATTACGTTATCGAATACTGTAAGGTAATCTTCCAAAATTAACAGCTGTCATCGCTGTCACCTACTACCACAGGTAATGCTAGTTACGGACTTTTTATATATAAGGTGCTAACAAATTAGTCACGGATATTTTTACAGGTGATAGTACTCGGATCTTGGAGTACATTAGTATGAAACATCATAGGTTTTCTTATGATTTTTTGGAAAAAACTAGGAAACAAATTTGCTACGTTAAAACACCCTGTTAATAAGATAATTAAATGAGACCTCTTTAGACATTCTAGAACCTCTTTAAACTATCATTCAAGTGGCCTCTTAAAGTTGATAAATAAAATATTTAAATAAATAAATGATATTTACGAAAAACAACTTTTGACAAACAGTGTTAAACATCTTGACAGGTACGTAATAGGGGTGATTATTTTAAAGATTAATTATAATTTATATTTTTTGTTCGGTAAATTAAAACAATAAAATGATATACAGAGGTTCCTTAATTACAGTTAAAAGTTAATTGTTTTAATGTAATGTATTATCTCTTAAAATATCCGTGGCTAATTTGTTAGCACCTTATATGTGTAGATAAATAATAATTAAACTTTAATTGGTTGAAGACCTGAGCCGTGAATCCTAAACAAACAAAAACACACTTTCAACTCTCTATCGCTATTACAACCTGTTGCAGATTTAATGGAACTATGTTTCAGAAAACAAGACAAGGGAACTATAAAACAGAGACAACTATTGCTTCACATAAATTAAGCACTAAAATGATATTGTTAAATAGCGAATCGTTACTACGGGAACGCATTAAATGGAAGACGCGAATGAATTGCATTCGAGTTTATCGGTACTTAAATTGGTAACCGGACCCAGTTTATATAACGTGTCCGTTAATATATTAAGAGATATGAGTGGTTTACATGTTTTAGTTGAAGTATTTAGCATTTGTATTTAATATCGGGCTGCATTAACACGATTGCGGAGGTAAGTTACTCTTGCACGGCCGTTCTCTTTTTTTTTAAATCTGTTTTATTAGGCCTGCCGAGATATTTGTCTCAATAAACTTATTTATTTAGGAGTTTTGATCTCTGGTTAGTAACTGACCATCGAGGATAGAATTTTAAAAAAATAACCATACTTATATCGTCACGATACCGTAGAGAACGTGATAACTGTAGATTGAATAAGTAGGTATTAGAGGCGCTAACAATGGCGTAAACATTTAAAAAAAAAACATAATATTTCCATTTTGATCAATGAGAAACTTTTGAGAAGGAAGCGACACAAAGGCTGACGGTGCTCCGCAAATGCGGGGCTGTTATTTTTCGATGCGTATGACCCTCCGGGGTCTTAAGAATTTATAATTCAAATTCGCAAAAAAAATAATGGGAAGTTGAGAAAATTGAACATGGAAAAAGTAACTAAAGACTAATCACAGGGCTTCTATTATACTGGAAAAAACAATATCGCATTTGACATGTTATCGTATCGTCAACGTTACGATAGCTCTTTTTTACTTGACAGTAATAGCGGCCGAGTAAAAAACAATACCATGACACACCAATAGCAATATGGCTTTACCATGTAGAATGAAGGCCCTATACAAGTTGTTGGCATACGTAAAACATGTTGTTTTATACAAACCATCACCATAGTAGCGGCTATAAGATTTAGTTCCTAACACCGGCGTACACTGCCCTGCTAAGACAAATTGTGGTATCTCTGGCATAACTCCTGTAGCAAGTGCAACCTTACTACTAACAGGAGAGGGTTGTATCTGTATTGGCTATTGAGTTTGAGATATCGCCTTTCAGCTTATGAGGGCAGTATATCGCTTTCTGAATCGTGCCGATCGAGTGGGAGTCGGTAATGTCCGCGGGTTGACCGCTTTCCCCGGCCAGTTGGGAAATAAGCGACATTACCCCGACGGGTGTAACATATCACAATCAGCTTATACTGTGACACTGTCCCATCTCAACAAACAAGTGCAGTTGTCGGTTTTAACATAAATATCAAGAGACAGTCTTGAACAAATTGAACTAGTCCTATACTAAGCTCTAGGCTTGAGATATTGCTAGGTCCTATTTAGACAACGATAAACATTCGCTAATACAGCCTGGGCCAAAGGCGTTGAGCACCCCACGCTTTCCTTTGTAACTTATTAAAAAAGTATTGTTTTTCAATTTAATTTGATGTATTTTTTTTACGTCAATAAATATGACTAATCTTTCCGATACACCTATATACAACTTTCTATACTAAAATATATAAATTAAAGATTTAAAGTTTGTACTTTTATATGAAGCCAAATGATGATACAGCGTGACCCCGGCCACAGTGACCATTGAAGAAGTCTTAAAACAGAATATCCAGAAACGCATTTTGATCTCAAGTACCTGTATGACATATTAAGGAAAAAGTAAAAAAAAAATCTAACCTATTAGTTCGATTGATTGATCTGTATTAAGCTATTCTTAGGAAGCGTTTTAGAGTAACGCGGACGGTCCGCGCGGACGACCGTCATTATCTGTATTAGATCGGTCTGTGCGGAGCGATCCGCACTGACGGTCCGCGTCTAAAACTAAAACCAGCTTTACACGATCAGTGACGAGAGACGTACGGTCACGAGCGTTAATTTGGGACCCATTTCAAGAAAACTATGCTTGAAGTCATCAACGTAATTAGAGATGTCAAGTCATTTGTAACTTTTAGGGAACACAACCTTATTGTTGTAGAGTGTTAGATTGACTTTGAACTTAAGGTGGGTACTTAATCTCGTGACTATACCTTTATTACACTTATATATTATGTATAATTCTAACGCATGACTGCATCTTGCGTGTCGGCTTATCTTTGCAAAATAGAAGACCTATTAAAGTTAGGTAAGGCCTAAAAACAGGCTTACTCATAGCTCAAACTCGACAATAGACTAGTTTTGTGAAGCTAACTTCATACTAATTAATAATTATATAGCTACTAACTTATGTGCACTGTTACTGCAAAGTGGCAGAACTGGTTTTATAATCTGTTGAATACTGTAATTGGTAGCAGTTCCGCACGAACGAAATTTGTTTATCAACATTCGAGTGGCTGTTAGTTCGTTATTTATTTATAGTAATTTAATTAGGTACTTGAAAAAATTTAACCGACTCGAAATTATTAAACTATTACTTTATATGAATGATTTCCGTGATTAGATCTTGGTTCGGTCATTTGGAAATAATGGATGAAAGAAGATTGACGAAAGAGATATACAGATCGAAAGTGAGTGGAAGGGTCGGAAGGGGCCGCCGTAGGCGTACTTTTTCTAATCAAATCGGAGAAATACTGGAAAAGGGACGAATCTTACTTACATACATACATTCATCACATTGGTTCACGATTAACGGAGAAATCGAGTAACATTCACACAAAAAAGTGAAGAACCTCATTTTTTGTAATCGGTAAAAAACGGTAATATCGAATTTCACTTCGTCGATTAAATCATTTCATCGAACGCTATTTTCTGATGAAACCATGACGTTTTCAGGATGTCTTAAACATTAGTTACGTAGAGGCAAGGTTAGACTTGCAATTACCAAAAAAAAACTCATGTGGTGAGAAATACCATTCGATGATATGAAAATTGCGCGTAACACGTTCGTTGAAAGGTGTTTAGATAAAATAATATGTACAGGGCACAGATATAAATAAACATAGGTATCGTAAACACCTCAATATGTATGAAAGCCAACCGTGTCAATGTTTCTAACGAACTGGGACGAACAGTCGGCCAAAAATCTGGTCAACCACCCAAAGGTTGAACTTCATTTGCAAGTCATGATACAACAAGTTCGATTCTCCCTTGCAATAATATTATAACAGTGTCAAGTGTCAACTTTAGCGATAATTAGATCTCAAATAAACTTTTGCCAACACTGGTAGATCACTTTCTTGGTCGACCATACCAAGAGAAGAGAATTTTCCGTTGCTTTTTTGCGTTATAGCAGTTTATTATCACGAAACGAAAATTCTTAATTTTCAAGCCAAACCCAAAGCTTCGTCGGGGTAACTCCGGATTCGGACACGCGAAGTAGATGCAGACACATAAAAAAACATAAACTCACGCCTTTATTCCCAGAGTGGGGTAGGCAGAGCTACAGAATTTCCAACAACTATAAAAGCTTTTTGATAATTCTGTAACCACATTTTGCACACTTAGGCGAAGATGTTTACCAGTGTATTAGTGACAGGTTGCAAGCCCATCGCCTAACAGTACTACACGCCTTTATTACCTTAGTCGGCTTTTACGACATCCACGGGAAGACTTGGAGTGGCACTATTCTAATCCGGCAACCACACGGGGACGATGCATTTACGTTATCTATGTGTATTTATATCTGTGGTTCAGGGTGTTCGGATCAATAGTAGCAAGTAATATTACCGTGAAGGACAAATATGGAGGACAAACGTTTGTTTTTTTAAATCAATACACTGGCTAGTGCGGAACAGGTTTTATTCCTATGACACAGCACTAAATAATGGGTGAATATTGAATATTGGCATCGGTAGGAGAAAGTAGAGTAAGGTTTAGTTTTAAATTATGTTTTTATTATGTTTATTATAATGTGTACTAAATTTTGACATCAAAATTATAATAGTGTGAAATTGTGCCAATATTAAAGTTGATATGTAAATGTAAATGTAGTCTACTAATATATGCAATAAGGAACTTTACTAACTACTCTATGGGGAAACCTGAATTAAATAATTTTGAATTTGAATTTGAATTTGAATTTGAATTTATTGGGTATTATACGTGCATACCCCGCCATTTCAATTGACGTTACATTGTTGTGCCAATGTATGTAAAATTCAGTACGTAAACACTACTAAACACGGTAAAAAACTAACAACTGGTTTTTAAATTAAATTGACGCGATTCCGTGTCGCGGGGCACTTAAATATGAATGACTGTCGACGCGCTGGCCTAGTTGGTAGTGACTCTGCCTACGAAGCTAGCGGTCCTGGGTTCAAATCCCGGTAAGGGCAAATATTAGTGTGATGAGCGCGTATATTTGTTCCTGAGTCATTGATGTTTTCTATATATTTAAGTATATATTTCTCTATGTAAGTATTTATATCGTTGTCTAGTAGGTACCCATAATACAAGCCTTGAGCTTAGTTTGGGACTAGGTCAATTGGTGTGACATTGTCCCCTGTCCCCTGATATATATACCTGTATGAGAAAGTAACATGTACAGTACCCCAACGAAAATTTTAAGCACTTTAGTGCACTGTCATAATAAACTTCAAACTTAACATCAAATTATATGTATGACAATAACAATGGCAGTCACAATGACAAGGTTCTAAGTATGTTGAAAAAAAGTCGGTGTCTACACTATGAAAACAAAGTAAAATTGCACATTTGCTCAATAAATAGATATTTAACTTGACACATATGTAGCAAGACCGAAAGTAAACATGAAAAAAAAACAAATTCCTAATATTTACACCAGCAAGTAACCAAATAAACCATTCCTTTAGAAATTAATCCATAACTCGTTCAGTGAGAGCACATTTGCATTAATACGCGTAAATAATGCAAAAAGTGTTTGTGAAGGTAAATTATAACTTTCCTTGGAACACCAGCTGAGCTAGAGTGAACTATTTATCATTGGATTAAAGTGCTACTAACGTTCTCAAAGTCGATCGAATTCAAATAGACAGGAACTCGAACAGGGTAAAACAATATAGGTTTTGATTTGTAATCGTATTGTTTTAAACTTGGCCGTCACTACTGTCAAGTAAATAAGAGCTATCAAAACGTTGACAATACGAAAACATATAAAAGGCAATATGGTTTTACCCAGTAGAATCCAGACCTTTGAAAGCACTGAAATAAAAGTCATTATTGATTTTTCTTTTTTACATGCTGAATTCATACTCTTTACGACTAGGTAGGCAAGGTAGGCCTTTATGATGAAACGTCCTTGGTAGACACTATACTAAAATGACACTATTTATTATGTAGGTACAGTATTAAAAAGTAGGTTAGATGTGTCAATATGTAACGCTACATTATTATGTTTTGTGAATAATAACGTATCAACATCGGTACTAAAGGTTATCCGAATTGTTAGGAATAACAAACTGTAACGTGAAGATAGCAAATTTTGTTTAATAAACAGAAATATCTAAAATTACTTCGCGTCCATTAAATATTTTATATTGGAGATCCTAAAGCGAGCTAGGCATAATTTACGCTAAAATATAAAAGATAATCCACGATCGATAATGAATTATGATAATCAATAATTGTGTCAACAAGTCATCTTGAATCAAAAACCCACACGAACCAATAAACAAATGACACGTGTTATACGATAAACAGTTAATAGGTACACATTCTTTACCAGAATTCCGTTGAATCACGTCACAAATAATCAATCAAATACAATCACGTGGAAATAAAGATAGCGTTATTACTCGAACTTTCCATTTTTGATAAGACAAGAGAAATATTTTATTACGAATCCTTCGATATGCAAAATTAACAACTAATTGACTGATAAGTCATACAATTATAGACTTATAGAAGAGAGAGAATAGCAAGGGGACGAGAATTAGGCAACTTTTCGTCGATGATGTTCGTGGGAAGACGTGTAGTAAAACACAACCGATATTGCTTACCGATGTACCTGCGCAGATGACATTTTTTCGAAGCGCGGGAACCAATCAGCGTAGTGTGGTTGTATTCTGTGCTATTATTGGTTATTTGTGACGCCATGATGACACGCGCCCGCGTGTCTTTCAGTGAGCTGTCAAACGTGCGTGAGTGAAATGGAAAAAAATGATGCAATTTAATTTACACGTTATAACTATTACGTACAAGTCTGATCGTGGGTTTTCATCGTGGTTTCGGAAATCATCGGAATCGTTGTTCGTGTCTGCGCGAACGAAGATACACGACACGCCATATCGGTTGTGTTCTACTGTACTTTTCATTTTGGCCGTACCTGTCTACGAGAATATGATGAACATCTGCATCTTCTTACTCGATCGATTATCACTCAACGTCGATCTAATCGCGACCAATAGTAGCACTTCCACACCTCGTACCAGTACGACAGTTGAACGACCGATTGCAAGCCCCCAGCGGACAATAACGAACTACTTTCATAACGAGCCCCCGTCAGTTACCGTGAACTAACGGTTGGAATACACCATAAATCCGGGGCGCGCCATCAATTCAAACAATTAGAAATTATGTGTGAATAAACATGACACTGCGCAAGATGCATCTGTTGCGAGGGCGGGCGATTGTGGGGAAAACGCAGACAAATCTAGCAAAAGTAGCAAAACTTGAGATGGTCAAGAATTTATCTTAGTTATACTGTAGCTTTTTCAGGTTTTGTCGCATTAATGTATACATCGATTCACAAGAGCTGGCACGAATGGATTGAATGAGTGAACGAAAGTATACTAGTGTGTAAAATAATAACAGGTATTCGGTTTGAAATTCGAACATCGGTTCAAAGGACGGCACTCACACAGTGATAGGTGACATTACTTTTGTTCATTGTATTCGTGCCACCTTTAGTGAATCTACCAATATTAGAGATATGTTTGAATTAGTATATCAATAGCTGTGACAAGGTACTACATAATAATACGTGGTCTGTCATTCACAAGTTTGATTTCGTTTACACGTCAAATACCTGAGTGTCTGTAGACAATTTTGAAGGGACGTCTATGGCTACAATTTGTGAAGACCAATCCAAGGGAAGACCAGTGCTGGCTTTACGACTAGCAAATGCGTTGTTGGGACCGTTTTGCAACAATTTCTCTGTGTCTTGTTCTTTTTGTATCTAAGTATGTAATGTCATTTTGATTTGTTGCGTATAAATGTCTCTTTATCTATAAACAGCTTGTAAGGTCGACAAGACACGCGCTTAAGTCTTGGGATTATTCTAGTAAAGGTATAAATATTAATTCAATATCCCTTTAATATCTTATTACACTAAAATGCAATTCAAATAGCGCAACCAAACAACACGTTTCGGTTGTAAATATTGCACTGGACATTGCCAAAATTCCAGACGCCATATTAATGTCGTGTTGTTTGCACCTGTTCACGTCACGAACGAGAATAACAGGTTATTTTGGAAACCGTGGGACAAACGACGTTTATTTTACATAGTAGTAGTATATCATCTGTGGAAAGACTGCCAAACTAGAGTCTTCTGAATTGATTAGATATCTTTCCCACCAGGCCCCGAAATGCCATACGAACAGACAGTTTAAAAAGATGAGACGTCCATGACAAGTTTGAGCCACTACTGGGAACTGGGAAAAGCAGAAAGAGGGCAGAACCCTAAGCCTCATTAGAGACATTCTGCGTAAATTCGTAGATTATTCCGTGAGTAATAATTTACAGGACAGCTCATAAAAAGAGTTTAATAATTATCGTTCTATTCGAAAAATTGTAGCCTTTTAAATTCTATTTCATATTATTTTGGTGACAAAATCTACCGAACCTAGAGCATGAGATCTAGAATTAACGTATACTTAGATGAATTAGCGAGAGCGTGGAATTGCATATGTAGTGGTATTGTGTGTGTATAGGCAAGAGAAAGAGAGGGATAAATACTTAAGTACACATCACAAATACAAAAGACGAGCAAAAAGCTAAAAACGTATACATATATATGTTACATTACAGTGTATACATGCACTTGACACCGCAACTCGAAAACTTCTTTGATCTTTCGAGAACTAGATTCCGACTGACAATAGTGGCAATACGAGGAAGACGTCTATGATAGGCATACATCGGGGTTTTTGATGCGGGAACGATTTAAGAAAGAGTAGAGATATACACATAGATTAATCTGAGAAAATGACATTATTATGCCTAAGGAATAACTACCTCTCTGCGAATTGTATACACACTATGATAAAATTTCAAGTTAACTAATGTAGTACTTAAGCTTTACTACCAAGGTTGTAATTATATGAAATAATAATAAAATTAACGTTAATTAATTACCTGCAGTAAATTTAGTAGATGACACGATTTTCAAAATAAACTATTAATGTTTTTTCTATATTTGGAACAGTTAATATTTGTCATCTTGCTGTAAATATCCATTTCAATGAACTGAACAATCTTTCTGCGTCGGCATTTGTAATAGGTGCATATTTACATTTTTTGAAGGAATCTATTGTTGCACGTAGTAGCTATTTCTTTGCATTGTAACAATTCGTTCATAGTTTTTAACCATTTAATTTATAAAATAACTTTTTATAAGTATTTTTTTCAATCAATTATTCATTATGTAAAAACCTGATAGAGTATATTCTGTTTTTTAAGGCAAGTCTTTGGCTTATGTCAAAGATTCCCACAGTGAAAACCCCGTTGTATGATGAATGATGATAGGACACTGTTATTTGGGGTTCTAGGTTGTGCCTGTATTAACCTAAAATCTCAAATAACAATGTTCAATCATAACATCAACATCTCTCTTGAGCTCACTATTGACTAATTGTACATATTTACCAGCATTCAGCCATTACGATGTAACCTATTTACTCTACCACCCAACACACAAACTTTCAATCACGAATTCAGAAAATAAACACACTTACTCGTATATGGCAAGTCGCGAGTAATTTTAAATACTCGACAAATTCAACTAGCGTTACCTTGAAAGCATTGACATGAATCGAAGACCTGACTATGCCATTTAAAAGCGGAAAAAGGACGCTATAAATGGACATGTTTACTCAATTTTATGGCGATCGAAGCATATATGTACCCATTACATCGTCTATGTAACTACTCCATACCTATTTGTTTACAGTTTTGATTCCTCAAAAAACGAATCAAGATCTCTGGACAAGAACAAGCCTTAGATATATCTATAATTATAGTATTATATATATGTATATAATTATATATATATAGTATTATAGTAGAGGATGCCCACGATTTCGTACACGTAGAATTAATTTCCCGCTATTCCGCCTATTTTTTCACCCTTAGGAATTTCCAAAAACCCCTAAGATATCCAAGAAATATTCTCTTTAAAAATTCAAATCCATAGGTTCAGCGGTTTCGGGTGTGTGTAGATCGATCAATCAGCCAGTCAGTTTCTTGTACATGTATATAGATGACTTATAATTCGTTTAGATTTTCGTCACCGATTTCACCGGCAAACTTAACTTAACTTTGTTTTTAATTTATATCTTAAGTCTACCAATTTTTGACTAGTCTTTTGTTTTCTGTTTCCTTAGTGTTCCCAACCTTAACAGGGTGTAATTTTTATGGTCGTTCGAGATAATGTAATGTCGTAGAACAAATGACTTCAATTTTGATCCTTGATGTTTTTCATTTTATGTTATTATGTGTTAAGCGTGTCACTTTCCGTCTCTTCACCAAACGGTTCCAACGGAAGACCAGTGCTGGCTTTACGGCTAGCGAATGCTGAGTTGGGACCGTTTCGCAACTGTTTCTCTATGTCTTATTTTTTGTATCTATGTACGAGGGCTGCTACTTAGGTAACCGGAATCCAGGATTCCAACATTTTTAAACGCTATATCTGACCTCCATGGTAAAATTTTAACTTTTTTTAATACTGGCCGCTATATATTTTTTTTCTTATGTACGCTAGTCTTTTGTTTTTGGCGGGTTTAAATTTTAATCTCGCTGCAAGAATGGAACTCACTCGTGAAAATATTCGTGCTATGATTTATTACGATTTTCGGCGTGGTTTAACGCAACAACAGTGCATAGATCAACTAACTTCGACTTTTGGTGATGAAGCTCCATCCAAAACTACTGTGTATCACTGGTTTAGTGAGTTCAATCGTGGACGTAGTATGCTCAGGGACGAAGTTAAGGATGGTCGCCCGAAATCGGTCGTTGTACCACAAAATATTGAAGCTGTGCGAAAACTTATAATGCATGACCGTCATGTTACGTATCGCGAGATAGAGGCGACTATAGGCATATGTATGACGAGCATTAATAAGATATTACATGAACACTTAGCTGTGAAAAAAATTTGTTCGCGTTGGATCCCGCACAACTTAACTAAGGATCAAAAAGAGGCTCGCGTCGAATGGTGCAAGGAAATGTTGAAAAAATATAACCGTGGTGACTCAAAAGCTGTTTATAATATCTACACAGGTGACGAATCCTGGATCTATGCGTATGATCCCGAAACTAAACAACAATCAACGGTGTGGGTGTTTCAAAATGAGCCGAACCCTACGAAAGTAACTCGTGCAAAAAGCACCTTGAAGCAAATGGTGGCCTGCTTTTTTGGTATTAATGGCCATGTGGCTACAGTGCCCCTAGAGAATCGTAAAACGGTTAATTCGGAGTGGTACACGACCATTTGTTTGCCGGAAGTATTTGAAAAAATACGGAAAAACAACCAGCGACGGAGAATCATTCTGCACCATGATAACGCCAGCTGTCATACATCACGTGAAACGACTCGATTTTTGGAAGGTCAAAATATAGAATTAACGGGTCATCCACCTTACAGCCCTGATTTGGCACCCAATGATTTCTATTTATTTCCAAATGTAAAGAATAAATTACGTGGTCAACGATTTTCGACCCGTGAAGATGCCGTCGACGCGTTCAGACAGCACGTTTTGGAGATACCTCAGTCAGAGTGGAAAAAGTGCTTTATAAATTGGTTTCAACGTATGCAAAAGTGCATCGATTATCACGGAGAATACTTCGAAAAACAATAAAACCATATTTAGCCATGTACGTTTGTTTATTTTTTCTATTCCGGTTACATAAGTAGCAGCCCTCGTACCTAATGTGGTTTTGTATTGTTGCGAATAAATGTCTCTTTATCTTTATCTTTATCTTTAAATTGAAATGACTCGGCAGTACGTATTAATTACATGGTTCAGCGTGCCGGGGCCTTGGTCAAATGATGACGGAGCTTCACCAAGGTTATTAGTATCCTATGATGCCAAACAGCGCGCGGGTCAAGTTGGGATTTCCAGAAATAATTATCGAAGAAGTTTCTAACTAGGTACCAAAAACCAATATGTTTCTCGTATATTCGTGGCTTGAATGTCCTTGTCGTGTTTGTTTACTGCCATCGCTATCAAATATTAAACCGTCCTGTGACACTTTTAACAAGTGGTGGAACTGTACATGTAAATTGGCAAGTCCAATATATCAGTTGTTTTCCGTGTATAGAGCTAATATTAGGGTTTATAGCTGTTTTCACATATATGTATATCCATACTAATATTATAGAGAGATTGCGAATTTTGTGAGCTTGCACCTATATATCCAACCGGTACCTAAACTCCGTAACCAAAGAACCTATTAATTTTTTTTATAGAAGGTACATTATTCCGATTGGCATATATAATTTTTCTTTTGTTTAACCCTTAAATGCATAATGAATGATGTAGATTTACATCGTATATTTTAAAGTTCAATTTCAAACATACATTTTAAGCAAATTTCAATCTTAGAATTTATGCAGTAAGATTTGTAGCTTTGTCAACAAAATTCAAATTTGGAAATGAACTTTAAAGACGCGTTCGATTTTCGAAACGCTATGCATTTAAGGGTTAAACAGGATAGAAGCGCAGCGGGCAGACTACCTACTGACTATCTTCTTTACATAGTATAAAACAAAGTCGCTTCCGACGTTTATTCCCTTACATTTTCCAAACTACGCAACAGATTTTAATGCGGTTTTCATCAATAGGTAGAGTGATTCAAGAGGAAGATTTTTATATATAATACATTCTGATTTATGTACAGGTTTTACCGAAAACTTACATAAATCGAAGCGGGTCGCTAGTTAGTGCATAAATGGGTACGTACAGGTCAAAAGTAATTACATAGATATCAAGGAGTTTAGGAGATATGAATTGGATTGACCGGTGGATTAGATGTTACCGTAGAAAATTTTATTGAATTGATTTGTTTTTAGATCACGCTAAAAACTTAAGGAAACATGACTCAGAGAAGATCAACTCGTTTATTTACCGCATAAACATTCAATAATATCCTACACATATATTATAGGTATTCCTAGCGAGTCTAGCGACGCAGTTTACAAAATATATTTAAAATTTACCTGACACTATATAACTCTAAACTTAATGTAACAAAACAGAAAGATGACTGGACCATTATCCCTCAAAATACCTTTGCCATTGTATTCACTCAATTATCAGAATCGCAAAAACGACAAGAACATCGTCACAGGAAAAATAACAAATAAAAATGCTCACACGCAGCTTATAGATAAGCTCTGATTATCAATACACTGACGTGTTCTTTCTAGGCTTGTGCGATAGTGCGCATTCGTTTTTTTTTTTCAAAAACAATAATATGTTTGCCAAATTATCATTTCCCAACTTTTTCATTTGCCAACCCAATTTTTAACCCCCGACGCAAAAACTACGGGTTTTATAAGTTTGACGTGTCTGTGTGTGTCTGTGGCATCCTAGCTCCCTAACGGATGAACCAATTTCAATTTAGTTTTATTTGTTTGAAAGGTGAATTAGTCGGGAGTGTTCTTAGACATGTTTTATAAAAAACAGTTCAGCCGTTTTTGAGATATTGAGCTTTAAAGTTTGAAAAGCGTGAAATAAAAATAAAAAAATGAAATTTTTAAAAACCCCCGCTTCTAAACTGTCGGCAAAAAAACATCTAAAAAGTAAAAAATAATAAGTATTGGCCGTATAAGTTTAATTATAGTAGGTATTAATATTTTGATTCAAGCGTCGAAACGTCGGGGGACCGCTAAGTAAATTAAATAATATAAAATACCCCAGCTACTTTGCGGTCCCCGACGTGGCGACGCTATATTTTTTTATATAATTCAGGATTTATTTCAGTACCATCGTGTAGAACCCTAGATTTTATAAAGTTCTGAAATATTTACGGTTACAGAAAACAAAGCGGGATGGGAAATGAAACAGTTGGGACACGATACATTTGGAAAACATATTTCGCCGAAACATAGGTAAGGTGTTCATAAAAGTTGTGCACAATCAAACAATAAATATGCAAATATCCCACCAGACAAAGTAACCATTTAGTTACATAACAGTAATTAACTCAGTTTAATCTCCGCCGAACAATTTCAGCTATCGCGTTCTTACAGCTCAGATATTTTTAGCACCACTTTCCATTTCAATCGGTAAATCGGTAATTCACTTTTCAACCGTTAAGAGGCCTTCTTGCAGACACAAAAAACATCGTTGGTTAGTTTTTTTTTTAGAGAGCTGTTACTAAAGTATGTTAGAAGTGGTGATCCAAGATCTAGTGTGATTTTTAGCATCCCTACACTGAGAAAACCGGCCAAGTGCGAGTCGGACGCGCGCACCGAGGGTTCCGTACAAACTTTGATATGAATTTCAATTTATTACCTCTACGCGTTCATGAGGAAAGGGGTAGTAACATTATAATTATTAAAAATATTTTTTAATGTTAATGATGTAACTAAAAATTAACGGTTTTCGCAATTTTTCCTTTATCTGTGCTATGAGACGTTGCTTCGTACCAGATTTCAAGATTCTGAGTTCACGGGAAGTACCATGTAGGTTTTGATTCCCATGAGAGTTTCGAAAATTTGCGGAAATTCGCGGCATAAACAGCTGTATCTTTTGATTGCGTTGGCTTAGAAGTTTGATTTTTTCACAGCTCCAAGGGACAGTAGACTTGAGTATTTGACATAAATTTCAACTTGATACCTTCACGCGTTCCTGAGAAAAAGGGTCTTGACAGACAGACGGACGGACGGACGGACGGACAACAAAGTTCCTTTCGAGGTGCGGAACCGTAAAAATAACTTGGTCGGTTCTTATAAGATTGTGATTGTTATGAATCAGGAAAAAAGCGTCTGGGTGAATATTCGGGCGTTCCAACCGCCGTCATTATTCTCTTTAATACATTGACGAAAATAACGATAGCTATCAGCAACTTTTGATGTCAAAATCAGCGGACCCGGGGGTAGTATCCATTCCATTTAAAATAACAAGAAAGTTATTGAGTTTATATTGAATAATATGCGAAAACAATAATGACGGCGGTTGAAACGCCAAATATTCACCCGTCTAGATTCCATTCGATCCTAATAAGACGTATGATACATCACCTAAGATGGTAGTTTTATCACTACGTGTATACTAGTGTTGCAGGTTTTAGTGGACGAAAGTGATGGAGTTTGAAAAATACTTTTCCTAAATCTACATATTAACATAGGTACTTATCGACAGTAAGGTCGCCCTCAATAGAACTTGTGAACTATGTAAACGAATTAGTACTGTTTGAGACATAACCTCAAATATTCACCAAGCGCGTTTTTATTAAAAATAACGTAGGTATAATTTAAACTTATTATGAAAATAATGATCTAGTGTACAAATCATTGCAAAGACCTCACTTGATCTTTAAAAGTACGTGATAATGGATTAATCATGGTGAATTCGTTCGTTTGGTTTTGTTTACATCATTTGCAAGTTCTATTGACGGCGGGGAATAAAGGCGTATAGTACTGTTAGGCGATGGGCTTGCAACTTGTCACTAATACACTGGTAAACATCTTAGCCTAAGTGTGCAAAATGTGGTTACAGAATTATCAACAAGTTTTTAGAGTTGTTGGTAATTCTGTAGCTCTGCCTACCCCACTCTGGGAATAAAGGCGTGAGTTTATGTATGTATGTATGTATGTATTGACGGCGACTTTAAGCCGAGGTATAACTAATTAAAATTGATATTTAAACCAAACGTTGTGCTGTCAGTCTGTCACTCTAAACGTAAGTGACAGTTTTCTACATAATAGTAAAAACAGCAGGCCACTTAAAGCAAAAAAAAAAATCTTAACCAGGTATTGAATAGTGAAATAGTGATACTGTAGAACGCACGCGCATGAAAAAAAACTTGGCATTTCAAGGCCATTACCCGCTCTATCGCGCGTATCATTGAAAATGTTTTAAAAGTAGACACTTGGCTCGCCAGCGACTTAGTTCCCCTGCAGATTTCCGACGGATATTCCCCTGTGGATTTTTCATTTTTTTTCCGTCATACAAACAACAAACTTGAATAGATTTAGGGCCTGTTTCACAATCGACCAGTAACTTTATCTGCCATTAAAAGTTGGCTCTCTCCTTGTTTATTTTCAAGTGTAAGAAAGAGAAAGGGCTAAAATCATATGTCAGATATGCTTTACTTGTCGACACATTTTGACGATTCATTTTTATTTAAATAGATAATAAGTCAATTTGGCAGGTTTTTGTTATTTCTACCGGACGACTTAGATGCATTTCGAAACTACTCAAAGTGCTATGGACTGATAGAGTTAGAAATCGAAGGACCATTTCCGGGACCCAATATCAGAAGTGGGATTGTAGGAATTTTCGGGACTAGCAAATACCAACTCGGTCTCAAAAATCCTAGAATCTGTGCCCAGTTTAATTGAATTAAATTTTCCAATCGGTTTAAGTCTAAACACATAAATGTTGCAATTGCGACGTTATTCAGGTTCGAAATGAACTCTATCTCAGATACATTTTGTCAATATTTAGTTATCTTATCCGTTTAAAGTGGACTAACGCCAGCTTTGTGGGTGTGGCAGTACTATAAATATTACCTACCGCAATACTAGTTCTGTTATCAAACTTTTAAGAAACTACATAGTCATTTCTGAATAATTTTTCATAAAATCCAAGTGTGTGATTCTTTCAAAGACGCGGTCGGTCGATCGAACGAGTGAAGTCGCAGCGGCGAGTTTAAGTAGTCACGTCAGAGCGAACAAAACAAATTTTAGCACGTGCATTTTCAACTTGGCCGCTTGGCTTCTGTCGATGAGATCGAACGTATAAGATCACGTAGTGTTGGATAAAGGCAGGAGTACGAAGATGATGATGATGATGATGACCAAAAGCAGAAACATATGTGTTTTTTTCGCTTTACAAAATCATATCACACTTGTTATAAGGCGTACGTTGCACAAGGTCAATGTACATTTGTGTTTAATACGTTTTTATACGGATTATCACAACAAAAACGTAACCAAATGCGCAATAACTTCCTATCTTACATCAGATCGTGTCCTTCGCAAGACGTATCGATAAGTTAATGCCATTGATATTGCTAGGTATATATCTTGCAGATGTTTCGTGAGCGTTGTTTTTATCTTAGGCACGTAAAAGTCTAGACTACCTAGACTTCATCTTTATTATAATAGAACTTACATCGAACAGATGACGCCTGCGATTTCGTACGCGGAGATTAAGTTTACCGCTATGTTCTCTATTTATTTTCGTTAGGGGTCTATTTTCGATAAATCTATACCAATGTTATAAAGCTGAAGAATTTGTTCGTTTGTTTGTTTGTTTGCTTGAACGCGCTAATCTCAGGAACTACTGGACCGATTTAAAAAATTCTTTCAGTGTTCGATAGCCCATTTATCGAGGAAGGCTATATGCTATATATCATACTCACATAAACCGAAGCGAAGCGAGGGCGGGTCGCTAGTCCTATATATTATACAATTATTCCCTCCAAATTTCAAGTCCCTATATTCATTGTCTGTTACTGAGTCAATCAAACCCTTACCTACTTATAAACGTGGAATAAGCTTGGAATAGTTTATGCCATGCTTTGTCCTTATCTGTAATCGTGACATTTGCATCTGACAGAAAGTGACAAAGCATGGCATAAACTATTCCAAGATTTACAGAGCTATTCCTGTGGGGTTATTATGACCTATCTATGCCATTCATTTTACGCTGAGAGAAAAGGACAGAGTTATGTAACTGCTATGGCTCCGTCCTTTTCGCTCACCGTAAAATGAACTGCATAGCTATGTCATAATAACCCCCCTGAAGACTTACTGTAAAAAATTAAAAACAAACCCACGCGCCTTTATAAAATCAAGCCTAAATCTGTTTAACGAGCCGTAACCAATAAAAGGCGATCCAAACGAGTAATAGCAAGAATGCGCCCGCATGTGGATCAAATCAAATCAGGCGCGTGACGTCACGACACCGCCTACCACATAACTGGATACGTGAAGTGGGTTGAGTAACGTGTCAAAACTATACGTCAGGGAGGGGCTCGCTGTGTTTAGGATTCGGCGGCATAGTATTGGCCACGCGTAGAATACTTTGACGAATTTCTATACTTAGTCGATATGAAAGGACAATAATTATGAGCAAAACTTGTACTTGTGATGAAAACTCTTTAAATAAAACATCCATATGTCTCATTAACAGGGGGAATGACCTAATTATATTACACACAGGACAGAACTAGTAAGTATAGGGGTTCTCTGAACAGAATAATTTGGGTAAAAGTCTACACACAATTGGGCTATACTTTTCAGTGTACATTTTTGCTATCGTCCGATAAAAAGTATACCAAATTATGAATCCGCGAATAAATAAATAACATGAACTTAGAATGTTTAAAGTTAACGGTTTTCAAAAAAACAACTCTAATTCCTCAATTATCGTTGAAGAATCCTGGCAACCCAGTGGTAAATTGCACTTTTGTCATAGAAAAGGCGGGACATCAACATCCACTGCGTTACTCACTTTATAGTTATTACAAATAACTTTTTATGAATCAAGTTATTTCCAAAATAAGCTTATTTACGTCTCTTTTCGAGTTTCAAGCTAGAAAACGCAGCACTTTACCGTTTTTTGAAATAAAACTAGTTTAGTGAGAACGTGGCTAAAAAATATGTACAACGAAAAGTAGAATCACCCAATTGCCATAATTGTTCAATTACTGTGCCAGTGGCTTAATAATTGTTAGAGTCAAATAAACACTAAAGGTAAATTATATTAATTATTATGGTTGCCCGCGGTTGTATAGGTATGTGGCCTAGAAAAGCTTTCAAATTAAAATTTAATTAATTAAGTTAATGTTTTACCTACACCCTATATCTACATATTAAATAAACTACACATTCCAATTAGATAAAAAAACATCCCACCTCTTTGCTTAATCTATTACCGATTTTGTGACAGGATATCCTGCAATGGTATGCTGTGATTGTCATTAATGATTACAAAGAACTGTTGCCCTTGGATAGTTTAGAAATACTGTGGTGCAACATGAAAATTTCTAGGTAGGAATTAGAAAACGTTTTGTTAGATTCAAGGTTGGACAAAACATTTGTATTAAAATTGTAAGTTTACTATCTTCTGTTAGGTTTGAAGTTAAAATTCATGATGAATTGAGAAATACATCCTTTTTTACCCAACTGCCCAGGAAGAGGGTAATGTGTTTATCAGCCTATATATGTTTGTATGTATGTTTGCTCCAGAAACTTAATGCCTGGACCAATTATATTGATTGAATTTTATATGACAGCCACCAGACGCCGCAGATCTTGTAAAAAGAAAAAAAGTCAACAAACCATGACAAATGTACTATCATTGCATAGGTATTTAAAAATCATCTTTAGGTTTCTTTCATCATTTTTCATTTAGAATGATCATTTATGACTAATAATTGTTTATATTTAGATAGGAATGGTAAAATTTTTGGGAAGTTTGTTTATTGGTTTTAAGCTTACAATCATTCTTTGGCCCCGCAGTTCTGCAGTCCTACTCTAAAATGCAGTAACTAAGATAAACCTTTTGTACTAATATCAACCTTATTACTAACACCATAGAATTGAATCTGTTCTGGTGGTTGAATTCAAGATACTGCTTCTTCTGTTATCTTAGCACCAACTTTCGAATATATGTGTATTTAAGTTTTAAAGAGACAAAAGAATAAACTAATGCTCAAACATTGTAGAACCAATTAATGAGTAATTAGCATTGTTAATATAACTATGTGTACTTTATTATAATGAATAAAAAATATTTTATGAATGAAATAATTATAACACTAGGTCATTAGCAAGGCTAGAAATTGCATCAATAATTTTAATTGTAATTAGGTTGAGAAATATTACTGTAACTCTTTGCAGACAAAAGAAATAAAGAATTGAAACAATTAAAAAAAACCTTGATTGTTGTGTTCTAGTTAGAATTCATTTTTCAAATTGGCAATTTGTTTGTGTTCAATGTTAACATGAATAAATTACTGTTCATAAAGACAGTTGTAAAGGATGTTTTACCTATGAATAAATGAATCACAAAGTGAAAAAAATATCATACAATGGTAGCATAAACATTATGTCTACAACAATGACACTGCAAGTTGTAAATAACAATTAGTTGATTCAAGTGTATCTAGACTGAAAAACATAATTTCTTTACAAGGACTAGTTCAGATGTTTTTACCAAGAACTACATGCTATCACTTTCACTCTCACCTAGATAATTAAAAGAGACATACCCATCTGTCGTCACTGAGTTCAGGGACAACGTTTCAGCGAAGATCATCTCCAGGTTTTCTTGTACTGCCTCCTCCCCTCGCGGGGGAGATGGAGCCACATCCTGGGGCTGGTCCTCCTCACTCACAGCACTCTTCTGACTGACATTGTGTAGCCCAGAGAGGTCTACACTCGCAGCCTCGTCCTGGTGAGCTTCCGACACCACCAGAATAAACAACGCACAACTACAAACAAAAAATACGACGTGAACAACAAAACTTACAAATATGTTACGCAAGCTCGGAAAAACAATGCGAAAATTACCTCGATAACACCAGAATGGTCAGCAACGACGTGTAAATAACACACAACCCGCCCTTCATCTTAATATCAGTGAGAAATCCAGAGTCCAGTTCATTTTGTGCGAAATATTCTTACTTAGCCATTGCTACAAATTTTATACTACAGCACTAAATCACACACTACACGAACGTTTCACAATGGCATTATTATATTGCACATCTTTTAAAATAATAATAATACGGACAGCTGCTGTGGCATGATACGTTACTACGAAATAAAATGGGGACGAACATTTGTTCAGCCAATTTTACAGCAATCGAATAATTTTGACAGTTGCCTATTTTTTCCTAGTACTTTAAAGTTCTGTCAAATAAAGAACTTCCAGTTTACTCATTGGTACATTTCAGGCTGTATTATTGATTCACTACGGTTGTCCAATAGGAAACAAACATTTAATACGAGGCTCGCAATGTGATTGGTAGTCAATCGGTGTCAACGCTTCATTACACGCAGGCGAATACGAACATTATTTCTGCAAAAAAGATTTCATTTTTGTTTTATTTACTAAAACCATTCTTAAAATAGAATTAAATGCACCTTCTATCGTTAAAAATGTGCATTGAACAAATCATTGATTCACGAGATTATTAAGTTATGCTTCAATAACCTTTATCGTGTCGATCTGGACACGCGGTGAATCGTATCGCACCTGTCAAATGTCATCGTCACTGACTGAACTGGAACTGACGTGACGTCAACCAACTATTGCAATTGGCGTTGGTGTAACGTTTTTGTGTTTTAAGTAATTTTTAAATCAAAATGGAAAGTCTTATCGCATTACCGTTCACAGTTCTAGAAATACCCAATATCAAAATTAAGAAACCGTCATGGCTGCAGGCCCCATCCGCGATGACCACATTCTCATTCGTTCTATTATCCTACTTCTTGGTGACTGGAGGTTAGCGGCGTCCTGTTTTTTATTTATTTTCTAATAAGATTAATAACTTAACAATCACTTACTGTGTTGAACTTAGTGAAGGATAGCATTTAAACTATTTCGCATTCTACATACTATATTTGGATTCTACGTTTTTAAAATCTTAGTCGTGCTTGTGAGTGACAGTTAAAAAATAATATCACACCGCTTATCGTGTATGCTCTGCTATGTGTTCGACGTTATCATTCTCTAATAAGTATACCTATACTTGCGCTAAGTGAACCCTAACGCTATGGTAACTATTGGTTTTTTTTTCAGGCATAATCTATGATGTTATAGTTGAGCCACCCAGTGTAGGATCAACGACGGATGAACATGGCCACAGCAGACCGGTGGCATTCATGCCGAACAGAGTAAATGGCCAGTACATCATGGAAGGCCTGGCTTCCAGCTTCCTCTTCTCGCTCGGAGGCATTGGATTCATCATTTTGGACCAAACACACAACCCGACAACCCCAAAACTAAACAGAATCCTACTCATCTCCGTAGCATTCCTCTGCATTCTAGTCTCGTTCTTCACAACTTGGGTTTTCATGAGGATGAAGCTCCCGGGCTACCTTCAGAACTAAATTGACATAGCAATAAGATGAACTTTTTTATATAAAATGATAATATTTTATATTTACTTGGTCTGTATTCCAATCTGAATAAATATTTTTTTTATTATGATGAGTTAGTTTTCAATTTACCATCATGGACTTTAATTGTTGAGTTACCATAGAACCCAGTCATAATGACCACTTTTGAGGTTCCTTGGGTGTTTTAGTACAGTCGGCTTCAAAGTGATGTCTTGACTTCTTCACCTTACTGCATCATGGGTAAGGTCCAAAAAGTTGGGCATGCTAACTCGCATAATAAATTTTTCTATTAAACTTTTCTGTTGTGACATGAAAATTTGCCATATAATTGTTCAAGCCATATAATTGCATGCGGCAGACTTGTCCGGCCCAATCCCACTTGAGCCTGGCGGTTTTCACCGACGTCAGTTATGCGTGTTTTGGAGCACAGTGTTGTGCTACGGATGCGATCTGTCCTTTTGACACCTAACATACTGCGCTCCACGGCTCGTTGGCAAACCTTCAATTTGGACTTGACTTTCAGTGAGTGACCATGTTTGGGCACCGTAGGTTAGGACAGGCAGAATACACATGTTAACGAGTTTTCGCTTGAGTGATAGGGGAAGGTAATAATAACTAATTTTTATTTTATTTTTAATTTATTTACCTACTTTCTATAATTATTGATGATATTTCATTCAGCACAAAAGTAATATTAATAACAATATGTATGTAACGTCTTTAATAAATATTTAATCATAGTGTAACTTAGGTATATAGTTATTGCAAGTTACATCATGCTGTCCCAATAAACCAGTGGCTTGGTGGTGTGGCTCCCGGAAAACCAGCCAGGTTGACATTCTCACACCCTCGATTTTGCTGAGTGGTGACCATGTTTGCACACATCATCATTCATTTTTAATCTAATTCGCTTGTTAGGAGATATGAATTAGTACTATTGTCATTGTATCTTCGAATATGTACCCTTGCGTTGATGTGCAAGCCAATTAATGTTTTTATCTACATACATATCATAACGTCAATATATGTCATTAAAGTATCGGTTATCGATGTAGTTGCATCTTAATGTTCACTTTAAAGTATAGTAGTAGTCACGTAAGTAGTCTCTGATACTTTAATGTGAACATTAAGATACAGGTCAACAACAGATACAGGTTTCTCACGTATTTTAGAGAACTTATGATTTATGATATACATGTAGATAAAGTTATGTATGCGACTGTACGCATAAAATTAAATCAGGCATTAAACACTCGGGCGATCTTATTATGAAACGAGCCGAAAGGCGAGTTTCATAAGACCACTCTTGTATTAATGCTTTTCATTATTCATTATGCACCAGTCACATAATTAACTATTATATTTTATATTATAATATACACAAGCGCACACAGGTCGGTGCCCCTGAACCCGTCCTTATTCATGGAGAGGGGCGTAAACCCCCAGGAGACATTTGCGCGGGAGTGAGACATTTAAGGATCAGCTATAAAAAAAAAAAGGTACAACCTATTATTAATTTAAAGACATTATGTTGTCCTCTTTATTTTGCCTTCACATTACAATCACTTTTTTTGCCACGTGAATGGGTAATGATTTTTTTTCTATTAGCCTGGGACAGTATCCTGCACGGAAAAGGCCTTGATAAAGTATAGGATTGAAATAAATTCAATAAGAAGTTTATTGTTAATTTAATACTTTTTTGGCATTCCAAGAATATACTTACAGACAATACAGTGTAGAATTTCAGACATAAAGATAATAACTTACAGCTACTTAAACTAAGTTCAAACTTTAAACTATTACAAATGAGATTCACAATGTCATGATACAACACCAAAAGTTCTTAAATCATAGCCTTCATAACTAATAGACTAATGCAATAAATTATAGTATCATATTCACATTTATTATTTTAATTAGTGACCGACCGAACCGTGTTATTTTGCCGAAACCGAAACCGAAACCGAAGGTTCGGTTTCATTGTAGTTTCGGCCGTAACCGAAACCGAAACCGAACCTTTTATAAAAAAAAAAAGTCCTTAAAAAGTCGAAAAAATGTTAGTAAGCCCGTTTTTTTCTAAAATGAATATCTCGCCGACCTATAATTACAGGTAACAGGTTTCTACTTTCAAAGATTTATCATAATGAAATTTCAGCACAGTTACATAGTTTCTGTTTGAAAATTTAACTACCCTATAAAGTGAAAAAAATACATTATTTGTAACACAAAGTTAGCGATTTTTTACGATGTTGTAAGTTTCGGCGCGGCCGAAGGGTTCGGCCGTTTTTGGCCGAAACCGAAACTCGGGCCGAAACTTGATTTTTTGGCCGAAACTGGCCGAAACCGAAACCGAAATTTCGGTCGGACACTAATTTTAATTCATAATTATCTTAGATTCTAGTACAAGATGAGATACAAGTTTTTCATTCGTATTGCGTTCCTGTTACAATCGTATTCTGAATGTCCTGAAATGGAGAAAAGACAATTTATTAACATTTATTAATATTATTAAAAACGACCAGCTTAACGTCGAAGGGAATATTCATGACTTTTTTCAGTTTTAATAAAAGCTAATTCATGTTACGAACAGTTGAGAAAAAATAAATGGGTAATAAAATAACTATAATACTCATAAGAAAAAAAAATGTTCGTATTTCGTTAGCAAAACAGAATTTAACATGGAGTTTATATGGCGGACCTGTTACATGACGCCAGTCTATATCACAGGCAATATGGTTATACGTAGTAGAATAGAGTGCCCGACAAGCGAGAAAATACACAAATTGTGGTAGCCATAATGCATCGTGTCCGTATAATATTGTATTATCGTAATCTCTACCATATCTAACAACCATTGGACAATCATACATTTATACCACGTCGGTTCAGCATTAGAACTTACTTATGTAACTATTAGGTAAAATCCGGCGATTAAGTCGTGATTGTATAATATCATTTACAAATGATTGATTGTCAATCAATGGTTTGAGGTTAGGTAATGCAGGTATGTCATCCCGTCCTTTTTGCATGTATAGTAAGTTAGAAAAGGACGACAACGGGCCTGGCTTAGTGCTCGACGAGAGGTTAAGCGTAACTTGCACTTCTCATTCGAGCGAGACTAAACCTAGAGAATGGGACGGAGCTATCGTAACCTTGAACTTCGATTTTATAGTTTGCCCATCACGCTGAAATAGTCGCGTATCGTATGTGTACTAAAGGCTCTATAAGAGTCGTTGGTCTACTTCGTGGAGGGCCTTCTCAACTGCGTTTTGAAATAAGCATTTCGTCATTCATTGTTTGAGCAATGTGCAGTCAATTGAAATTGCCAAAGATGTAAACAAATTAGTACTGTTTGACACATAACCTCAAATATTCATCAAGCTTGCTTTTATTTAAAATAACATGTAAAGATCAAGTGTAGGTATATCATTGTTAAGAACTCACTTGATCTTTAAAAACACGACGTGATTTAGTAATAATGATAATTGCTTCGTTTGGTTGTGTTTACATCTTTGCCAATTTCAATTGGCACAGACTATAGGAAGCTACGTTTCAAAACGATTTTTCCTGAAGTTAAAAACTTGCTAAATCAATTTCTGAACCTATAATCTCTATTTTTTTTGAAATCATATTTGTCTTTTACCAAGTACTTACAAACCAAGTAGCCAAATCTATCCGAAGTTTTAAGAAAATAAAAGTACAAGATAAGATAACTTACTGACAAAAATCCGAGCTCTTATCGATGACATGCTCAAACTCAGCAAAGCTCAGCGCACCGTCATCGTCCAGGTCGGCCTCTTCCAGAACGTTCTGCACCAGCTGTTGCAGCTCCGGCTCCTGCAGCGGCAGGTCTGGGCCGCACAGGCGCTCGACTACGGCCCGGAGGTCTGATACTCCGATCATGTCGTCACCGTCGAAATCTGGCAGTTTTGATAATCATTATTATGATACATAGGTACATACATTAAACCACGCCCGTTTCCGTTTCGGTAGGCAGAGATCACTTCTTTCCATTTGCTATGCTACGATCCTGCCAAATTTCTTTCGCTTCTTCCACATTCATACATCGAGTCATGCACGCACGTCGGTTTCCAAATGACCGAACCATCAAAGCATGCCCTTTTCAATCTTAGTCACTACATCTTCTTTCAGTCCACATTTCTCTCTGACTTTTTCATTCCTTACTCTATCAATTAATTTTACACAACACATACTAGGTACGCAAACAGCGCATTTCAACTGCATTTACACAACTTTTATGCTTGTCAAGGGATAATGGATATGATTAGCACAGGACTGAGCAGTCGCATAATAAAGAGGCCTACTCTGTAAGAAATTGTGTGTTAATACAACGGTGGGAAAATACAGGCTTATTGAATGAATGACACAGATTTCTTAGCAAATATATTAGAAGATACAAGGTAAGGTAAGTGTCCAAAAATATCTAAACATGCTCTTCATGTTAACCCTTTATAGGCCCTAGTTATACATTTACACGTAAAATTCAAAATACAGTTTCATGTTTGACACTTCCTAGGAATCATTCAAAAGCAAGTTTTTTTTTGCTAAAACAAAACATGGTTAAATACCATATGTATTCCAATCAGTACTCCTATTTGAGATAAAAAATTGAATTTGAATTTGAGATAATAACATTGTCTTTTATCAGAACACTTTTCCAATAAAAATCTTGTTGTCGTCTATTAGTAATGCCAAAAAAAAAGGTCTTACACAAATTGACCTAGTTCCAACCAAGTCTTAGACTTGCTTTGGGCACTAGACTAGACAGCAATACACAGAATATTAGGTACATAGAAATAAATAAACCGTGATAACTTAAGCTGTCTCGAAATTATTTTCTTAATCTTATAAAATGATCATCATTATCAACTCTGGGGCAAAAAACATGTTAACACCTTCAGTAGTATTATAAAATCTATTTCTAACTTGTACTTACCAAAAATCCTAAAAGCATGCTCTGCCTTCACAGCCTTCGGAGCAGTATCACTAAACACTGACATCATATCAAGGAAGTCTTCAAATGTTAAGTCTCCGTCGTTACTGGAACTGAAGACTTTGCAGATACGGTCACGGAAAGGATTCACTCGTAGCTCTGGGTACTGGAGTATCTTTGCCATTGGCAGTTTGGCATTTTTATTGTGGCCAACCTTCTCAGGAGCAAGGGCTTTGAAACGGTTGTGGGCACTGTAAATGGAAAGGTTCACTTGAAAAATTTAATCTGACCATGTTTGTTATTTGTATGGATTAAAGCATTTTTATTTGCTTCTTTCTTTATTTTATTTTATATAATTAAGTACATCTTCTTTGTATATCTAAGCACAGATCTGCGTTCAAAATTTGTAGTTAAGTATGTTTTAAAAAAAATCCAAAGGTATACTTCACTCTATTAGATTTATAAAGTAAGGTAGAACAAACAATAATGCATAACATGATATTTTATCTAGTTAGTCTTCTTGAAACCATTTATCCGACAATTAAAAAAAAAACAGTTGCAAAAAAATACTTACTACAACACTTCTTTTTTTGTAAAGTAGGTCAGATCCTGAAATGATAAAAAAATATATAATAAGTTAATATATAATAACATCATACATACACCATGATAACCGTTTCAAAGGTTAACGTACTCTTAATTGAGAAAAGTTCTATTAAAAGGATGATTCATTAAATTACAGATAAAGCTACTGATAATATAATTATATACCTCATAATCTTGAAGTTCTTCTTCGGAAAACTGGCTCTTTCCTTGGCCCATCTTTCTAAAAGCGTGTCCCAATTAGTAGAGATAAATTATATTTGCCAACACAGAGTAAAATGCGATTTCAGTGCGTGTCTACTTCACTAGTAAAAGTAAACAATCGTGAACCACGAACAACCGAAAGAATAACCCATAAACAGTACAATGACATATGAATGAAAGTAGCTATTTGACATCTGACATCTGACATTGACATATTGGGCGGGCAGTTGTATAATGTTGCCATTGTATCAAATATAAAACCCTGACTACGAGGACCGTTAGACAAGGTGTTCAGGAGGGTTAGCACATTATTGTCCGCGACTTGTTTATCTGTTTTGATGTTTTGATTATCTAGTCTGTAACGATAGAGACGCACTGAGCGACAAGCACGAAAATAGAACTTGTGCTACCCATAGGTACAGACGCGTTTATAGGTACCTCCGCGTCACAAAAAAAACTAATTTTAATATAATTCCGATTGCAAAATCCAGTTCAAATAATCACAGTTCATAATAGCGTCAAGCGTTTGCTTCTTGTTACCACTTACTTTCACTTCGTTAAATTTTGCGTATATTTTTATCGAACCTTCCTGATGTCCTGAGGAATGCAACACAGTATTATTAACTTCTACAGTTAAAATAATCATGTATGGAGTGTTTTAAATATCATAATACGTTTTAAATAAATAGTTTTATCGTTATATTTTGTAACATTAAGCACTTAAATAAATGAAAATTAGATACAACAGCTAAGTAGGTATAATGCATTTTTCCACTAATGACAATTAACGTGTAGAATTAACTTAGATCTATTATTGTATAAATTAAATTAAAATGCATACACTCAGAGTATCTACATTCAATATAATCTAACTCATCACTTTTACCGATTTTCAAAACAGGGAGTTTTGACGAAAAAATGGTGCGAAATGATGCCTTAGTTAATTGATTATACGATATGACTAGACGAGCTGCTTCTGATTGGTCAAAACTGATTCATGCGCGATTTTACTGCTTGCAAATTCTCACTGAATACCCCCTAAATACCAGCATAAATCGTGACAAGTTCGGGTTATTATTAATCGGCAACATTAGGTGACATTGACAGCACGATCAATATTTAAACGTCTCCTTTCACACACGGAGCGTTTTGTAAATATGAATCAGCTTTTCTATACAAAAATAAGTAGGTAATAACTGTAATAAGCGTTTCGCCCTGTTTCCTTTTCAGTGGTTAAAACGTTCATAAAAAACAAGTCAAAAGGTACTTATGACTTTACACCATCTACAAAAGAACACCTCGCACGTTTTCATTTAAAAGCGACATCGTAATAGAAAACGTTATCTATGGACAAGTAGCTTTACTCATCAAGTTGTGGGTACGTTTTAAAAAGGTTCGAAGGTTTGGTTTTGCCTTTGGCTGTAGGGATTTAGGGTTTCTTATACCGCACCCTCATGCTTGGTGTTGGCCACAAAGACTTCGGGACGCGACATATTGTAAAGTGAGCACGACGCATTTGTATCTCACTCTAACAGTACCTACAGTTTGCGTCTTGCAGTGTGTGTGGTAAACAGTTAAACACCAAGCTTTTTACTTTTTACATTTGATTTATTCTACTTACTGATTTACTCTACTCACCTCACTGATGAAAACACTGGGAAATACCGCGGTGGACTGCCATTAATAAAAAAAGGAAGAACGTGTTATTCTAATATTTATGTTACATTTAAGTACCTATTAAGTATTTCTTTCTTAAATTTAAAGCTTTCTTCGCCCCCTTAGGGAAGGCGCCCCACTGGTTGGGAAAACCTGTACCAGAGCATAAAATACCGCTTAAGACCACCACACCATACAAAAAAAGAACTTTAGCAAGCATGAGAAGTGAAAATTCCATTTTATTCAACCCGAATTGTACATCTTGTAGGAAACAAACGACATAAGGCCACCTCATGATAAATAAGGCTCTGAACCTCCTGAACAAAACATAATGGGACTTATAAACGAGCCATGTTTTGTTGCAATTTGTGGCCGGTAACTAGTGCTATCTTACTTTTACTACGTATTTTAGAACACGATGCGTATACCTAGTTGCCGGCCACACATTACCGCGAAAGTGTTGCACGTTTAGAAGCCCCCTAACGCACCAAGAGCAAGTCTATCGCACATTTATATGTTAATCTTCATTCTGCACTTGAGTTTCCGTATCTGAAAACAAAACACATCACAATGTTGAATGCAGCTTGTTGCGAAAGCACGTGAACGCTTTCCAAAATCTAAGGGCTCCAACAATAAGAAATGTAATCTTTTTAAGACGCGTTAAGGTATCATTCCGCAAGCGTCAGACGCCTGCTGCTGTCGTCTGCGGTGATGTTGACCACAGACGGAAGCAGCAGTCGGACGTCGGCGCCTCTACTATGTCTGTGTCGGGCGTCAGTGACGCCTGCCGTTTCCGCCTGCCGTTAAAAAAAAGAAGATAAAAGATGTTTATTCAGTAAGTAGGCCGCACGGGCACTTTTACACGTCAAAAATCTACCAGCGCTTCGCAAGAGACCTCTGCTGAGAAGAAACGCCGCAAGAAACTCAACAGTTAGTCGTTTTTTAAATATACAATTATAAAACTTAACCTAGCATTATATAAAACAAAACAATGAATCTAACATAGACGATAAGTAAGTAAGTCATAGGTAACTAAAATCTCAAGACTGCAATCCTTTGATCAAATGATTTTCCGACCCTGTGGACTATGATGGAATGCTATGCTAGTAACACCGGTTGTCTTATGTCCATACACACAACACTGCTGATATTATTATACTGATCTTGAGTTACGGTGACGGAACTAGTAATGGACAAGGACCAATGATGGACACTTGATTCTTATTTTACAGAAGATAAGGGTTATTCATTTGTTTTGCAATCAATTTAGGACAGAATGAAATTTGAATTAAGAGTTAAGTGTCTATTACTAAATAAATGACTGTTTACTATGCTTTGTCATCTTCGATGCATCCAAAAACCGCCCTTAACCTCAAGGCTTTCACTTACTATTAGGCGGCTTCAGGGAAGCAAATATAGACCCTTTCTTATAAGGTCCCCCTGGAATGAGCTCGCACACCGCTGGATATCGCTTCTTGCAGGATATGGAGCGCCAGGTCTTCTGTCGAGTCACCACGACGCAGTCTAGCTTGGTACGAGGCCGTCGGGGGTGGCCGGGAGACCAGGCTCGGTATGTGGTACAGTCCAAGGTTTCACCTGAAGACAATGGGCTGTAATCGAAGCAATCTACACTCGATTGGTAACCACATTGAATTTAAATTTGCTTATACTATTACCATGCAGGTAGCTGTTTTCTTTCTATCACGGCGGGTTAGAGCCAGGAATACCAATAAGTTTTATCTACATCTAAAAACTAACTTCCCTAAAATATGTTCCGAAACGATAAGCACACACACATTTCGTATTTATAACCAGAGCCCGGATTTTTCGCGGCAAAACAAAAGACTGTCGCAGTCTAGTTAGTGTAAGAAATATTTTTTTATCGATATATCGATAATTGTATAATAGAAAAAAAATAACGGGCCACAAAATAAAATAAAAAGTTAATAAAACATTTTACGTGTGCTTTTTATAAAATTATATAGAAACAGATGCAATTTCTTTTTCGAAATCCACGTCAGTACACACAGCAGCACTTGACATTTTATTTGGTTTGTGATAGTGATAGGAGTACTCATTTTGTCTATTGTCGCTTAATTTAATTTTTTTACCTCTTAGTTACCCGACGACTTATTTTATTACTTGATATGATAAAGTAGGAGATAAGATCTAGGTGGAATAACACATGTAAAACGATCGGCATGAGTTTATTTATACAATAATATTCGATATCGTTACAAAAAGTGATTCTAGCACTAGCTAGATTGCGGCAGTCTTTTGTTTTGCCGCGAAAAATCCGGGCTCTGTTTATAACAATAGTAGGATTTAAAAATATTACCATTGCCTCCATGAAAAGCACTGCCATTGTTTCGTCGAAGCGCTACAAGGGCTGCGTCGAAGCCAGCGCCAGCTAGAAGCTGCGCAAGCGCCTCTGTCCTCGCTTCGCTCGCCACATCCGCCAGGGCACCGCTCATGTTGCGGCAGGCGGCGCGCGCCTGTGAGTAGTTCAACGCGGTGGGGGGGAGGAAGAACATGCCCGTCGCTGGTATGCACGAGGAGTTTATGTGGGCTGCAGAAGAAATATAAAAAAAAAACGGAGATGAGGGTGCTATTCGGAGTGAGTGGGGAGGAGAACCTTATCTCCAAAAGGGGCCATCTGTAAACCTGCATATTGTGCATATTTCCTGACGATGTTTTTCTTAAACCATAAGAGGACAGACCGAATAATTCACTTAAAAACTTATAATCAATACCTCGGTACCTTGTGAAATCAAATATGTTCCATAAAAAAAGAAAATACTAAACAATTAAAGCTGTAAAAGCTGTTGGTTCTCCTTAAATAAATAAATAAAAATAAATAAATAAATAAACAAATACAATAATGGCGCAATGGCACAAAATAGAAAAATATAAGCTATGCATTAATGCATAGAATACCTATATACTTAAGTATATAGGTGGCGCCAGCAGATCACCCTGTACCTTTTCTATGATGTACCACTGTGTTGATGTGTTTATCGAATAAATGTTTTTCTATTCTATTATATTCTATTCTATGCTTATGGGTGCCCCTTCAGTGCTTGTGAAGCGGGCTCTCATCCCCACTCCCCTCCCGCTGAAAGCATAGTTTTGGAGGAGGAGTAGACGGCCTTCGGCGGTAGCGCTCCTCACGCGCAACAGCACGGGCCAGCCCGAAGCCATACTTTGAAAATCGAATTTCGAACTTACGTTAGGCCGGCCTTACACTTGTAAGTTTTACTTACGTAAGTAGGGACACGGCTATCTGTTAGAATGAGAAAAACATATTTCTATCTTAGTCTAACAAATAACTGCGTCCCTACTTACGTAAGTAAACTTACCAAGTGTAAGGCCGGCCTTAGTATTATTAGTATCGAGTGACGAGTGACAGGGATGGAGCTAATGTAACTTCGAACTTCGATTTTAAAATCTTTGGTGCGCGCCCCTTCGTGAACATGGCGCTTGCGGAGCACCAGCGCGGCATCACGAGTTGACATCCTAAGCCGTATCGTCTCACCCTTACATTTAAGCTTGAACAGGACAGCAATCCCTTTAGTGACTGGCTCCATGAAGGTAATAAGAGTGAGACGCCAATAAACTTCTGTAAATTTTTGTTACTTGTCAAATCTGCGCACTAATCGACGTAAAACTCCTCAAAATGTTTGTTTGAATCGTGCATGTTTTAGTCGTGAATGTTCAATTTCTAGCTAAACAAACAACGCATAACAAAAAGGTTTAGCAAACAAATTATATTACTCACGGAATGGTTTAGCGTAGATGCTATAATAATCGTATCTGGAATCGTTAACGAGTGACAATCCTCCATCGACTTCAGCACAGGTTAGCACTTCACAGGTATAGCTCAAGGGTTCTGATCCCTTTTCTTTCTTATATGCCCCTTTTAACGCTTCTTGAGGGACAAAATTCAACGCCAAAGCCTTCTTCTCGATGCCAAGCCGCTGGCAGCTGGATAGGGAAGTGAAGTTGGCTTTTGCTGCAATGCCAAGCTTAGATCTGTAGCATTTTTCCATGAGGTAGTACTTAGGAACGATAGGTGGAGAGTCACTTAAGCATTTTGAGTTGGCACTGGTCGTTATGGATAGGAATGTAGTAAGGAATATGAAGAACATATTAAAGGTGTTTATTAAATACGGATTTGATCAGACTACACGATGGGAAAGTAGGTATTTGGAGTTTTTAAAATTAAATTCGGAGTAGCATAATTATGGTCCAAACTCAGAAAATACTACAAAACTATGAGAAACATGATGTGATGGGAAAATACGTGTTGTAAATGTGGAAGGATGGAACAAATAATACAGCCAGTAATGATGACAGGCCTGTTGTTCGTCTTGATGTAATGATCGTTTTGGCCTATATTTTTGTATAGTTTAAAACCAGATAGGTAATTGAGGTTGTGTAAGTCAGGCATTCTGAACAGCGGTACTTAGTCCGTTTATTTTATTAATCATTGTTTATTTTGCTTAGTTAAGTTAGGTCATGCTTTATGTAGATTATAAGAACCAAGAATAAGAAGAGTAAGTACGAAGTTACTTATAAATCAAACTTAACAGAAAAGAAAACGAATGAAAGTACGTAAAGTAACTTGATAAAAGTTTGTTAAATATTATACTTTTGATACCTACTTCATGACTTCATGAGGTTTCCTTACCAGAAACAAGCTCATGCTCAGTCCTGCTGAGATGTTACGTCCATGGCTAAAGGAGTCTTGGCTGTTAATTCCAAAAAGGTTCGTTTCATTAATTTCGATTAAAATTAAGACTGGCCACCGAAAAATGCGGATGCCGTTATTCGAAAACCGTCAACAATCTAGACGTACCTATTTCAAAATTGTGTCACCTGTAATTGAAATGTCGTTTTATTTCACAAACTTTATTGAGTGTTAATAATAATTTACAATTGTAATAATAGTCTTCTAGTGAATTTTAGTTAGCCAATATGGGTTGCTTTTACTCTAGGAGGAATGACGATGTAAGTTGGCGTTCGCTGTACTTGAACTTATACTTGGTCTAGTATGTTCTGCTGTACCTATGGCTGTTTAGTTATCCAAAAAAACATTGATTTTGCCTTTAATTTCCTTAGTGCTCTAGTCATACACTTATACACATAAGGCGTTTTCAATTAGTAATTTTATTATAAAGAAGGTTAAACTTTTTATCGCCACGTCAAATACTAAAGTCGTCACACGCTAATGACACCTGAAAAACAGGAACTTTCTACCTTACTGACGTATAAAGGTAGATTTTACAATGTTAACCCTTACCTTAATGGATTTATCCGACGGCGGCTTTGAACTCCAAGACTCTACTTTTAAAATCGAAGTTCGTTATGTAAGCTCCAAGCCTTTCTCATGATTTGGTTTTAAATTACGAGTGGAAGGGATAATGGGTCATGCGAAGGTGTAATTTAGTGCACTATGGAACCTATCCTGTGATGTCCAATAAAATTGTCCATAGGCCATATTAGCGTAGTAAAGGTTAAATATATTGTTTTGTATGTATAACCTAAAAAACCTCAATATTACGCGATTTACAATGGAAATGACCGTGAAGTTCAATTATTTTCCCCAATATGGCGGGGCTAAATAAAGTATTTACTTAAGTTTGTTCCTCTTCCTATTCAGACTGCCAATGACAATAACAAGTTTACCTGACTGTAATTGTCTTTAGATAGAGGTTGAAATAGTGATGAGAATAATGTTACCTCTAAGTAGTTTAATCAAAAAGTTGAATATATTCGTCATCATCATCGTGCGACAGAGATGAAAACCTTTCTTATCAATCAAATCTATCAAAACATCACTACATTTTCATATCAAATTAATATATTTCGAAAAAATAAAATGTATATGACAGGCTTCAGTCAGTGTCATGGTATTTTCACCGAAAGTGCTTTTCATCAAACAATACAAGAGTTAATAGAGGTAACTACCACAAAATATTCATGAAAACAATGATTAAATGTATAAATAAATAATATGACCATGCTCAACCTTGAAAAGTAGGCGAATATGGAGTATTAATGGTAAATTGATTTGTTTATATGAGTGACTGAATAAAAAGGGGTACGTATTGCAATGTCTAAACTTAAAAAAACTAACGTTAAATAACCTACGTTCAAAATACCTAAAATCTAAATACCTAATGGTGTTTTGACTTATATTCAAAATATCGAAAGTTTAAAAGGGTGCCTATTATAATGTCTAAAATTAAAAGCACTAAAGTAAATTTACCTACGTCCAAAATCACTAAAGTCGAAATACCTAATGATTAAATACCAAAAGCTAAAAAAATCTTAAAATGCATAATGGTCATAATGTATAGCTAAACAAGCTAGGCATTTTGAAAATTGACGTTATAAAACACGGGCCAAATGTTGTTAGGTTGGCAAATAAAACAAAACAATTTTAAACGTATGGATTATAATCTTATACACATTGTAATCTTATACTTATACGTGCCCATCTAAGCGCCTATGTAAATTACAAAATCTAAATAAAAACACAATTATTACTACAAAAGTAATCAAATAATTATAATTCCTATACTTAGTCATAATAATCAATTTTAATCATATCTTTATTCTATAACAAGCAAGCAAGTTTTCCATGACGTAAAAAAAAATAACCTCGAAGACTAAGGCGGGAGCGACGCTTCGCTTCGCTCCCACCTTAGCCTTCTAACCTAACCTATCCGAGTCGCTTCTGCCCCGACCCATCTTACTCGCTCGCTTCGCTCGCTCGCTTATCGTGAAACATTTGACAAATGATGAGTCAAATAGCTCGCAAATGAATCATTTTAGGTATTCTGACCATTGAGTATTTCAAATGTTGGTGTATCAAATTTAGGTGACATTTCTTTTGGTATTTTAAACATTACATATTTAGTCCAATAGGCATTTTAAATTTAGGTAATTCGTAGGTAGGTGTTACTTGCTTAGGTATTTAAAATCATTAGGTATTTAGATTTTAGGTATTTTGAACGTAGGTTATTTAACGTTAGTTTTTTTAATTTTAGACATTGCAATACGTACCCATAAAAAGGTCTATGAGCGGTTTTTTTTTTACACAACTTAACCACGCCTTCGCACATGTGCTGTTTATTATATTGAGAGGAATCAAACATCACTACGCTTTTCTCAAAGACCGAAAGCGCTTTTGCGATTTCTCGGGTGTTCATGGATCGCGGTGTTTTGTTCAACGTCATTGTCGGATATATCTTAACCACTGGTTCAACGCCAACGACGGTTACATCCGTCATGGTTGCCAGCATAAAATTAACCTGAGTGTCTATGAGGTAAGGTTGTTATTAGGTCTGGTGGCGACTTTTACATGTGACATATCGTTGAAAAGGTTAACATCAGATGCCCTACTTTGAAAAAAAAACCTTAATTAATAACATAACTTACCTATTTTTAGGGCTCTGTAGTCAAACTAAGACTAGGGACTAAGTAGACTTAGTTCTTGAGATACAGGCGACTAAGTGTTTATACCTACTGAAAGTTATCTAAGACTCATTTTCTATTTTTAAATAAGTTTAAATAGAAAATTAGTTCATACATGTGGTTCTTTGAGATACTGTACTATTTTGTGATTGTTGTAACGGCTTTTGAACCCTACACTAAGCAGGTCCGAAAACCTCTTGCCCGGTTTTTTTTTAAATAAAATTCCTGCCTCCACAGGAAGAGATGGTCTACGACATGTCACCGATCCGCCATCTCCCCGTGATCTTCGTCAACGGCGTGCCCGGGGCTGGCAACCAGACTGTGGCGCAGACTATTTCCAACATGACCGGGTACACAATGATCAGGCCTGGAGACCTGATCCGGGCTGAGGCAGAGAAGGACACCGCCAGAGGGAGGCTGATTGCTGACCGGCTGAACGCGCAAGATGATATCCCTGAGGTAATGCTTTCTAGAAAAGACTATGGATTGGGGTTGAAACATACCGTCCTGATATGACTATAGGTACGGTACGAGTGGTCTACCAGTTTTGACAAAAGTTTCTGTGAGATCTAATTATCGCTAAGGTTGACACTTGTCACTGTCATATTATTATTGCAAGGGAAAATCGAACTTGTTGTATCATGACGTGCAAATGAACTTCAACCGTAGGATGGTAGACCACATTTTTGGCCGACTGTACCTTTTTTCTGAATTTTTATTTGTCCGAAATACCTTTTTCTCTGAAACCGTTTAACTTTGCTAGATTGTTATTATAAACAGAGATCGGAATAGGCGGAGCTAATTTGCCTTAACTTGAAGCATATGCATTCAAGCAATGGGAATACATTATTGAATGAACATGCATCATCTAGGTATCTATTCCAATCTCTGGTTATAAAGTTAACCTACCCTACCGGTACCGCTGTAGGTATATCTATACCCTCAATTTGATAATGTCCACCATAATGTTCACTTTTTTTTTTTAACGCTGATTTAAATTCAAAAATGGTTTGAATTTACGACCTTCTGTATTTTTTTCACATGAAGAGTTAAATATTTTCAAAAAATAATGGGTTCAGAGACAAAAGAACCGCGGTCAAAAGTTTTTCGAAACATCGATAGGTTACCTACACTGTTAAGTATTTTTTGCGGATTCAGTCTTTCAGAATATTTTACAAATTTAGGTTCCGCACCCAAGAGGTGCCACTGGGTGGGTGTTCGTCGGTCCAGTTGCCTTTCTTATATTTTAATGGCTATATCTTTTGAACCATAATTAGATCATAGCTTACTTTCTAACTATCCAGACCAACGTAAACAGGTATGTTTGCAAATCCAAGGTTAACATAAAAGCTGCAAAATTCCAGTTGATAAAAGGGAATGATATGACTTAAAAGGCTGTCCCTTTCCCTAGAATTTAGCAAGTATAATCGGTTTAAAAAATGTAGGAATAGCAATAGAAATCCCAGCGCTTAGAGAATAGATAGCTGAGAACGATACACTTCTCTCTTCCCTTTGCCCACAGCAACTGACAGTGGACCTAATCAAAGAGGCGATGCTGACACCGCAAGAGGCGAAGGGCTTCATTCTGGTTGGGTTCCCAAAGAACCCGCGGATGTCCAGCATGTTCAACCGACAGGTCAAGTGGCCGGAGAAGATAGTGGCTCTTGAGGTGGACAACGAGGTAAAAAAATACGCGGATGTTGGCCGTTACAGTATTAACCCTCTGAACGCCAAGAACCACTAAAGTGGCCGTGTACTGTCATGCCTACGACGCCATCGACCCATATAGTGGTCACAGATGCAGTGCAAAATAGACCCGAGTATTTATGATGTAAGGTTGACATTAGCTGTGGTTTTCAGCTGTCATTGGCGTGTGAGGATGACGTTTGTATCAAGTTAGCGTTCAAAGGGCTTAGGAGTTGGAACTTGTTATACAATGCCAAGTTTTTCTTGATATCTACAACGTACCCATGAACCCCACGGTTTAGGTAGGCAATGTTACAGCATCAGGATTCAATATAAGCTTTTCATTTGAAAAGTCCGCAACGGGTGATCTGGTATTTTACATCAGGTATGCCCTTTTGCTGACTTCTATTTAAAAAAACATGTTCTCCAGTTGGCAGCTACCAGGCTGCAGAATAAACTGTCGGAGCTGGGGCGGCCGGAGTCGGAGATCAACGCGGCGCGGCAGATAGTGCGGGAGGCCGCGCACAAAGTCAAGAACGTGCACAAGCGGTTTGGGGGACACGTCATCACGGTATGCTCATCATCAGCCCACATCATTCCACTGGACATATGCCTTTTCCATAGCACGCCATTGAGCTCGGTCTTCAGCTCTTCTCCAGTTGCCACCAGCTACCTTGCGAATATCATCGTTCCACCTAGTCTGAGAGCGCCTTACTCCACGTTTGCCAATTCGTGGTCTCCTCGTCTAGAACTCGTCAATAACGCTATGCTCATTCTTGTTAATATCTACCTCCTCCTACCCAACAGCACCTACCATAGACAAAGTAAAAAGCTGGACATTCACGGTCAGACCATCGCTTCAGTAAGTCCTACCAAATCCGGTCGCAAATGTCAAATCCTTAGTCCAAATTTTGGAATGATGGCGAACCGCTGATTTTTTCGTTCTGACATTTATTGTCATGCCATTTGATGGAGCTAGCAAAAACCTTACGCCTTGGATCGTGGTACTACGAGCGCAGCCCGTGACCAATGTGGCAAATTTGATGTCCGTTCCAATGCTGGTAGTATACAGCCGAGTATTCACTGTCCTATCGAACTAAATTTGAGCGAAAATAAGATTTATAGGTATATATAAACAAAACGAGGTCTTCGTCTTCATCACTTTCTCAATTTCCAATTATTTCCTTAGCTCGACAGTAGCGGAAACCCGAAAGCGCTAGCATCCACTTTGAAGGATATCCTTTCGGACACGATTGAGAAGAGCCAGAAACTGGAGGCCCAAGCGAGGCCCCCGAGCACAGTGTCGGCCCCCGCCATGGGCCCCATGGTCCCCGTGGTCCCCGTGGCCCCGGGGGTCCCTGTGGCCCCCGTGGCCTCCACCGTGGTCCCCGTGCCCATCGTGGCCCCCGTGCCGGTCGAAGCCCCCATCGAAGTCGACACGAGATTAGACTAGTTCAGTTGTGATTTTTTTAATTTATTATATTACGGTTTTTTATATTGTTGTTTTATTCATAGTCTCAATGGCCACTTCCTAGAAAATATATTGCCAAATGACCACTCCCTAAAATGACTACGTATAGTAAGTACTCTGCAGATAAAGCGACGGTCTCGTGTCTCCCCTACTGGACCCCTCAACTGCTATTCGTCAATCTACTTTCGTCAGAATTCATTTTATATTCCGTAAAAGTAGGTAGGTTAGTGGCGAATAGTAGTGGTGTGACGACCTGGTGTGACCACGAGTCTGCACCCGTTCCTTAATGTCATTTTCGTCAACTGGTCAACTTCTGTAATTCGTCTCACTGCCGCACTCAGAGACGTCAATTAAATGTAATGCATCGCTGATTAAAGGGTGGTAGCTGCTGTCACTTTCTTTTCAAAGATATAATTGCATAACATCGGCCATGACATTTTAGTATGGGAATATTTAAATTTTAATAATTTACTAATGAAAATAAATATCGCTTCGTTTGGCATCTGTGTGGATCCTGCACCAATTTACAACGTAACTTAATTGGCATTGTTGCAGCATCATTTAAATCCGGTAATCATTAATATCGAATTATTATTTTGTGATTGTAAACAACAACTACATCAGAAAGTCGACTGATAGACGGTTCGGCACTAAGCATTAGGTGGGTGCAGACCCAGCGTACCACTAAACCGTACCACTGACCAAAATTAGTATCATAAATATGAGGTAGGTTTAGGTTTTGTTAGTTCTTCAGCAGGCCCGGAGGGCCAAACTACCCAGAAATACAGCAGAGCTCCGTCGACTATTTTTAATTATATGTTAATAGAAATAATTGGTCATAGTACCACCAGTGGTACGGTTTAGGGGTAGGGTGGGTCTGGAAGGTATTAGGTCCACCCCCGCCGGCACTCAGTCAGTGGGGCCGATTTTCAGCGTCAGTTAGACTCCCATACTTATTATATTTCGATGGAGTTGATATTTTAGGCGTCTTGGGAACGATATCCAATGACTTTGACATGTACATTAAACAGACTATTTTCCTTCTATGATTTTATTGTATGTATAAAAATTATCTTTACAAGTAAGGGGAGCTGATGTATTGTACAAAGGTCTTTAGGGGTAATTAGCCTTTTGAGCAATATGTGCCGTCAGCAATTGGTTTCATGATTTTCTCAACATCAGCGTAGACCTCTTCCACTGGCCGGTCGGCGTTTATCTGGAAAAAATGATCCAATTCAATTCTTGTTGTTTTGTCTAAATGACTTTTGAATATGAACAAGTGTAAGGTAATTAATTAATGTATCAAAATGGCATTAGAATAAATACAGTGGTTTTTGAGTTATTGAGATACAAAAATTGTATAGACATGGTAATTAGAAAAAATATTTTTACATGGCTACGGTAATTAGAAAGAGCATATATTTCAAGTGAAATATTATATTAATATATTAATATGTATATTATATATTAATATTAATAAAACTACAATTACATTAAATAACTACTCTCATATTTATATGATTAGTTTTCCTTTTTTTGTAATGAACTTACATCGACGTTGAAATAAAATACTAGGTATTTATTTTATAATCAAGTTATTTATTTTAAAAGGTTTCGAAGAGCAATTTTGTCTTCTAATAAACAAAAAAATATTTTTATCAAAATAACAATTACAATCTTTTTATTATTAAATGGTTATGTAGGTAGGAATTAAAATTATATCAAAAATCTTGAGACAAATAAAGGAGAGAAAGATCGTAAAAATAAATACAAAACAATCGCACACTTATTGTAACGATTAAAATTACTTACGTAGGAAATGGGCCCCTGGTGTAAATTATATTGAAACTCTATAAATTTGAATATTTCCATACTACGGTAATTAGAAAATAACCGGTAATTAGCACTACGGTACTTAGAAAACAATACAATTTATTAAAAATATCAAAAAATATAAACGATTGAAAATATTGGAAAATAAATCGTAATATACAAAGGCCTCACATCTCTTTCGGTTCACTAAGTATTAGAATATTTCCATAAGAAATCGAATTTATAAGTAGAGGAACGGGAATTAGAAAACTTGAAAACCAAAGCTACGGTAATTAGGTACTAACGTGCATCCTAGGCGTATACACCAACACTGAGACTTTCGCACTGTCCGATTGCCACGGCACAACCGACAGGTCGCGTCTCGTGCACTAGTGATGTTCGAATATTTCGTTGTTTAGGGATGAGCACTTCGAAAGTGAGAGGCGATGGCAATTATACCTTCGGGCCGGACAGGGAGATATTTCATGATAAATTTAAATCAAATGGTCCTAAAAAATATTTTTTTGTGTTAAAACACAGGCAGTATTTCGGTCTCTAAAGTTTTTTAATGGCATAGCTTGAACTTATTCCTGACTTAAATGAGGAGCAGATTTACAGACAAAGGTAGCGTGCGGACAGGGTATGGTAATTGGCGAACGAGGGTTTGAAAAATAAAATAATTAGTAATAAATAAATAATCAAGTTAAAATGTGTATGCTACTTTTAGATAAATACACAAAGTACACAATTAAAAATATTGCACTATCGTCTGAACGTATAATTATGAATAATTAATGAGCCGGACGCGCAAAATTTTGCTTTTTTGAGAATGGCCGTCAAACGGAGCAATACGTATCGAAAACGAATGTTCACGATCATTGAAATAATTATTGGATTGTCGTATGATGCCGTAGCGGTCGCGGCGTCAATTCATATTGACATGTTTCAACAGATTTCAAATGAGGAAGGGACGACAGTTAGCTTCTGATCCGTACCTAGTCAGACCAATATGCCACTCTCTTGTGTAGGTATATGGTTCATTTAAAACTGCGCCGAGCAAACGTCGAGCTTTCAGTGGCGCCCTCATTACTATTACTGTGTTTCCTAATTAACTAAAAAAAATCCTTGCACTCAAGACGATACGTTATTGTAGCGCAACAAACTTTAACAATTACCCTTTGAGTAGTCAGCTTAACGGGAAAAGTTGACCACTTTTTTCCATTAAGTTGATAACTCGAAAGTGAATTATTATTAAACTATGTGATATACCCTATAAGGTGTGTTTTCATTTGTAGTACATAAACCTACCGACCAATTTCAAGAAAATACTTTAGTTTATTAGAAAACACAATGAGGGCGCCACTGTACATTCAGCGGACGCTCGGCGGCGCAGTCTTAATTTATCCGTAGTCGCACCAAATAGGAGCTAGGTTTAGGTCAGGTTAGTTTTTATATCAGGCCCAAAGGGCCAAAACACTCAAAAATAGGAGCAGAGCTCCGTCGACCCTGTTGAGTTTGATTTTGAAAGAGAAATAGACGCGAATTCACCCTCGGTGTGCCTACAGGTAAATAAAATGAGCCATAGTCACACCAGTGTGGTAAATTGGTGTGACTACGAATCGGACGTGCGTCAGTTCACTTTGCGAGCTATATTGTTTTGCCTTATAAAAAAAGAGGAGAAAGTTCATTATTTGAATGTATTTTACGACACTTCAAAAATAGGGAGCGCTTTGTTTCACATATGTTTTTTCAACTCGGACGCCATATTACTGTCAAGTAACTTTGACAATACGATAACATGTCAAAGGACTTACTTCCTCGTGGTCCTACTAATTTGTCCTACTAGTCAAAAAGTGAACCTAGATTTATCACTAAATACTAATTATGGTTGTAAAAGTAGGTAGGTTAGGTTAGTTAGGTAGCTTCAGATGCCCGAAGGGCAAAACCACTTAGAAGCAGGAGCTCCGTCCTTGGGCGGGGCTCCGTCGAAAGTCAGTAGGACAAAAATAGTAGGACCACGAGGAAACGGCCGTATGTTACCGAGTAAAAATGAGGCCCTGTAAAAAAATATAAACAACCTTACCCTGTGCACCTTTGACGGGTACTGCACCAACACTGCTTCGTTGTTTTCCATAAAGGTTTGTAACCTCAATTTAATGGAGTCCTTGTTGTCGTCGCTCCGACCGGAAGTTAGGCCACGATTCATCAGACGCTTCGTCATTTCCTCTAAGGACGCGTCGAAGCAGATAATGACCTAGTATTTCAATGAAAACTACAAATTATCTCTTCGATAAAATTTAATTTTTACAAACAAAACTTGGAGCCACTAGTACCTATATGGGTAAAGCATCGACAGTTGAGTTTATTGACATAGGCAATCCCTAGCTATCATTTAGTTTTGCCACGTATATACCTTTTCATCACACTTGCTCGTAAATAGTGTCCTAACATGCTAGAAAAATCGACCGTAAATTCAAAATAATACCCGCGGGCCTTTTTTTTACCATTACGTTACTTAAGTGCGTAATAGCTTTTTTTTTAAATATTTTACGTGGACTCAAACTATCACAATACGTCAGGACCCCAATTCTTGTGCCATTCGATATGAAGTTTCATTCGAGATGAAATGTCAGTTGAATACTATTTCCTAACAATCTCGCATAATAAACTATTGATCTCATATGTCACTAGAATCGGACTCCGAACACGTTTGACATTATCTGTGGTAAGCCACAGACAATGATGTAGTCTGCCGCTAATAAGTTAAAAATATGATCTTTTGTCTGATTTTATTTCATTTCCTCGCAATTGTGATGAAAAACATTGTATGTTACACGGGTGGTAAAGGAAATACAAAGCTCGAGTCATTAAAGCCCTCAGCCTACGGCTTCGGGCTTCTAACAGACTCTCGTTTGTAATTCTTTCTTTACCACCCTTAATACACAATGTACTATAGTCTACACATGAGTATATGGTTTTGATTTCAACTCGATACCTCCACGCGTTCAAGAGATCAAGGGATTTGACGAACAGACGAACGGACGGACAAAAAACTGATCCTATAAGGGTTCCTGATCCTATATGGATATCGTTCGAAATTATTTTCACGTACCTAATTCGCATCCGTCAGCCACCCGTTACTCATTTACTATCAGCCCTCTATTTCACCATCATGACAACGACAGGTGACAGGTGACATTTCAATATACATGGCGCAGCTCATATGAAACCTAGTGATGTATCAGCGTGTTATCTTTGCAATGTATACCGAATTGTCACCTGTCGCATGTAATTGTCAAGATGGCGATATAGAGGGCTGGTGGCTTGTGTGCCGTACAGGCAGTCAGACAGGACACACATGGCACAACTAGAAGGGGTTCCAGTTTGACCCAGTTTGAGCCCTAAAAACTACTCGGATTTGTTACTCACCTTGCAGGGTGCAATCCGTTCTTCGAATGCGATCCCCTGGGCTTGCTCGCGGGGGTATCCATCGATAAGGAACCCTTTCGCGGTGTCTATCTTCTCTGCCATCGCATCCCTAATGAGGGACAGTACAATGTCGTTGGGGACCAGATTACCTGGAATATATTATTTATTTATTTATTGCACAAATGGCGCACTCAATGCATTCTCTACCAGTCAACCAAATAATTATACAGAAACTAACAACAGTGACACAGAAAAAGAAAGACAGAAAACAAAGCAAAGAACATAATTTACAAAATAATAACTAATAATACTTCACGCAAAAAGTAATTACAGAAGGTACTTACATGATATACATATTATATATTTAAACATAAATAGATATATAAAAACAAAAATAAAAACAATAACATATAAACCTATAGATATAATATAACAACAGAGACTAAAACATATTTCATGATGGGTCTAACCTATAATTCTACGCAACATCTTGTTCCAGCAAATGCTTACGAAGCATTCACTTGAAAGAAAGCCTGCTAGGGGGGGATATATATGTATTCATTACTCTGACCTGCCAAGTTCCAGTGAAAAGGAGAGTGAAGCCGACATAATTAAATAGCGTAGGTATACTTTTTTCTGATAGTGGAATGAGACGACCAATTTAAGGATCAGCGACACTTAAGCTTAATACCAGTCCAGGGCCCCATGTATGGGTCACGATGAACCAGCTCCACAAGTCCGTACCCCATATACCGGGTGTCCCGCGGCTATGCAACATGAAGGGAAAATACCTTAAATATGGTCCATAGGAGACTTCGCTATTTAGAAACTTTATTTTATTTTTAAAAGTAAATAATATTGCATTCAAAGATTAAAAAAAAATCTTCAGTTGTCGCATGTATTTTACATAATAAGTAATGAATTTTCTAGTAACTTGAATGTAAAATTTCACATTGTTCCTTTATTTTTAGATACAATGTTACTTGGAGGGGATTATTTCTTATCAGTTACCCTTTTGACTGGGATCATAAAAATACAGAAAGTTTTTTTTTTCACGTTTGGTCTGTTCGATTCCCAGGTGAGGCAAGCAGCTTTTTAAAAATCTTTGAATGCAGTCTTACTTACTTTTTAAAATAAAATAATGTCTTCATGAAGCAAAATCCTCTAACTACAATATTTAAGGTACTTCCCCTTCATGTTGCATAGCCGTGGGAGGCCCTGTATAGTCCCTTTACTTTCTCAACCTCGTATCTGATCGTACAATTAGATCGGAAAGTATGTATGTATGTAACCACTTTATTGTACAAAAGAAAAACCATAACAATACAATTAATATAAAAGTATGTACAAAGGCGAACTTATCCCTTTAAGGGATCTCTTCCAGCTAACCCTTGAGAGATTGAGAAGAGTGAAAGGTTGTGCAACGAGTAAACAAGTGTACAAGTAGAAGAATATAACACATTACGTAACCAATAAAACTCATATAAATAAAATAAAAATGAAACTACATTCAAATACCTACATAAATAGATACAGAAATATATATTTTAATAGTTAAATATACGTAATACGTAAACTACATTTTACATACCTAGAGGATAATAAAGGTAGTCTTTATTCTTTAGGGAACATTAGTGCTTTTCCTATCTAGTTGATCAGATACGAAGTCGACCAGGTACGCACTTATGACGTGCTGGACTTATGAGGAAAGTGATTGATAAAAAATAAAAGATAAAAGACATTTATTCAGTAAGTAGGCCGTACGGGCACTTTTACACGTCAAGAATCTACCAGCGCTTCCCAAGAGGAGAAACTACTGCTGAGAAGAAACGCCGCAAGAAACTCAGCAGTCAGTCATTTTTTAAACATAATTATTACAATGGTACTACTTAATCTAGCATTATATAAAGCAATAAATATTAAATATCAAATAACATTAGGAAAGATAGAATGCCTCCTTTCAATTAACATAGAAAGGAGGCATTCTATCTTGTTCCTCAGGGTTAGCAGGCAACGCATTTGGAGTTTCAGGATTTCAATTAAGAGGTCTTGAGAATTCAAATGCTATGGACATCAGATTCCACTTGCCTGACCTTTTGCTTTAAATAAGTTTAATGAATGACCTTGTGCCATGAGTTCCGAGATCTCTTGCCCGAGTCTCGAGCCTCTCTTCACTTCTGCGCGCAGCAAGTCCCCGGAAGACACATGGGTGAACCCAAATTGCTTGATGATCTTGTCACACTGGGTCCCCTTGCCCGAGCCTGGGCCGCCAAGAATCCAGACGATTGGCTTTACACTGAAGTCGACGTCGGCCTAGGAAAAACCTAGGTTATTGTAATGCCCTAAAGTCGTATGCTGTATCCTAGGTGAATTAGAAGGTGGCAGAAGTTCTGATGACATATTACTTAATACTTATGAACGTTGGAATTCGGTGAAAGTCTTACAAGGGTTATGGACCACTTTAAGGCCAAAAGCACACTTTAAGGCCAAAAGCACACTATAAGGCCGTTTCATTGGTCGATTACTCGCATGCTTCTAATAGTACATTGCTTCGCTGCAATAGCAGCCGGTTCAACAATGTTAACACAACTCGTCAATGGATTGCTGCATGGCTAAAGCTGAATGAAACTGAGCCTTTAGGTGAAGTTGAGACCAACTATTATCCTTTTTAAACCATGCTAATGTGACGCGCAAAAACCAGTCAAAATTTGGTCTGTCCAGTACGACATTATTAATTTGTGCACTTGTGTGGGTGTCGTACAAGAATATTGCATCTACGAGTAGTGTCCAGTAAATTCACCGACACTCCTTTCATAGAACGTTTATCACTTCGCAGAATTCGCGTTTCATGGACAGTTATTTTCTGCTGAACCCTTGTTGATATGAGTCACGTAGGTTAGGTTAGACTTGGCCTGCGGGTTCTATTGGGAGGAATTATCACCTGCAGTAAAAGGTCCTGAGCTGGACCTAGCAAGCCCCGTCCTAAAGCGATTGGCGCAACCGGTTACTCTAAAGAATATGACATTCGCAAAAGATCATACTAGCAAAACATCATATACTCATAACATCATACTAGCAAAACACGATATTCGCGAAACATTATATATTTACAAATAGTCGGGTTTTGTTATAAAATCATTAGGTACTTAGGTTTAGGTTATGTTAGATATATAATTATCAGGCCCGGAGGGCCAAACTACCCAGAAATAGGAGCTCCGCCGTAGCGGAGCTCCGTTGACACTATCTAATTCATGTCTTAATAATAGTTAAGTTTTGCTAATGTGATGTCTTGCTACTATGATGATTTGCGAATGTCATGTTTTGCGAATATGATGTTTTGCTTTTATGATATTTTTCAGAATATCATGTTTTGCGAATATGGTACCCAACGACGGAAGGGGCGCAACGCCCCGGGGGTTTTAGTCTGTGCAAGTCAGATATGACCCGTCCTGGCCCCAGTCAGGGTGGGTATGCGTAGGTATTTACTCCAGGTCAAAAAAAAAGACCTAAAATCAACACGGGTTCAGCAGAAAACAACCTACGAAACGAAAATTCTGCGAAGTGATATTTGGTATGAAATGAGTGTCGGTGAAATAAAACTAAACCATGTCTACGCCTACATGCTTCTATTAGTGGCGTCAACTTTGAGGTGTCGCTGTATGAAACTATCATTGTTCATTCTAAGATTCGGGGTGAAAGTACCGGCTCCTTACCAACTGCAGCGTGTAATACTTGCATCGTTTCGACTTGCACTTCAACGGGCATTCTGGGAAATCCTCGTTTATTGGTTCAGTGCACGACGGGCATACGTTGCGATCAGACATTTCTATTTCTGTTTATGACCGGTTTTGTGTTTTCTGTTTATTGTTGATATGTCATTTTTGAATGAATTGAATTACATATAAAACCTCATTTGAACTTTTTGGTTAAACCATATAGTTTTTTATATAAACCTCTTTAAAAATTATAATAATTTTCGCAGTCGTGTAGTTCAACCCGGTTACTCTTCAACGAATTAGCTTGTGTGAAAGAGATAGATGAGCGAGGTAATTTTTACGTTGACAAATAACCACGTTAATATGTTGCATTGCGATAAATTGTCTGCCTTATATTATAAATTCAAATGCCTACCAATTTAAGCTACCTCGCTTCCAAATTTGTACTTAGGTGGATTAAAATTTATGTCATTATACCTAATAGCGATGGATAAAATTAATATGATAAAGTTTGACTTAACAGTCGTTGGCAAGACCAAAACGAAACTTACAGATGGCAATGCCGATGTTCGAAGTAAATTTTATCAAATTAAAATCTTGAAAAATATTCACAAGAATTCGTACCTACTGGCATCCATTTTGGCTATTCCCTTGGATGATTTTTTTAAGCCGGGAATACACGTGCCTGTCGCTGGTTTACTTGCATAACAGTTCGTCCATCTACTTCCATTTATTACACTATCTGGCAAGCAAGTATCTAGGTAGATCGCAAGGGGTACACTACATAACTCCGATGAGACATAATTCCAAATTGATCAAAATTCCGAATGCATTTTTTTTATTGAAGACTTAACTTTTTGATATCGTTGATAAATCAAACCTAACCTAACCTACGTATGACAATTAAATTATACATTTAATCTAAAATAGCTCCAGAATAACATAGTTTTCTGATAAATGAAAATTCGGACAAATTAATATTCGGAAAAAAGTAATTCGGAATTTTAAGGTGTTCCCAGATCGCAAGAAATTGGTATTACTGGCATGCAACATGAGGGAGGGGACGCGGGGGTACTGCAAACTGAATGATCGCGACAACTATTAACAGGTATACCTGCCTGAACGAAATTGCATGCAAGTTAACTTTCAAATGTATTAAACTGTGTGCAAGCTACTCGTAATTGTACATGCCATCAACTAGTAGGCACGCTACTGTACCGTTTTACAGGTATGTGTATTCCCGGCTTTATTAACCGGCGAGTTTTAGAACTGCCACACATTAGGCCGCAAGTAGTGTCCACAGCGAAGGCACTTGTGGCCGCCATCGGCGCAAACTGGGCGTATCAGCGGCCGCATCCGCGTCACTAGCTGTGGTGTGATACTCTCAAAAATATAAGTACTTAGTACGTTTAAGTAGTCCCGTCAGAGCAAAAAAACACATTTTAGGGCGTGCATTCCGAATTTGGCAGCATGGCTTCTGTCGAAGATCGAACATTATTAAGCCTTACACCCCTGTAGGAGTCGTCCGCGCTCGCTACTAGTGGCCGCGTTTTGTCGTTCGACGCACACACGACCGCAATAGCAGTGAACAGTGTATTCTAGGCCCTAGTGGCTGCCACTGGTGGCGGCGTGTAGTCGTTTGATTGAACAACTAGTGGTCGCGTTTGGTCGCCGCAACTACTGGCCTAAGGTAATTGTCCCAGTGGACGACAATATCCCAATGTATGACAGTTTCGCAGTTAATTTGAAAGAATAAGAAAAGTTACATTCAAATAACTCAATAACCGTTTTCAATGTATATCTACTAAAGGCATCTATCAGTTACGTTTTAAAAAAAAAATTGATCACTCGTAATTTTGCAATTTGGTGACAGTATGTCCTAACAGGTGATACGCGTCGGTCGTGCGTCGATGTTACTATGCAATTCGTTAAGACATCAAGTAATTTAAGTGAACTTAGTAACTGAATTATTGGATTTTGTTGGTAAGTATTGATTATAACTATTAGATAACAGTATGAACTATTTATTTTGTGTGTTTTAAAATGGTGAATCCCATTAATTAAATTGTTTTGGGGCATGTCAAACATTGGCACATAATATTAACGTTTAGTAGTGAATGACACCCCATGTCATACACTAGCTAAAATTATTATTTTTTTAAACGTAATTTCAACCACATGGTAAGGTTTGAGAGCATAGCGGTGTATTACTCTGTCAGTATCAAGTTTCTATTCAGTGTTTGAGTAATGTTTGACATGGGTGTCGAACACTACTCAAAAACTGTTTTAATGAAAAAACCCAATATATGACAGTCGTTTATTAAGGTATCAAACACTAGGCCATAACTAGTGTCATACATTGGTTACAGGTGATTCGCAAAGTTAAAATGCCGCCACGATCCTTACGTTATACGGACGATGACGTATTGAAGGCGATTGACGAAGTATCTAGAGGGACTTCTATTGCAGCAGCTGCGAAAAAATATGGAATCCCGCGAATTACTTTATTGTATAAAGTGAAAGGGAAAGCTCCGGTCAAGCGTCGCATGGGACCTATGAGTTATTTGTCAGAAGATCAAGAAAATAATTTTGTGAAATGGATTTTAACTTTATCCAAAGCTGGATTTCCTGTAACAATGAACCAGTTGCAAAACAGCGTCAAAAAATTCGTCACTGATTTAAAAATAAAAACTCCTTTTAGCAACAATCGGCCTGGGAGACACTGGTGTGAAAGTTTTAAGAGAAAACATCCAGAGATCAGTGCAAGGGTCTCTCAAAATTTGACCGAGACGAGGGCATCCGTAACCCCAGAGAAATTAAAAACGTGGTTTACGGAAGTAATGACCTATTTGGAAACAAATAATCAAGCTGACGTTCTTAATTGTCCCGATAGAGTCTTCAACTGTGATGAAACTGCATTTTTCTTAAACCCAAAGGGCAGTAAAGTTCTTGCTGCTAGAGGTGACAAAACTGTATACCAAAAAGTTAATCCAGATGAAAAGGAATGCCTTACGGTTCTACTCACAGGTAATGCTGCTGGTGATACACCTCCTCCGATGATTGTGTTCAAGTACGAACGAATTCCTAGAGAATTGGCTTTAAGTGTACCGGATAAGTGGGGGATTGGTAGATCTGAAAATGGATGGATGACTGGGGAAACCTTTTATGAATTTATTTCTAATATTTTTAATCCATGGTTAAAGGACAAAAAAATTCAGAAACCTGTCATTCTATTCATTGATGGTCACTCGTCTCATCTCACTTTGCACACAAGTAAATTCTGCTCGGAGAATGGGATTATTCTAGTTGCGTTGTACCCTAACGCAACTCATTTGATTCAGCCGATGGATGTTGCCGTTTTCCGATCATTAAAAGGAAACTGGAAGGAAGCTGTACGTGAATGGCGGATAGAACATAATGATGAACCGATATTAAGGAAAATATATTTTTGTCCTTTGCTCAAAAAAGTTTTGGACAATACTTTAAAACCGTCTATCTTCAGAAATGGGTTTCGAAAATGTGGTTTGGTTCCGTGGGATCCTAACGCGGTTTCAGTGACTAGTGATAATATATCAAGAAAGCAACTTGCAGAAGATCAAACAGCGGCTGACTTAAAAAATGGTCTTTCTTTTATAGAAAAGCATATAGGACAAGATAAACTAACTTCATTTAAAAGCACTCATATTTGGACTGGAGATATTGAAGATAAATCACTGTTTCTTTTCTGGCGAGATATAAACAATAAGTATGAAGCTAGCAAGGAGGCCCTAGCCCACAAGAGACAAAGTGTAATAATGATGGCAGAAACGCAAATTGAGCTTCCTGTGACGCCTGCTACTTCTTGTACAGAACATTTACCTCACCCAACCGAGACTTCTGAGCACGAAGGTAGCTCAACCGGCAGAACAGAAAGTGAGGTAATCCATTCAAAGGAATCGGATTCTACATTGAACGTGACGAACTTACAGTTAGAACAAGATTCAGCTATTTTGGATAGAAATGAAGCTATTCTAAGTCCCACGACATCAACCGTGAACTTTTTGAATGCCTCTGAGATGGAAGAAGCTTTATCGAATTTGGAACCGCCTTCAGACACTCTTGTGCTGGAAACAATAGTAACTCCCTTGAAACCACAAATCTCTGAACCGAGTTTTATCACTCCCGCAAAAGACGATAGTAGTCAAGACCTGCGTGTCACAGTTCTCACTAATACTACAAACACAATAACCAATTCAGCCTGTACGCCTAAAAATCCAAATACATTAGCTGATCCAGTACCTTCCACCAGTACATTTGATCCAAATATTCCTACTCCTTTCAAAAGAATTCTTTTCTGGCCACAACAAAAAGAAATGCCACTAAAAAAGAGAAAGTTCGAAAAAATCCCGGCGGTTGTTACGTCTGAAAAATGGCAAGAATATTACGAAAACAAAGATAAGAAAAAATCAGAGTTGTTGTTGGAGAAACAAAAAAGAGCAGAAGAAAGAAAAAATAACAAAGAAAAAAAAGAGGCTGAAAAATTAGCTAAAAAAGACACTACAGAGAAGCGAAAAAAAATACAGCTAAAAAAAATTAATATACAAAATAACTCTGAAATTTTGAAAACCCGTGCAGCAAATATTAATGCAAGAAAAACACCTGTGCAGAATGCAACAAAAACATTATTTCGTTCAGATACTGATAGTGACACTGACGTAGCGGTATTTTCGACAAGCAAAACCAGTGATCCCATTCCTTTGTTAAATATTAACCCAAGGATGATAAAACATAACACAATGGGAGAAAAAAAAGATTTCAAAAAAGGTATAAACACCGGAAATAAGTATTTAAAAAAAAGAGTGGATTCCTCTAGTGAGTCCGAATATGAAGAGTGGCAAGAGTCAAGAGGAAGTAGGTACTAATGACGTGTCATCAGAAAATGAAAATATTTTTTAATTATGACTTAGAAAACAATTATAATAATTACTTTTTAATTCGCACTCTTAGGTAATATTTAATTTTTCTTTTTTTTTTGTAATTTGAGATACTTGCAAATAAAAACATTTTGTTTAATTTTGAATCTTGTTTTTTTTTTTCAGTATTAACTAGGAACACGTAAAATGAGGCTATTTGACAATCACGGGGCTATTTGGAATCAAGTAATTATAAGCTTTGAGTTGATATATTTTTTGTCATGGCAATGGTGGAACTGAAAACTTCGCCAGACAACAAGTTTTACAGTTCTATCATTGACATGATAAAAAAAAAACAACTTACAGCTTATAATTACTTGGTTCCAAATAGCCCCATGATTCCCAAATAGCCCCATTTTACGGTATACACTTTATTAAACAATTGAAGAGTTATGAAGCTTACTAAAATGCTATGTCAAATACTGGTACTCAGACCTCATTTTGTCATAGTCAATTATTGGGAAATTTGAGAATTTAGCTGTTATTCACTGGTACAATTTTAGAGGTTGAGAAAAAGTTAAATATTTTATTAAAGCAATATTGTATACCTTTTTTATGTTGCCTAAAATATTAAGCACAAACCCGTTCATGTCATAAAACGTTTAAGTAGTCAATGTAACTAGTATTTCAGTATTTTTTTTACAAAACATGTGATTTTCTCTCTAAAAGCGTCGACCACTGGGACACTTACCTTAATATGTGGCAGCTTTAAAATCTGCTTAAGCCACAGAAAGGGCAGCCTGCCGGTAGGCCGAAATATGGCAACCCAATATTATCCCGTAACTGTAAAGATTCCAGGATTCATTTCAGTACCGTCGTGTAGAACCTTATAGGTTAGGTTAGTTTTTATATAATCCTGAAATACGGTTACGGAAAACAAAGCGGGTTGACAAATAAAACGGTTGGAAAACAGATACACTGAGACACACAAAGACACACACTTTAAACTTATAACACCCCTGTTTTTTTTTGTTAGTGGTTAAAAACACAGAACTGTGGAGAAGACACTGAATCATTTATTTACCCTGGGACAGTAAGACTTGCATTTTGACGTCTGGCACTGCAACGGACACGCTGGGAACTTCTCGATGGCCTTCACTTGGCAATGCGGGCACAATTTTTCCTCAGCCATTGTTATTTATTTTTATTTGGTTTTGTATTTTTACTGTCGGTGTGACATGTTTGAAGGAAATGATTGATTACCCATAGAATAAGAACTAGCGTAGAAACCGGACTATGAAATGAACAAAACACATGTTTAACCTTTTCAGGGTTTGGTCTCGAAAGGTGACCCAACGGGACCCCCGTTGCGTCGCGGCGTCACTGGTAGATCACGTGACTCTTCGTATCACGTGATCTTCCAGTGACGCGATTAGTTATAGAAACGCTAGTTAACATAATGCACCTAGGCTAGGGCCTCTGGTTCGTATAATGGGTCGTTCTCAAAAAAGTGGCACCGCCACCTGTCAATAGGTGTCTCTTAGAACTTTTTTTTCATAAAGCGTCATCCATATAATTTAGTTATCAATTCATATTAAAAGACACTTTTTGAATAGAGGCCAAATGGTTTGATATAAATTCTAATTATATTAATGACCATAAAATCAATTTGTAACTACGTTTTGTCGCTCACCTGCAGTGTCCCAACGCGAGGCACTCATGTTTCGAGTTGATTAAAACGTAAAAATCACAAACGTAACTTAGTGCGAATACTATTTTTTACTTACACATATACTCAAGATTTAAAACTGTAGTGTCGAATAAGAATACTATACTCATATTTCGAATTATTTGAAATTTATTCTTATCCACGACAGTTTTTGTCGTTCACCTGTCATGAGATAAACGCTACCTCTGTGGTTAAACTATCTCGTCTAACCTGCCTAACCCCGCATAATTCGAGACCTACAGTCCCCAGCTACCGCTGTTAGAAGTAACACGTCGTCAGTGTGAAGTTCTCAAAAATAATAAACAAAAAACTTACGCGAGCGGGAGTTTGTAATGGGTACGTAGTCGCTATTCTGTCTTCCATATTTTAATAATTGTGTGACTTATTGTATTGATATTAATTTATAGCACGTAAAACATGGTTTATTTTTATGTCAATAAATATGCAGTTCATTAACCAAGGTGCTTAACTTGTATTGATGATATAACTGTCATTTTGTCCATGACCTGTATGTCGTTCACCTGTCTAAAAAAAACAGGTGAACGACGTTTACGGCAGGCGAACGTCAATTTTTTAATAACTTATACTGTACATCAAAAATGCTTGTGGCATAAATATTTTATACCCGACTACACGAAGCGGGGTTGTATACCGAGCGTATGTATGTAGGTAAATATGTATGTAACACCCTGTAGCCTATACGGTTCACCGGATTTCAACATATGAGTTGCCGTTACGGTTGAAAGGTAAATAAGGTGTGTTATTTTATATAAATCTTTTAGATAAGGAAAAAAACGAATTAAACATATTCAAATTAAGCACTTGTTGTCAATTTAATGTCGTTTTTATTTAACAATTTACTTAACTGCACCCATTGTCGTTAACCTGCTAACAGTTTTACTTTATTTGTACGTATTTGTCGCCAACCTGCCCCTATTGTCGATAACCTGGTTACAAATAGTCATTCACCTCTGCTTACCGCATAGTTCAAATACCTGTATCTTCTAAAAAAATTAAATAAATCACTTCCCTCCACGTGATATCGATTACTCGATTTTATTTCTACCGATCTTAATTAAAAAAAAACAGGAAACTTTCTGAAAAATGTAAAATTAATTCATCGGTGCCACTTTTTTGAGAACGACCCTAATACTGCGTTAGCCTTTATGTGCCTTCATTGCCACCCATCTATCTAGTATGCACTATTATAACATAAGTCACCGGCAGCTGCACAAATCTTTGTCTTAGATTATTATTAAGTTATTATTGTACGTTATTCTGGTTTTGTTATGATTTTGATTTAGTTGTGATGTAGTATAAAGTTATGAAAAAAATATGTTATATTTAAACACTAGGGAAATAAAGCGTATCGATATTTTTAATAGTGTCATTAAGGTCTAGGCACCTAAGGACAGATCTAGGCGAAAGGACGGCAGCGAATTTGAAGATCGCTCAAGAAACTTAGAACAGAAAAAAAAAAAGAAAAATCCAGAGAACAGTATACAAACATTGTATTAACAAACATTTAAAATTAAGATATGTACATGAGGCTGGAGCGGTTTGTTAGGCGACGAGGGGGTCGAGGATCTTCTGCACCTCGGAGAAAATCACGTCGACTGCTTGCTCGGCGTTTATCTATAATACAATAGTAGGTACAAGTCAATAAATGATTAATGAGTTGCAAAAATCTATTCATAGACTGCGCCGAGCAAACGCCGAGCGTCCAGTGGCGCCCTCATAACTATTATTATGTTTTCTAATTAATTAAATAATTTCCTTGAAATCAGACGATTGCTTTTTGTAGTGCAAGTAAAACACAATTTATGAAATACGTAACAAATTTTAATAACAATTACCCTTTGAGTAGTCAGCTTAACGGAAAAAGGTGCCCAGTTTTTTCCGTTAAGTTGATAACTCGAAGGTGAATTGTTATTAAACTATGTGATATACCGTATAAGTTGTGTTTTCGTTTGTAGTACAAAAACTTTTCGTCCAATTTCAAGAAAATACTTTAGTTTATTAGAAAACACAATAAAAGTAATGAGGGCGCCCCACTGTACATCCGGCGGACGCTCGGCGTAGTCTTAAATACAGTGCCTATACTGTATAACTTTTGTCCAAGTAACCATTTTCGAAGCACCAGCAGTCTTCGAAAATGATTACTTGTAGTTCCATGCAATATATTATTATATTACATGTATTAGATACATATAAAGAAGAAGAAGAAGAAGAAATACTATTATTCACTACACTACATATTACATTATCACTCTAAAAAGTCTACAACATGAGGTTAAGATAGTTCTAATTGAGGTTCAATAAACATTTTAAACTTTAATGCTTTATACGTTACGTAACACGCAATATTACTAAATAACAGGCGTAAAACATGAAATATTTTTAAAAATAGCTCAAAGTGCACTTTATCTATCCACACAGCAAAAAAGAAAACTTTTAGTATTCTCATACGTATTTTTTTCTCTGGTTACACGACTATAAGTAGGTTTATCTTCGTACAGTACCCATCCGAGGTACCCATAGTACAGTCAGCTGCAGAGAAAAGTGACCCCCCTGCATACAAGTTTCCTAGCAAAGGTAGTTACATTTCTCTGCAGCTGACTGTACAAGCCTAGAGCTTATTGTTAGTCAATTTGTGTGAGATTGTCCCGCGGTATAAGGTTACAAATGACTTGGCATCTCATTGACATTGACGACTTCAATCAACTTTTTTTCAATCGTTTCTTAATTTCAGGTCAGGGTACCAGGTATGCATAACCATCAGGTGACTCATCTGCTCGATTACCTTCTATAAAATAATAAATATTCATAAGAATCTACACTCACCCTCTTCAATTTGTCAGGGTACTGCGCCAACACCTGGTCGTTGTTGTCCAGGAAGGTCTTCAGCCGTAACTTGATGGTCTCTTCGTTGTCATCAGCGCGGCCTGAGCTCACGGCGCGGCCTAGAAGGCGCTTCGTCAAGGTCTCTGAGGAGGCTTCGAAGTAGAGGATCACCTGGAAGGATTTTGACTTTCATTACTTAATTGGAGAAGAGACCTTCACTCAGTATTGGGTTGCAACAGGCTGAAGAAGAGATAGTTTGGTTCGTTCCGTTTATTGTGTCAAAAGAATACCTACCACCGTTTCTGTACTACTAGGTCATCCAGTATTGTTAAAGTTTTGCTCTTAACGGTAGACTACCTCAGAGGGACGTTGCATGTGCAATGCTGCCACTCACGCTGTAAGGAACGATGGCCTGTTCAACCACAATGCCCTGATTACTCTTGGGCATATACCACCTTTTACCCTTTCAGAATGGGAACCATCTAAGACTAAAAGCATAAAATGGATACCACGACGGCCTGTTCGAACGCTAAACCTGGCTTTTTTTCGTGTGCACAAATTACCACCCTTCACCCTCTCAGAACGTGCACCACCGCACCGCTGATAAAGAAGCATACGGTTACTACTCACACTGCAAGGCGCAATGGCCTGTTCAAAGGCGATGCCCTGGCTCTTCTCCCGGGGGTACCCGTCGATGAGGAAGCCGTGCGAGCTCTCCGCTTTCGCCAGGATGGCTTCCTTCAGCAGGTCTAACACTACTTCATTGGGGACCAGCTCACCTGAAATGTGATAGAATAAGGTTGATTGCCTTGCTTCTTGAGGTCTAATTAACGCTTGCCTTTGCATCTTGACTATTATCCTAGGACGCACGTGTTCAAGAAGAAAGGAAGTAGTTGTTTTTTCAAAAGTTCAGGCACTAGGTCCTAATGGTAACTAAGCAATTTTATTTGGCTAGTTATAATGAGATTTTTTTCTGCAGCGTTACTAAATCAGACAATACAATAATTGACATTCGTCTCCTTATAGGCGTGACATCTGCTTGGAGGGAGGTCTGTATTCTTAAGTCTTCCTACAGCCACTTTAAGAAGAAAGAACATACACATATTGAGGCTTTTGGCGCGGTTTGAGCCGCTCTTCACCTCCGCACATAGCTAGTCGGCAGTAGATAGGTGCGTGAACCCGAACAGAGCGATGATTGTATCTCATCTCATTGCATGCCGACAAACTCTAGACCGAGCACCCAAATGACCGAGAAGGAAAGATACCTACTCCAGGACGAGTAATAGTGGTTCCAAAACATAAATCACTGGGCTTTTAAAGATGAGATACTTTTTTCTAACAATCAAACCGAAACCGGTTTTAGAACAGATACTAGTAGAATTGGAAGGAAAGTTCTGGAGTGTCAAACACATACGAATTGGGGAATGTTGGCAGTCCCATAAGGTGGACTGACGATCTGACAAATGTTACGGCCTTGAATACAAAGGAAACAAGGACAGGGTCAATCGTCGTGGTCGTATCCATGTTCAGCAGTAAACGTGTTTTGACATTATGAAGATTTAGAACTGACTGCTAAAACCTACCGATATTAAAGACACATCAAGAAATAGAAAATTCCCATAAGTGTCAGAGCCCACTTAGTTGGTCTAGCTTACCTATATGCCTTCTGCATGCTAGAATCAAGGCAGTCTTAAACTATATTGGAACCCTTGGACACACAAAACTTTCAGGTGCAGGTGCAGGTGGTTTCGGGTCCAGGTGCTCACTGTTACAGTATCCGTGCCGCGTTTGTGTGTGAGAATAAGTTCAAAATTGTGGGTCCTTCTGGCCCCCCTGAGGATGGGGCAATAAAGACGGTATTGGCTATACGAGTAAAGGACATGTTTATACACGTACCCCGCTCCATGATGGCAGTGAGGCTCTTGGCGCGGTCGGAGCCGCTCTTGACCTCCGCTCGCAGCAGGTCGCCGGTGGACAGGTGCGTGAACCCGTACTGGGCAATGATCTTGTCGCATTGCGTTCCCTTGCCGGAGCCCGGCCCGCCGAGCACCCATACGATGGGCTTCTTGGAAAAGTCGACGGGAGCCTGCAGTGAGAAATACGGGATTAAGACGTGAGGCTTTCGGAGCTTGACATGGAATGGGAATATGAGAGTGTGTTTTGTTTTTTGTTCTACAGTGAAAGAAAGAGAACATGTCGTTACCTATTCTTTTTTTTTATTAATTGTGAATTAAATAATTTATTTTTATTTCTATTGGAACTACTAAATTTATTTCCTACTACAATACAATCGTATCTACAATTCAAAGTTAAAAACTAAACTAATTTTAATTAAAATAAAACTAAGCTACTGAAAAATTAAAGATTAAAATAAAAATCACCACTACAAAAAGAATACCCCCTCTAGCAGGTCCTCGCGCGGCATAGTCCCTATAACACTGGCTGCATTACCTCTCTGGATATCTTGCCCGTTACCTATTAAATTTTTGAATTAAGTAGCGTTCCTGTGTATCTTTCTTTTGGCTGACATGATGAATTATTAAGTGTAAGCTAGTCAATAATAAAATATATAATTGTAGCCACTGTGTGTTAATGTTTATAAAAAAGCGATATGAAGAAAAAATTGCTCTTTGAAATAGTGTTACAAATGAGACGAGAGATCTTGAAACAAACTTAAAGCATTATGTTTAGGTTTTTTTATGTAGACGTTGATCACAGAGGACCTTGCTTCTGATAACTTTGGAAAGATTGTAACTATTTTATGTAAGTAAATCATATTGTCAGGTGTAGACAATTCTTCACTTATTCTCTGAAAGAAAAGAAGTAGTAGCTGTACATATAGAGCACAAGTATCCCCTGAAACTTCAATCGATACTGCTCGATTATTAACCTCCTTTGATGGCAGTAATTTGCTACCGATCTACAATTGCCAGTTATTACTACTACTTTCATATTCAACGAAGGCAATCATTTCCAACGGTAATTTAATGGTACGACGGTTTCTAGTCGATGAAGATTTTAAATTACTTAATAGCAGGGAACAAGTTCATATAAAGTAAGATAGTCATAAACTATACAATTTTACAGTCGGTATAACACCTTACCTAGCACTTTAGTATCTTGTCGCTGTAACGCCTTAGATAAGTTCAGAGGGCCTAGTCAAGATCAGGGATTGTAACCGGTTACAAATAAACCGGTATTTATTTAGGTTAAACCGGTTAATAATTTAGGTTACGTTCGAACGAAATGATTTGGGAACGTTATTTCGAAGCGCTCCCTAACCGGTTACTCTGTGTTTCGATACGGGATGAATGACCGCTGTCGCGCGTCGAGGCGCTGCTGGTGGCTGCGCTATCAATCTAATACCATAGCAAACCAATCCTGTCTCCTTAAACGAGCGGTCATTCACACCCCACACGGAGGAACCGCTCTCTAACCGGTAAATTGATTTCGTTCCCTGTTTACGCTCCGACATAGAGATACCGGTTAGAGCGGTTCTTGCGAGCGTAACCTTTATTATGGGTTAGGCTCTCAAAGTGCGGCTCTAACCGGTACGGAAAATAAACCGGTTTTCAATCCCTGGTCAAGATAAGAAGAAGCTAAGTTAGCGATTTTAGAAAGTCGACAAAATGTATGGGATTGACGTATGCTGATGAATGATGTGATGAAAGATTGCGTTAACCACTTATTATAACAGGATTGGTAAGCGACGTTAGATTCACGTAGCTTTAATTTTTTTCCATACAAATTTAGCTCCGGTGCGATAACGTTTCTCACTCCCTAAACCATGTCCGATTTCTACGAATTTTGAATATTATGCTGTAAGAGGAAATATTTGTATTTTTGTGTGTGTATGCTTGTAATGAAAAAACTCAAAAACTACTGTGCCGATTTCAAAAAAACTTCACCATTGGAATGCTACATTCACCCTGAGTGACATAGGCTATGTTCTATTTTTCTGCGTGGACGGAGTCGCGCGCAACAGCTAGTTTATTATAAAAAACTAGGTTAGACTACAGTGCAGCAGATAAAACATTAAAAAAACAACGGACAATGTCACACCAATTAATTGACCTAGTCCTAAGCTCTAGCCCTGTACTATGGGTACTAGACAACGATATACATACTTACATAGATAAATATAAATACTTAAATACAAAGAAAACATCCAAGACTCAGGGACAAATATTCGCGCTCATCACACAAATATCTGCCCTGGATAACCCAGGACCGCTAGCTTCGTAGGCAGGTCCCTACCAACTATGCAAACAAGTCGTCAAAATTAAAGTGACAATGTGCCCTGGATGTATTATTTTTTGGTATAATGCAGCATTTTTATAAGGCCGACCGTACTCTGGGTACCTACTAGGCAACGATAAACATATTTATATGTATAGAGAAATACATCCCTAAATAAACGAAAGTATGTTTGTATATGTATAATTTATTATATTATTATCCTCAACGGTTCAAGGTTCAAGTGATCGATGTGATATTTGGTACATGTATATCCTGAGGCCCACCATATTACAAAGAGGGAGAGCTTTGTGAATGGAAATTTGAATCTATTACAAGGAAATAAAGTTCAAATATCCTTTGCAAATAAATTGACATTGACGTTATATCATTAAAGTATAGTTTTCTTAAACATGCTCGTTTATAAGAAGAATTAATGTATCAAAAGCCTAAGAAAAACCATTATTGACACATTGCTTGAGAAAAACAATATACAATCCTCGAGCAGAACAAGGATTGCAGGACTCGTTTGATCCTGACCCCAAACTCCTCCAGCAATCCCTTACTTTACGGCTTCTGTACTAATGTAGGTACTATTAAACTAAATTGTCTTGATTATGTACCTCCTATATTACACACCTGTCTCACGAGATAGACCGGAAAATTAAACGTGTAAAATAGTCTATTAACATTTTCGTGGTTTCAGAGTTGAAAGACCCTGCATTATTTTTATAGTTTGCGTGTTAAGTACTTTAGTGCACTGTCATAATAAACTTCAAACTGCACATCAAATGACAAGTACTCGTATGTCAATAACAATGGCAGTCACAATGACAAGGTTCAAAGTATGCTCAACCGTTTTATTGGGTGACTGTACGGTGAAATGTCACCTGTCACGTGTCATAGTCAGGATAGTGAAATAGAAGGTAAAATTTAATAATCTTAATAATTCAATTTCGCAAATTAGTGGTCGTTAGGAGGTGTCACATCGAAATCGACGAATTTATTCAGATGACTTTAAATGGGTAAAACACAAGTTGAACACTTCATTGCGGCTCAGTTAATGACAACAGCGTGTATGACATGTACTTATTTCATTATTTGTTTAAATTAACCTTCTTTAATTGTCATTAATTACCTAATAATGATAAAAGGCCTAAAGTGTGATTACTACTGATTACCCTACATTCAATACATAACTGTCATATGACGACGCGCTGGCCTAGTGGGTAGTGACCATGCCTACGAAGCTAGTGGTCCTGGGTTCAAATCCCGGTAAGGGCAGATATTTGTGTGATGAGCGCGAATATTTGTTCCTGAGTCATGGATGTTTTCTATGTATTTAAGTGTATATCTCTCTATATAAGTATTTATATCATTGTCTAGTACCCATAGTACAAACCTAGAGCTTAGTTTGGGACTGGGTCAATTGGTGTGAGATTGTCCCCCCCCTTATATATAAAAAAAATATCGTCGCACTCGATATCATCAATATTAAAACATAGTAAAGCCGAAAAAAATGAGATAAAGTAAAATGTTGATAAAATATATACTTCTAGTTAAATTAGCAGCATGAGACTGAAAGGTTTAGTTTAGGTAAGATGTGTGTGAAACATTCATTTTGGATTAGGTACCAAGTTGAAGTCATCCGGTATACAGTACCGAGTACCCTTACCATGAGTTACAAATGTTACAATTACCTGTACTCGCTAGCGAGTCGAAAGTCTGTCCTTCGCAGACCTCGCAGTATTCTTATAGAGTGCGAGGGACAGAGCATTCGACTCGCTACCGAGTCGCGTAATTGTAACTCATGGTAAGGGTACAGATCGAAATAATTTGTCCTTCCTTCTTCGGCAGTGTAACAAGGTACCTAGTATTAATAGGGAGAACGCATCCATTTTTTAAATCTAAATAGACAGTGATTAGACGGAGAGATCCGATATATGTTAAATTCGTTTTTGCTAGAGAGAAATAGGAACAAAAACTTTGTTGGCTTATATCGTGGTTATTTTTATAGCTAATTTAAATGTTTTTTTCTCAACTGTTTGTTACATGCATCAGCTTTTATTCAAGGAATGAAAAAATGTCATGATTATTCCCTATTACAATGTTGCCACAATTCTCATAACAAATGGTATAACATTATATTGCCGCAATTAAATAAGATTCCAACGTGTGACAATGATATCAAGCCAACGGCGGAGATATTTCGGGATCACGTCGGCGAGCAATGTATTATCGTGAACTACGTAATGCATAACATTTCTCAGTGTTTATTTGAGTTTACCAATACATTTGGCACAGGGCTATTTTTTTTTTAGCGGCCGCCTTTATTCTATTACCTACAAATAACCATACATTATCAATACGGTTTAAGATAAAGTGGAAATAGAGGCCTAACGAAGCTAGTCCCGGGCATAGATTAGAAGCCAATGCCGCCCCGGTTCGTTTTCCACTAAAGAAAATATTGCGTTCATTACCGAGACACCGGTTTCAAAACAATACTCAGGTAAAATAATTAGGATTCAACAATTAAGAGAATATAGTATTTTCAAATTCTGGTACAGTCGAAGTTTTAAATATACGTTCCCAAGGCAATAAAGTTATGGTGATTATAGTGGTTCTCTATTGGATGGCATAAAATTATTTGTAATAATAGTGTTACGCATAATTGCTTTCGGCCGAAATAATGATGTGCATAATCATCTTTACGCATATATTATTACGCATAACATTAAAAAGCATAAATACAGTAAGCATAATTGCAAAAAGTCATAATAATTGATTGGCATCATTACAAAATGCATAACAGTAGGTATTGTCCTAAAAAATAGTCATATACTTAATGACGTGGTTTTTGATTTTAAATAAAATTCAATGTTTTTTTTTCATATCATAGAATAGCAAATTAAATATTCTTTGTTTTCATAGATATAAAAAAAATAACCTCGAAGGCTAAGGCGGGAGCTTGCTCCGCTTCGCTCCCGCCATAGCCTTCTAACCTAACCTATTCAAGTCGGTTCTGCCCAGAGAGGTCTTGCTCGCTCGCTTCGCTCGCTCGCTCACTCATATTTATATCATAACTATAGTATTTATTCATTTAGAAAACTAATATTATGGTTAATCACAGATATGACAAATAATTATTAGCCCAAACAATAATATGCATAATGTGTATTAGTCAAATACAAATTAGTCCAACTAATTTTATTCTAATAGCCTAATATGCTAAAAAAGGAGTATGCTAAAGTATTTTTATGCGACAGTACAATTATGCCAATACAAATTATACGAAAACAATTATGCGAAAAAATATTAGTCTAAAACACATTATGCGATCCAAGGGGATCCCGATTATAGTGTCTAGTACCTACCTATACATTTGGCGCGATGGCCGTGTAGTATATTAGTGTTTTTGAGTGTACAACGAAATGAGCAAATATTTGCGAAATATACACATTAGGCTCGAAATTATTTTTCTGTTCCTGAGTCTCAGTTTTTTTAATGTATTTGCATGATTAATACGCACCTATCGAACAAGTCTAGAGCCAAAAAACTACTGCGAGGAAACAGAACAGTTTCATTAATGGAGTCAATGTGCATCAGATCTGATGCAGTTGACGTGACTGTATCAAAACGTAAGTTCTTCAATTGCACTCGAACTGTCATTTTGCAGCTGCATTGCAATTCAAATGTGTGTGTAGAGGGAAATTATTACCTATTATTATTATTATTCTCAGTGATTTTCACATTTCCTTGCAGTTTTGAGAAAAAATATACTATGTAGCCTTGCAAGTGATTGATATGCAAATTTATTTTTTTCCACAGCCGTGAAGACATCGTAACTACGTTCGCTACTATATTAACGCATTGACAATGACCGCCGCTGCACCAAACAATGCCAGCGTAACTAGCGGAACTGACGTCAGCCTCGGTGCGACAGCCAAGTTTTTTTTAACGATGCGTCGGCAACGAACCAATTATTTTTAATGATAGCGTGAGAAACCCTGAATTTTCAGCGTTATTTTGATGATATTATAATAGAAGTAGGTTACACGCTTTTAAGGTGAGGTTTATCTATAGGTACTTAATATTATAAAGCTGACGAGTTTGTTTGTTTGTTTGCTTGCTTGCTTGAACGCGCTAATCTCAGGAACTACTGGTCCGATGTGAAAAATTCTTTCCGTGTTAGATAGCTCATTTATCGAGGAAGGCTATAGGCTATATTTAACTCGCATAAACCGAAGCGAAGCGAGGGCGAGTCGCTACTATTAAGTAAAATGAATTTCTGGGCAAATCTCTCTAGTTCCAAATTAAGCTATTCATAATATTTTCGATATCATTTTCAGGAGAATAACAATACAATGACAAAACTATTTGGCTCAGTGTACGTCGAGAAAAAAGAACAGAGCTATATATCTAACTGTTATGGCTCTGTTCTTACACTCGCCGTAAAATGAATTGCATGGCAATGCAATTGCATGGTAGTCCTCCATTCCAATTAAATGATTTTTAAAAGCGATTTGTATGTAAATTTATAGAAATTGGAATCGGAACCACAATCAGAATCAGATTGTTTTATTGCTATAACTGTTACACATTTATCACTTCAGACAAAAGATACAAGGCAAATGTTAAACAGAAACAAGTTAAGAGTCGTCAAACGTAGAAACAATTATTACAACATACATCTCGTGTAAGCAAAGCAATTTATGTTTGAGCGTAGATCTCTGTATTTATCAGTGTAATCTACGTTACGACACGTGTTTGTTACGTTAATATTAATGTTGTCAATTGAGTTGCATCACTGTTTTGTATTTACTTTTCGTTGGCAACACTGACATCATAAGTAATCCCAAATAGTTTAGTAGTTTATATTCAGAATTCTTGGCATAAGGTACAAGCATTATGATCACAACATAGTTCGTAAGTATCTAGTATATAGCATATATTTATGTCCGTATTGATATAAAACTAATTTCAGACTTTATCGTGTGTGACCAACCGCTATCAAAGACTAAGTAAGTCCTGATAATCGAGAACATCAAATCTCATTTCTGCCCTCCTAAATAAAAAAATCGCATGCGCAATTTGATAGCCACAGCAAATTTAACAAATTCTCTTGAGAAATAAGGTCACTAATCCATGCGCGGTTCTATGAGATACGTCCTTTTTTCCAAGGAGGGCGGATTTAATGATTCGTTCATTTTACGGAGAGTGTAAGCATATGTAACGAGGAACCGAGCTATAGCAGTTATATAGCTCTGTCCCTTTTTCTGGGTTATTCCCACCTGTTACCACCAATTTGTTACCACTGGTAAAAGCTGGGAATTTTTTACCCACCTGTTACCAGTGGTAACTACTAGGAATAAAAATTGCCAGCTAAGAGATTTGGTGGTACTTAATTACTGGGTTTTTTTTTCCCAGTAGTTACCACCAAATATTTTAGTGGTAACAAATGGGAAAAATATTCCCACTTGTTACCACCGAGTACTTAGGTGGGAAAAAAAAACCCAGATGTTACCAGTGGTCAAAAATTGGTGGTAACTTGTGGGAATAACATCTTTTTCTCACCGTAAACTGAGCCAAATAGCTTTGACATAGTAACTCTCCTGAAAATGGTGTCGAAAATATTAAAAAAAAATAAAGTGAGTTAGTTTGTTAGTTTTTCCTTCACGGATAAACCGCTGAACAGATTTTTATGAAATTGGAATGAAAATAGCTTAAGCTTATTTGTTCCTACATGGACGAAAACCGCGGCCAAAAGTTAGTAGATACATGGATACAAAAATATTGAAAATTGTATACCTAAGTAAAAAAATCGGCTAGGACGTGTGAAATTTGTGTGATTCCGATAATTTTAACAACTTGACCGAGATATGACCGACTATTTGGCAAAAACCATACAAAAACAAGTAAGTAGTTATTGAATAATGAAATTATTGCGAATTTAGGGAAATCTGTTTATGCGGAGAGTCTATAAGAGCGTCTAAAACTGTGGCATTTCATCATAACTAGAACAGTAAAAAACTAGAATCATCGTACCTTACACCGAAGTCTTCTAGACCTAAAATTATCCACTTCAATCCACAAAGTCAACACGAGAACCAAAATTCCGAGCGGCACTTTCTTAAAACAATCATCTAGAAAACTTTTCATTTATTAATCCCGCCAATTCACGACGTCCTCGATTCAAGAGATCGTGGAGTGTCTGGTGTGTGTTTTTGTTTTGATAGTGTTATGTTATGAGTATGCATGCTGAAAGGAAATATATGTTTTTAAATAAACAGATTTGGGTGCCAGTTGGCTGGCACGTCGGTAGGGCAGCCAGAAACGTTTACAACTGGATTATTTTGGAGAAAAGAGAGTGGGCGCGATATTGGTCAAGAAACTCGGGGATTCTAAAGATGTTTTTGAAGGTGATTTTCACGAGGCTTTAAAAATAGAATGTCTATGGCCTCTAGCTTTTTATTTAACGACTTCGTACGTGTAGACATTACGTTTCACGCTAATCCCCCCGTTCGTAATCGTTGGGGTTCGTTTTTTAAAAAGACTTTCTTACAGTCGCAGTTAGAGTCAGTGAATAACGATTAAGTCGTTATTTAGGGACAATAAAAAAAGGGATGACTGAGTGCGTGATAAATATAAATGGTGAATTAGTAGAACAAGTGAGCGAATTTGTGTACCTGGGAAGTGTGTTTACAAGAGATGGTAAGTGTGAAAAGGATATCGAGAGGAGGGTGAATGCGGGGAATCAAATTAATGGGGCCCTGTACTACTTTGTTTCACAAAAAGCCCGACTGGCTGTTCACAATGGAGTGCTGGCCCCTACCCTGATGTATAGTAGTGAATGTTGGGTGTGGCAGGTCAAGCATAAAAGTCGTGTAAATGCAGTTGAAATGCGCTCTTTGCGTAGTATGTGTGGTGTGAAACTGATTGATAGAGTAAGGAATGAAAAAGTCATAGAGAAATGTGGAATAAAAGAATATGTAGTGACTAAGGTTGAAAAGGGCATGCTTCGATGGTTCGGTCATTTGGAAAGGATGGATGAAAGAAGATTGACGAAAGAGATATACAGATCGAAAGTGAGTGGAAGGGTCGGAAGAGGCCGCCCTAGGCGTACTTTTTCAAGTCAAATCGGAGAAATACTGGAAAAGGGCCGAATCTTACCCGAAACCGACGTGCGTGCATGACTCGATGTATGAATGTGGAAGAAGCGAAAGAAATTTGTCAAGATCGTAGCAAATGGAAAGAAGTGGTCTCTGCCTACTCCTCTGGGAAACAGGCGTGATTTAATGTATGTATGTGTAAAAGAAAGGTACGATTCAATTGTTTCAAAAATGTCTCTTGAGTGCGACGGATGGATTAGTGCATCCTGTAGTCAAGAAAAATTCTAAGGTTAAGTGGATAAGGCTACGCATTTTCGTCTTTCACATAGATGTATAGTACTCATAGTACAAGCCTAGAGCTTACTTTAAGACTAGGTCAATATGTGTGAGATTGTACCGATATATATTTATTATCCGACTGCGTCAGAGAGTTATAATTTTGGAAAATAAGTGTCCCGAACAACTGCTTATCGTTAAACTGTGTAGTTACGCTTTATTTTTTAACCCGTGATAAATTAAAGAAATGATTTGGTGGTCTCAGAAGAGCTATAAATTGTTTAGAGCAAAGGTCAATTACTATTACAGTTAGAGTTCGTTTGTCTTCGTTCGCTAAGGCGTATCTTAGAATTATTTCAACAGTTTTTTTACGCATAGGAATAAATACACTATTCGGACGTGACGAAACATTATGCACGTAAAAATTAGAGAAGACTTGGAACAATTGAAAAAAAAGGTCAAGTGCATGTTAAGCAGAAAATCTAACAATAAAAGGCCTAGATTCATGTTTTTTTAATGGCATGTAGAAGGCAAACGAGCACCTGCCACCTGATTACACTAGACTGCAATCTTAAGACTGCAAATACGTACAGCTACCTAAATAACTACATTTTGTAAAATAGGTATCTAATAAACCCTGTGACCTTAACTATGTAGGTATTAAAGTTTAACGATATTTTATATTTATTATACTTAGTGAAACAGTAAATTGACGTTGACACTCTATTAATTTATTCACTCTATTTACGTTTACATTTAACACGGATATGCAATTATGCAATCGGTAGCATGACGGAGCCGGCGCAATCTTATCGATTATTAACACACTTACACTTTTAATCTAGATAATGATTAATTTAAAACCAAATCTACATATTTCATAATTTATATTTTTATGTTATATGCGATTCTTTAAAGCATTTCTAGCGAGTTCTATAAATCAAACAGCACGCTCAGTGACACAAAAGGAAGTGTTTTATTTTTTAAAGTAAGTAGGTACATAAACGTCCCTATAGATGGCAGCACAAGTGATAAGTATACATTGTTAATATAACTTTAACACCCCCACTATATCTAACAATGTGTTCACACACTTGTACACATAAACAATTTTATCTTCTTTAAACATGTTGAACACCTAATTTATTCAAAAAATTATAATGTTTAGCAGTACATAATCCCTTAGTTAAAAGGTCAGCGGGCATTTCAGCTGTAGGCAAATACTTCACTTTTACAATTCCATTACTTACACAATCTCTACAAAAGTGATATCTAATATCTATGTGTTTGGTTCTTTTGTGAAAAACTGGATTTGCAGTCAACTTTAATGCACTCTGATTATCATTAAAAAGGTCAATAGTGTACATTTTACTTGTTATCTCAAACTGTAAATTTCTTAAATAAACAGATTCTTTGCAAGCCTCGGTCAATGCCATGTATTCCGCTTCACTAGAAAGAGCAACAGTTTTCTGTTTCTTTACCTCCCACGAAATTACACAGCCAGATAATGTAAAACAAAAACCTGTGTATGACCTTCTGTCAATAACGTTAGCACCCCAGTCAGCATCAACAAATCCTTCTAAGGTTGATCTCCCATTAACAGTATACTTTAAGCCATAATGTTTTGTTTTTTTTAAATATCTTAATATTCGTTTAACATATGAACAATGTTCTTTAGTATGACAATTGTTAAATTGACTTAAAAACCCTACTGTAAATGCAATGTCAGGCCTAGTGAGCACAGCCAAATACATGAGACAACCTATTATTTGCTGATAAGGAAATTTACCTACAAAACTCTCATCTTTGGATACCTGTAACTTTGTCTCCATTGGAGTCTGAACTGTTTTGCACTGACTCATATTAAATTTTTGCAACAGTTGATCAATATAATCCCTTTGACTTAATGATATTGATTTCTCTGCTTTATTAATAGTTACATTAACACCAAGACATTTTTTAATTTCACCCAAGTCTTTAATTTTAAATTGATTAGCTAAAATATCTTTTAAATATTTGGTCTCTTTACCATCATTAGAAAAAATAAAGAAGTCATCGACATACAAGGTGACAATAGTTCTCAAATTTTCCTTATTTTTTAAATACATACATGGTTCTATTTTAGACCTAACATAGCCAACTTTCAATAAACATTCATCTACTTTCTTGTACCACGCTCTTGAGGATTGTTTAAGGCCATATATCGCCTTCTTTAATTTAAGAACTCTGCCAATTTGTTTTATTTCAGAATAACCCTCTGGTATCTGCATATAAATATTTTCCTCAAGAGTTCCGTTCAGGAAAGCAGTTGTTACATCAAGATGCGTTATATCAAGACCTAGTTGAACAGACAATGCAAATACGAGTAATAACCTCAGAGTAGTATGTCTCACTACAGGCGAAAATGTGTCCGTATAGTCTACACCTTTAATCTGCGAAAAACCTTTGGCTACTAAACGCGCACGAAATCGAACGTTATTCTCACTATCATATTTCTTGCGAAGCACCCACTTGCACTGTACAACTCTACCATCTTGAGGAGCATCATTCAACTCCCATGCATCATTGTCTTTGAAACTTTGTAACTCTTCATTCATAGCGTACTTCCACTGCTCCTTCTCTGGTCCATTTAAAGCTTCATGCAGAGACAAGCCAGCTGCGTCATCATAAGTCTCAATACCTAAGCACAAGTTTGAAAAACCGTACCAGTTTGGTTTCTTCCTTTCACGCACAGGTCTGGCCGTGCGGTCTATTCTTCCAATCTCCGGTATGCTGCTTGCATCTTCATAATCACTGGGAACATAGGTTTCATCATCTTCAAGAAGTGTTTCATCTGACATAAGACTAGTATCATCCAAGGCTTCTGTGTCATCTTGACTAGGTTAATGAGCTCTATGGTTAGCCAGCTTAACTTGACCTTTTGGATTCTTAAGCAAGTTCTAAATCAGATCCGTATTTTGATAGACCAGAGGCCCTTTCCAAGATGCATTACGCTAACTAGCGTTTCTATTCGTTTAGCTTTTAAACCAATCCCGTCACTGGTAGATCACGTGACTTTTCGTATCACGTCAACTACTAGTGACGGGATTGGCTTAAAAATGAAACGAATGCATTTCGGCAAGGGCCTCATTTCGACAACTCAATGCGCTAATTCTACAGTATGGGTAGCTAAAGTCAACCCTATCATATTGTGGCTGTTGGAATCGATATTGCGAGAAGTTCAAGGCTTGGAAAACGAATTAATGTTGTCGTATCAGTTACAGTAATATAGGTTTTACATGACAGTATGTGAGCACTTAGGCCCGTGTTAATAAACTAATGTCAACTCTAATGCTCGTCTCAAGATGCGTCAAAAATGACAGTGTTCTATGGTTTGACGTTTACTCCGACGTATCTTGTGACGGGCATCTCAGCCAAGATGAGTTTATTAATACAGCCCTTTTAAGTGTTAGCTTCGGGTTTGTACTTCTTTCTCACTCGCTCGTAATAATAGCGTATGAGAGCGAGTGAGAGACAAGTACAGAGCCGAACCTTTTAAGAGCTATCGTACAGGGGCTCTGTTCTACTCAGTAAAACCATATTGTTTTTGACTTGTTATCGTATTGTCAACGTAACGATAGCTCTTATTTACTTAACAGTAATGGCGGCAGAGTTAAAAACAATACGATAACATGTCAAACGAAATATGGATAACTCAGATTTGACCGACCATGTAAGTAGAGTAGATTTTTTTTTCTTATATAAAAATAGAATAGAAATTATAAGTATTGTGCTGTAGCTATTGCATTGTAAAAAGAATATAGAATGTTTATTGACCAAAGAGTAAACAAACCTTACACATATTTTAGCGAAACCTAAACTAGGTTAGCCAATCTTGCAACTACTCCGCTAAATTATGGATTTCCGTTTAACATTAAGTAGGTCCTTAACAATGCAGGTCTAGCTCTAGGCCCACGGACAAACGAGCTTTCTAGACACGCGATGTTTGCGAGGCAGTGTATGTATGTAAACTCTTGCACAAAAATAAAAATATTACAATATTGTGATTAAACAAATGTACTATCAGCCCATTATACGCCTGACGCACCATAGAATGGTGTCACAGTGACATAATAAAACAACTTGTATGACACTTGTTACAACTTGAATTATACCGTCACTGTGACACAGTTCTATGGTGGGTAAGGGTTCCATTGGGGTGGTAGTACAAAGGCGAACTACTACTAATACTACTAGGAGACTATAGGGGAGAGTTATTTGGTAGTAGAGTTCGATTTGTTGCAATAGGGAAAAACATCGCTGGCTTATTTAATAACTGGGATACACACACTGTAGAAGATCGCTTTGCCTTTGCGTCTGCACGTGTGGGTAAACATTTTCACAAAACAAATGACGCACCACACAAGTGGTGAAGTCCTGTATGCTATGTATGACCTCCCGCTGAATCCGAAACATTTTAACAGGAGACCTAAATTAGGGTTCCCATAAATAAAATTCTACAGTCTCCGATAAGCCTGAAAATAAGTATTTACTACTGTCAGCTACATCTATATTATACAGTTAATCTTCAATGTATTTTAGGTACTTGCGAGTTAATGAGTATCGTCGTTAAAGCATTTTTAATGACGTCAAAACGTGATTGATATGATAACCGATAAAATTGTTTCTGAACAAGTATTTGCAGTCGCAAAACGTTTCTTTACCTTTTGTACTGTATGACCTCAAATATACAAGGAAATCTGTCAAATAAAACAAAGAAACTTGGGCACGAATCACGATTACACCGGATAAGAACAAATACCTAATTAGAGAATAAATCGCAGAATTTTACGGACTTATGTATTGGATTTAAATCTCCACTTGGTTAAATGAAACGGACTGAAGTTTGAATAAGCATAAACAATATATTAATTTTATTGAGTTTTGTGTAGATTCATTAAATATTTTCATTCATCATTCAAATTAAATGTCAACAAACCGATTTAATTAATAAAAGCAAAACAGCAAGAAACAAAAAACGCCGGAATTTTGAAACAAACGGCAATCTATCTCTGGCTGTTATGGTAGGTGTAATTATTGTGTTTTCGAAACAAAATAGTGCGTAACCTTACGTAATTACTTAATTTAAAGTGACAGATATTTATTGGACGTAAAGAAACCATCAGTATTTGAATTATTTAACTTTTCAACTTTGATTTAAATTATTAGCAAAGTTACGTCACAGTAAAGGCTTGTAATGTTTCTGTTATACAATCAAATCTATTTCTATTTTCAACACGATCTTGTCTGAAACAACATTCACTCGATACAATAAATATCTATCACTTATTCAGATATAAAAATAACACGACTTACCATTTTAAATTTTTAAATCCACCGCGTTCGCGACGAAAATGTGTGACACCAGCGTCTGTTCTCCGCGAGCTATGCGGGACAACTGCGGCAGGGTGGATGGAAGCTCGGTCAAGGACATGGAAACTGTGCCAAACAGCCAATAAGCTACGACTGACAGCGCGGGAAACGCTGAAAAGCCCGCCTTACCGCCATGGCCCCGGTATAAGGAGTAAAGAGTATGTTATGTACTAGTTTAATTGTCTATGGGTTATTTTATTTTTTACTTTTTTTATCTACTTTCAAGCGCCTGAAGAGTTGGTCAATTTGATGGATGAAGAATTATAAGTGAACTTTTTAGGCGCTTTTCGTGGTAAGCTTGGGTAAAAAAAATTAAAAAAAAATGCCGCGGTGGAAAAGCCATCCATTGTATCTTAAGCAACATTTTTAAAAACAAGGAAGGGTTTCGTACAGTCGAGATCAAATTCAAATTCTAAATTCTTTATTCAACAAAAACACGTAAAGTATGATCTAACTAAGGGATCGAGCCTCCCTGTAAGCAAAATAAATGCCTGTGTTGGGAAAGTTATCATGTTCACACTTTTACACCTTAGATTTCTATGCAATAAGTTGCAAAAATGTATGTATATCTTTGTACTCGACTGTACCTGCTTGCAATTATCATGATCGGGCAAAAAAAATTTTTGTATGTGGCCCTTTATATTTTCAACTTAAATTTATTTTTATTGTTTGTTGTAGCGGCCATGGAAACAAAACACATAAGCATTACAAGTGTTTTGCTCTTACGGTTTAAGAGTGCGCCGAGCGTACGCCGGATGTACAGTGGCGCCCTCATTACTATTTTTTCGACGACGCGCTGGTCTAGTGGGTAGTGACCCTGCCTACGAAGCTAGCGGTCCTGGGTTCGAATCTCGGTAAGGGCAGATATTTGTGTGATGAGCGCGAATATTTGTTCCTGAGTCATGGATGTTGTCTAATGTATTTAAGTATATATTTCTCTATATAAGTATTTATATCGTTGTCTAGTACCCATAGTACAAGCCTAGAGCTTAGTTTGGGACTAGGTCAATTGGTGTGAGATGGTCCCCTTATATTTATTATTGTTTTCTAATAAACTAAAATATTTTCTTAAAATTGGTCGGTAGGTTATTGTAATACAAATGAAAACAAAACTTATAGGGTATATCACATAGTTTAATAACAATTCACCTTCGAGTTATCAGCTTAACGGAAAAAAGTGACACTTTTTTCCGTTAAGCTGACTACTCAAAGGGTAATTGTTATTAAAGTTTGTTACGTATCCCATAAATTGTTTTTACTTGCACTACAAAAACTTACACTGAAAAACCGAATGGGTTGATTTTACTAAATTTTATGGTTAAAATAGGACCTACACGTGAGTTTGGTTGAGTTAACCACTAAAAAGGTTGAAGTAACCTTTTCAATGTGTTGTTTTTACTAAGGTTAGGTGTTACCTCAACGAAACTCATGGGTAGGTCCTAAAATGTAGTCAAATCAAGCCATTCGGTTTTTCAGTGTATCGTCTGATTGCAAGGAAATTCTTTAGTTAATTAGAAATCACAATAAAGGTATAATGAGGGCGCCACTGGACGCACGACGTTTGCTCGGTGCAGTCTTAACTGCTGCACTCAGAGACGTCAATTAAATTAATGCTTCATTAAAGTTGCTGCTGTCACTTTCCTTGCTATAGTTTAACTACTAGAGTTAGGTTAGACTAGAACCATCTTTTCACTGTTATTTTATTCAATGCAAGTTCTTGATCAAAGTTACAAGTTGTTCCACAAAACTGCCCTGGATTTGCGAACCAAAATCAACGATAAGATAATTTACAAAAAAATTAATAATTGGACGGAGGTTTTTAGAATGACAGCCAGCCATCTACAGATGTAGTGAATAATCCTTTCCCATCGTTTTTTGTCGGGTATCTCGTATTTATCTTGCTTTCTCAATTAGCTTCAGGACCCGTCCATAAGCCAACTGAGAAAGTAAGACAATTACGAACTTATGCGACAAAAAACGATAGGAAAAGATTATTCAATACATCTGTAGGTACCAACATTCGTCTTCACTGAGGATCGAATTGCCACCATTATTAATGTCACTTGTTTGCTGGTTTTTTGCTGTTACGAAAGTAGGATTGTTTATAATAACATTAATAACTATTACAATAAATAAAATGTTTCTGTATTTGTTCAAATTTATTTTTTATTGCATTATTTTAATATCTATAGTCTATAGATATTTTACAGGTTGCTCTAGTAGCATTGCAGGTTATATCTCTACGGGTTCTGAACCCATCTTAGAGTACTTATGATATGTGTGAAGATAAAGTAGTGTATGCAACTATACATAATTTGGCCGACGCTCGTTTCATAAAACCACACTCGTGCTTTAAGGCCTCTCATTATGCATCAGTTGCATAAACTACTATTGTGGCACTACTGTAGGTAACTTAATTTGGAATGAAATAAAATTTTACATAGCACTCGTACCTACAGAAGAGAGCCTTCTGGATAAAACTTATTTAAAGATATGTGTTATACATATGTAATGAATAGGTACTAATGATTTGAATTCGATCTTAATAGGCAAACATCGCATCTATAAGGCACCGATCAAAAATTCGTTATTTACTTCCATTCTTGATATTTGTATAGTTAATTAAATTGATTGTTTTGCAGTTTGACATATTACGTGAATTAACTGTGTTCCTACATTTCTCACCACTCTCCTACTGACACGTGAAAAACTATTAACCCGGAAAATGTATTCCATTTAAAAAAGGTGCTATTTAAAGTGACCATGTCTGTACTTGACTGAACTACAAACATACTTATAACTTAACCATCACACTTTCAGTTTTATTTAACTCTTACGTTCGCGTGTTTGCTAGCGTCCATCAAACTGAATCGAACATCGCCCGCGGGGGTGGAAGCTAATTCAGGTGGGGGGCGAGGGGCCCTTCTTCATGTAGTACAATTATATACTCTGTGACTAGGTATTCTTTCTTTTCATTCCTTATTATTTATTATAAAGCGTATTTTACTTAAAAAGTGAACTAATCATTTACTGTCTAGGCTGCTATAAAACTATACCAATATGGACCGGTTTGTTTTTAAGTTAATAATTCAGAATAAAAGTTAAAAATAAGTTATTCATAAATTAGCTACTTACGTACTTAAATTAGGCACATATAACCAGAATATAATTATACTTTAATAATGTTCACAAATAGGTGAAGAATAAAAAACATACAATAATATCATCCTTAAATGAAGTTAGTAAGTACATAATTTTATTAAGTGCGGCCATTTTGAACATCGTAATAACTCATTCAAAACATCGTAAGAAATTGGGTACATTTCTTACGATCGATCTCTTATTAAATAATAAAAAAAGTTTGTGTTTATTTACGCTACAAAGCATTAAAAAATGATAAATACGATTATTATAATGATATGATTGTAATGATGATTTTTATAATTTTAATGATGTATTTAACCCTAAACCTACAACTAAATTTGGTTATTAAACTTAGGTTTATTATTTTTAGTACTTTAAACTACTAGTTACTAAAAACTAAACCTGCTCAAAGGCACTTGGTGTGCGTTTTACTTATAATTAAGGATCAAATAATATTTTTTTTCTTAAATTATCCAACATTTTTCATTATTACAACTGATCTTAATTCTTAAGCTTTGGTCCCTCGACAATTTCACTTGGGATATATGTATAGGTACGTAGCGTAGGTACATACTTTTGTGTCTATATTTTTAAATATAATTTTTTGTTAAGCTCTTTATAATTTTGATTTCGTTATTTATTGGACTTCTTGGCTTTTACTTCAACTTAAAAAAACATTTTAATGAAATGATCCCATATTAGTACTTAATTAAAACGGTGGTTAACTAAATTAGGTGTATGCTTATATTGAAAAATAAGTATATTAAGGACTAGTATTCATAAATGACACTTAATACCTATACGAGTAGTTAACATTTCCCGTGGTGAACAGTAAATATCTGTATAAAAGTGACCAACTCAACTCAACTCAATTTAATCTACTGTGGCAGTCCTATGATGGAACAGGGTTAAATGAATCCGGTTGTACGGTCACGAGCGTTAATTTGGGACCCATTTCAAGAAAAACATGCTTGAAGTCGTCAATTTCATTAGAGATGTCAAGTCATTTGTAAATTTTAGGAGACTCAACCTTATTGTTGTAGGATGTCAAGATGTCTTAGGACCTGAGGTGGGTACCAAATATAATCTCGTGACTGTACTTAACATCAGTTTTAGACAACAAATTCCTGCATAAAATCTTAATTTATACCAGTGTTTACATGTGCTGTATTCTAAGAATCTTTTTTACCCAAAAAGACTTATACAAGTTATTATCTAATTATAAACTACTGTTAATTGGTTATGTGGCACGATAAGAACGAGCCTATTAACGTTCAGTGTTAATCTTACATACTTATAACTAAACTAAAAAGTATCAAATAAAGCCCGGACCACACCTAACGCGGAGCGTGCGCGTAATTTTAGTTTTAACTTAAATGGGTGCTTCCTCTAAATTTAATTGCTCGAATGCTTGGACAATTGAATGTATAGTCAGCACCAGAAGCAGTTATGCAACCGAGGTCAAAATGATCTGCACTCGACTCTATTGTCAAGAGAATACGTCGTGTCTAGATCTTACTTTTGATGCTGACTGTACTAAAGAATATGTGATGACGACAGGGTTTCTAATTTCGTGCATTAAACGTGTGTAACTAATTTTTTTTACTAAGTATTAAATGTACTTGATCCTAGTTATAGTATACATACATACATACATTAAATCACGCCTGTTTCCCAGAGGGGTAGGTAGAGACCACTTCTTTCCATTTGCTACGATCTTGACAAATTTCTTTCGCTTTTTCCACATTCATACATCGAGTCATGCACGCATGTCGGTTTCGGGTACTTAAGATTCGGCCCTTTTCCAGAATTTCTCCGATTTGACTCGAAAAAGTACGTCTAGGGAGGCCCCTTCCGACCCGTCCACTCACTTTCGATCTGTATATCTCTTTCGTCAATCTTCTTTCATCCATCCTTTCCAAATGACCGAACCATCGAAGCATGCCCTTTTCAATCTTAGTCAATACATCTTCTTTTATTCCACATTTCTCTCTGACTTTTTCATTCCTTACTCTATCAATCAGTTTCACACCACACATACTACGCAAAGAGCGCATTTCAACTGCATTTACACGACTTTTATGCTTGTCCTGCCACACCCAACATTCACTACCATACATCAGGGTAGGGGCCAGCACTCCATTGTGAACAGCCAGTCGGGCTTTATGTGAAATGCCCTGTCTGCTCACAAAGGAGTACAGGGCCCCATTAATTTGATTCCCCGCATTCACCCTCCTCTCGATATCCTTCTCACACTTACCATCTCTTGTAAACACACTTCCCAGGTACACAAATTCGCTCACTTGTTCTACTAATTCACCATTTATATTTATCACGCACTCAGTCATCTCCTTGTCCTTCTCTATCACCATGACCTTGGTCTTGGCAACGTTTACTCTCATCCCCTTTCGCTTAAATCCCTCATTCATCACTGTCACCATCTCCTGCAACTCAAGTATCGATGAGGCAAGTATAACTTGATCATCAGCATATAAGAGGCATTTGATTAGCAACTCTTGCATACGCAAACCCTTATCATACTCTTTCAAATCTCGCATACAACTGTCCATGAATAAATTGAACAGCCACGGTGAGGCAACACAGCCCTGTCTAACACCTTTAGAGATATTAAACCAGGCCGAGTATGCCCCATTGATCCTGACACAGGCTCTGGAGCCCTCATAAAGGGACCTCAAAGCCTGCACCAGGTTGCTGCTCACTCCATACATAGACAGCACCGTCCACAACTCCTTTCTATCTACCCTATCATAGGCCTTTTCCAGGTCCACAAAAGCACAGAAAACTTTTTGGTTGACAGCCAAGAACTTTTCTGTGATGGACCGTAGTGAAAAGATCTGATCCGTACATCCCATTCCCTTTCGAAATCCCGCTACGTAATTAATGTTTAAGATATCCTGAAAACATAATGGTTTCATCAGCAAATAGCGTTTGAGGAAATGAAATTCTATGAAATAATGCAAGCGATGATGTGACAATCGACAAAGATGGGTGACTATGTCAATTATTATTATTAAAGAACGACATGTCACAAAAATAAAATCTATATCTGGGTCATTATTTGGGCGTTTGTTCCGAATCACTTTCGTAGTCACATTGTTGTAGAAGTGGCTGCAGATTTCGATTTAGTTTCTGGTTAGGTATCTAAATTCACTGGACATCTAAGTAACAAATATCCAAAAACGGCATCAAAATAAACGCCCAATTCTTTAAAAATATGTCCACAAAAGTGAGGCGGTTGAAACGCTCGAATAATAACCCATCTGAGTGTACAACTAAAGCCTTTTCATAAACCTCGCGTACCAGTGGCCTCAATATTACTCCAATAAGAACGCGCTCGCCCCGCATCGTGTGTGGCAGGCTTTATGACAATTGTGAACCTGAAATTTTCCATACAAAATGCAATAACGTTGCTCTCCCCTTAAACCTGGTCCGATATTTATGATTTTTCAGTATGTTGTAGATATTATGAAAAACAAGAAAGTATTCCTTGGAAAGAAAAAAATAAGAAAACAAAACGGCAACGTCCAAACCTTGCTTTTCATAATAGCCACAACATATTCAAAGATGTTGAAAAACGTTATTCCCGAAGTGAAATTTGTATGGTTTTTTTTGACAGCTACACAATTTAATCGTCGGTTCACAATCTTCAGACGCTTATCTTACACATGCACTCCGTGCTTTCACATTATTAAGTAAACCGTTAAAAATCTTACTAATTTAAACTAAACCTTGTATTAGACACTACATACAAGATATTCGGCACATCACTTCTTGCGAGTTCAGCTCTGGTATTTTATACCTTATTTCCTATCACGTACCGTAAAATGTGCCTACTTTGCTCCCCCCTGGGTAATTATGCTCCATGGTTATATTGAGGTTATCTGTATTATAAATCATTCTATTGCTTTCATTTACTTCGTAGCTGGATGTATACATCGATTCTTTTAAGCAAATTTGTCATCAACCTTGACTTATAAGGTAACAAACGAAATAGTCACTATGGAGCATAGTTACCCATGGGGGAGCAAAGTAGGCACATTTTACGGTAGGTATGTTTTTAATTGTCTACATATGGGTGTTCAGGGTCATCGCTTCGGTGCCTTGTTCGTAAAGTCTTTTTACGTCGTCGTGGGCTAATTGGGACACCGTGGGTATTTTGGACACGTTGTTCATCATTGGTTTTACCTGTGAAGTAAAAGATGGTTAAACGTTTAATTTTCATATTGTTATACATATTTGGTTGAAAGAAAAAGGAAATATAAGTTCAGGCTGCACCAATCTAGATGATAATAAAGAATACAATACAAAATCCAAGTCATTTACACATTAGGAATTAATATCAAAGCAAGTACAATTTTGTGTAAACTCAGTCAGATTTGAATTAATTTATTGTATATATTATGTAACATTTACAAATGTATCTTTTTTAACCGAGCAACGTGATATTGTTAAAAATATTTTTCTACATGAAATAAAACAAACTATTACTATCGGTCCTAATATTTGACTAGTAGCTATACTGAAGCCTTTATGGACGCTTATATGGACGCTTGGTATTGTTTTTTGGTAAAAACGAACATTCCACTTCAGCTCCTGAACTATTGGACCAACTTTATACCTAATTCGTTTTTGTTTCCACCTTATCATTAGCCGTCCTACTAGTAGTAGTTCGCTCCAGCACCCAACATCTAGTGTCCTACCTCATTGTTAGCCGTTTTACTGCTATCAATTCGCCCCAGCGCCCTTTAATATACCTTATCATTGGCCGTCCTACTAGTAGTAATTTGCCCCAGCAACCAACTCCTAGTATTCTACCTTACTTTTAGCCGTCATACAACTAGTAATTCGCTCCAGCATCCTTTTTCCTAGTCTCCTACCTTATCATTGGCCGTCCTACTAGTAGTAGTTCGCCCCAGCACCCAACTCCAAGTGTCCTACCTTATCATTGGCCGTCCTACTAGTAGTAGTTCGCCCCAGCACCCAACTCCAAGTGTCCTACCTTATTATTGGCCGTCCTACTACTAGTAATTCGCCCCAGCTTCCAATCTCCTACCTTATTGTTAGCCATCCCAATGTACCCATTGGTGACGGCACCGTTGGAGACAGCTCCGTTGTGCATGACTCCGTTACGCATCGCTCCATTGGCGGCCCCGTTGGCCATCCCGCCCCCCATGCGCGACATGGCGTGCGCGAATTGCTGCATTGATGACATGCCTGCGGAAAAACAGTATTAAGTTTGTGTCTATAGACACGTCAACGTAAATGTCAAGTCATAGAAAACTGTCATTACTGACGCTTTTTTAGACAAGAATCTCACTTAAGGTCAGTTTATTAGGATTCCGTACCCAAAGGGTGCCTACGGAACCCTAATACTAAGCCTCCGTTGTCCGCCCATCAGTCCGTCTGTTTGTTAGCGGGCTGTATTTTATGAAGAAAATAATAATTACAAAATCAAGTGGGCATACAAAAATGAATGGTACGGAACCCTTCACGGGCGAGTCCGACTTGCACTTAGCCGATTTTTAATACGGCCTAACTAGTAGCATACGAGAGTGGACTAGGATTGTAAGCGCATCCATACTTTCCCACCTTGCAAAAGACAGATAGTTTCCAGGAACTGATAGCCGACCCGCACTAGTTACAAAGGCACTTGAAGAAGAAGACGTATTATCTGCAGCGTGGGCTGGTCGGGCTGGGCGGCCTTCTTCATCTCGTCTCTCTCAATGCGTGTGATCTCTGCTTCACCGGACTCTCCGTATCGACATCCACTAGTTCCTAGCTTAAGTTAGTAGACAGAACAGTCTGCAACATGAGCTGGTCAGGTAGGTTGGGTAGGGTGACGAGCTGCTCGGGCTTCTCCATTTCATCAGCCACCACGCGCGTGAACTCCACCTAGACATCAGGGGAGCACGTGTCACCGTACACCTGTTCCTAAAAATATAGTGCTTCTACATACTCATCGAATGGCATGGAAAGTAGCGAGTAAAGGAGGCAGAGACCTAGTGAGGCAACATTACACGTCATGCTCCTTGTCATGCCCATGGCTACCAGTTTTGTCGTTTTTTTGGTTCAAGTCCTTGGACCCAGTGCAGAGTATCGCGGTCAATTGCGCGAGTAGAGCATTATGGCAGCATGAGGACCAGACCGATGAGCATAGTATGGCAGGGCTATTAGGTAGTAGAGTCTACTACTAAGTAGACTGATCTGTATGCGACGTGGGCTGGTCGACCACCACGCGCGTGACCTTCGCCTAAATGTACGAGGAGTACGTGTCACCGTTCATCTGTTCCTAACCTTACGTAATAGACCGACCTGTCTGCGTCGTGGGCTGGTCAGGTGGGTCGGGTAGCGCGGCTAGCTGCTCGGCCTTCTCCATCTCGTCGGCCACTACGCGGGTGAAATGCTCTTGGACCTCCGGCAAGTTTGAGTCGCCATCCACCTGCCATACAGAAATAATGAAGAGCTAGAAGCAAACCCTTATAAAACTTTTAGTAAATTGTAAAATCAAGAGTCAACCAAGTGAGGTTCTAGATACATCTAAGCATTAAAAAGGTACGGATTATAGATGCAACCGCTATCACTCCATGTAGCACTCATGAAACTGTGACTCACGACGACAAGCCGGTGCTGTTCGTCCAGGGTTTGGAGCATGGGCAGGGTAAGCTCACGGAACACCTCTAGCCGGCGGCGGAAGGCCGCCACGGTGCCGTCTCGCCGCCCGCGCCCCAGCTGCAGCTTGGAGCTGTCCAGTAGCACTATGCGTGGTGACACGCGGAACTGGAACATACAGACATATTTGTTTGATGGCGGAGGGTAAGTATACAGGTAACCTGATAGTAAGTGGGCTTCCGGACCTATAGACATTGACAATCTGAAGATCGAAAATGCGTTGTCAACCCTGAGAGCATTAAATACCCCCCTACACTAGAACACAACAACATATATTTGTGGAAATTGGGAAGATGTCTTTTTGAGTGAGTGAAAATGTTGCCGTGGAACGTTGTTGCAATAGTACAGTTGTTGATACCTTATAAAATAAACGTTATTGCAATGACGCCACATATATTTTTTTTACATTATCATTATCCAAATGGTAAACGAGGATGTTTCTCTTATAAAGCTAGCTGTGCTACGTCTTCCGGGACGTTGTTACTAAAAAAAGTTTCTTGTCGTTATCATTTCAGCTTGAAGACGTCCATTGCTGGAAATAATAGGCCTTTCTCAGAATTTCTTAGATGCACATAAATCCCAACCAACAGATAATCATCCAACGACTCCACTATTCCCCTCACCTCATTCTGAAACAGCTCGATCTGCTCCACATCCCTCGGGTACCCGTCCAACAGCAAGCCATGCCCGCGCACGGCATCGGCGACGGCGGTGCGAACGAGCTGCAAGACTAGCTCATTCGGGACCAGCTCCCCGTTGCTTACGGCTGAGCGGGCCAGCGCGCCATCTGAGGCTGGGCCGCCGCCGGTGTCGGCTAGCGCGCGGAGCCGTTGGCCGAGGCTGCAAGGAAAGCAAAAATTATATTTAGGTTATCTTGAGTATTGAATTGGCGCAAAATTGTTTAGCATGCCACTATAAGCCTGCCAGTCATGCCAGGTCGATGTTTTAGCACCGCAAAACACCTGCCTAGTTACATCCGCCTCACCTGTATGAATAGGGCCAGTCGTTCGTGTATGAGAGACACACGTCATGTATGGGAGATGCTGCCCAAGAAAAAATGTCTCTTAGTCGTTACAAAAACTGCTTCCCTTCTCATTTAATTGGATTAAAAATTGTACTTCTTTGCTCACATTATAACATAAAACATTTATTGCCTAGAAAACATTAAATAAAATATTTTGTGATTAGAATTTCTGGCCACGGCACCAAAATTTTCAATTTTCTTAAAATTAGTTTTAGTTAGAACAGTTGTGATATACTGGCCCCATTTCAAACCTCGATCAAAGTTATTTCCAAAATATTCTCAATTATAACAATAACTTACCTAACGTGCGTCCAACCCGGACGCATTGACACGCAGCGTTGACACAGCGGCTCCTTGTTGCTGCCAGGTCCACCGACCACCCACAAGATGGCGGGCTTGGTCGTCGCGCCCCGCACCCTTATCACCTGGGGCTGAAACACAAATACAAAATATATACACTCAAAAAAGATAAAAAAAACTTAAATATAATGGCGACCCCTATTCTCGAGAACCGATAGTAGGCACAAAACAGATAGCCACAGAAGTCAATCTACATACAAAATGCGCTCGAGCAACGCACACATAGACACTGCTCACGGACACGATATCTCGGACCGGTTGAGACCAGTGCGAGCGCGAGTGCCATCCGCTTGAGACACGCGTCTGTGAACTTTTTTGTGCAATAATAGCAACAAATGAAAAGTTATTATTACTGTTCAGTGGATGTTTGTTTTAATTCAACAATAAACGGAGAATTATATTTTTTTATGCTACCAGTGGTTTCAAAGAGTTAAGTAGGTATCTGTTTGTATTTCGATGGTTATAGAACCATTTCAATTAAACTAGCTCAGATTTTTAATTTAACTTATTTTTTGAAAATTTCGTGATTATTTCAGCTGCCCAAATTTAGTAATCCTTCCATCCATTCACGAGATACCGCCCATTGACATACAAACGGACAGCGGAGGTTTAGTGTTAGGGTTCCGTTGATACCTTTTACGGAACCTTAAATACATACTTTGGCACTTGTTTCATTTGTGAAAGATTGTCCTAGCATATTTAATTATCATTATGACTACTCATTTATTTAAATAAATCAATCAATATCAAGAGACAATTTCACACAATTACCTATACTTCAGTTTTTTTAGAATTAGAAACCACAATAACATTATATTGCGTCTGTTCAACTATTTATTACCTAGCAATAGTACAGTACAATAGTCGCAAAACAAAATTGTTTTAATGTCACTTTATTTGATTATTACTCCAGTAGGTACAAATTGGAGATTACAGTTCACGAGCCGCAATATAATGTTGTCGTGGATTCTAATTTAAAAAAAACTGAATTATAGCTCCAAACTAAGCTCTAGGCTTGTACTACGGTACTAGACAACGATAAACATATTTATATAGAGGACATACATACATACCTACTAATATACATACATGCTCAAAGAAAACATCCAAGACTCAGAAAAAAAATACGCTCATCACCATAGCTCGGACTGGTCAATGGTCATAGCAAAAACAGATATAGAAAAAGAACAATATTCAATAGAGTCGTAATACCTAAGATTATGATTATCTAAAGCGGACATTATCGTAATTTAACTTTTTTTTAGTTGCATATCTGTCATACTTTTGTCAAAGTGGCATTCTTGAAACAGTTTTGTGATTGTTAAAATCAGTAAAATTACTTACTTATGGTTTTTAAAATTTCTAAATATTATAACCTCCTAAGGCCCACCATATAAAGAAATGGAATATGTATCTACAATTAATGGAATAAAATCAAATCCCCCGTGTGGTTGCCGGATTAGAATAGTGCCACTCCAAGTCTTCCCGTGGATGTCGTAAAAGCCGACTAAGGTAATAAAGGCGTGTAGTACTGTTAGGCGATGGGCTTGCAACCTGTCAAAATGTGGTTACAGAATTATCAAAAAGTTTTTATAGTTGTTGGAAATTCTGTAGCTCTGCCTACCCCACTATGGGAATAAAGGCGTGAGTTTATGTATGTATGTATGTGAATAAAATCAATTTTCTAATTTGATCATTAGTCATAAAAATAAAAGAAATTGCACTTTACTACCTTGACACTAGATCATTATTTCAATGGCCGTATTATGTAGGTACTATTATTAGTATAAGGAACCTCAGGAGGTTAAATTATGGTGAAATTAGAAATGATTAATAAGTGGATTAAGATCTTACCCAAGCTCTCTTATAATAAAAATGTCCGTGAAATTTTGTGTAAAGCATGTGACATTCGTATTAAACAGTTAGAGAAAGATAATATTAAAAAATAATGTTTATGAAAGTACCTTCACAAACCGTTATAAATCTAACTGAAAAATGTAATGATCGAATGATATAATAATACGACTCCATTAATCTTGTTCTATTACCGTATTGCGATTGTTTTGCTATGACCTGTACGAGCTATGCTTATCACACAAATATCTGCCCTTACCGCTAGCTAGCTTCATGGGCAGGGTCCTTACCAACTAGGCTACTAGAGTTTCAAACAAAATAGTCCACCCTTGACTTGTTCTTCAGATTTGGGAAAAAATCCGCACGCTCGTTGTAATCATCATTCTGAACAATAAAAATTAGTAGTCCCGATATGTCCCCAAAAATATGTATGGAATTGTCCGTTTTGTTACCAAGAAACTTATTGGATTTTGATAACAAAACGGAACAATTCCTTACACATTTTTGGGGACATATCGGGAGTACTACTTTTTCTTGTTCAGAATGATGATTCCAACTAACAACGTGCATTTTTTTTCCCAAATCTGAAGACAAAGGTGTGCAATTTTTTTGAAACTCCCCAGAATTTAAGGTACTACATGTTAATTTTGTAAATGGAAACAGCTTGTACGTTACAAGATGTTTCCCTCACCTACGCCGCGTACAAAGAAGTGATAAATGGACGCTATTGTTACACTGTTTTCAATAAATGGGGTAACTTCACGCCACTGTTGTAAATTAGGGCAGTGAGAAAACGGTTGGCTTTTTACTTTTACACGCGTCGATTTTAAAATACGCGGTACAATCAAAACGATGAAAATACTCCACTAAGCTCTTATACTTCACCTACTTTACCTACGGCCAAACAGCAGTGTTCGCATACAAGCCATCGCCACAAGACAACCGGTGGAATAACTAGCACAGAGGCATTCAATCTTAGTCCTCAGGGCGTGCAACGCATATGTGGTCTTAGAATTGCGCTCTTGGGATTACAGTCCCGAGAATGCAAACTATGGGTCATGGATCCCACTTACCATCAGGTGGCTTATGAGTTCGTTTGCCTTCTAAATTACATAAAAGAGTAAGGCAAGAGAAAATAAATTTAAATAACAACAGACGAGATGTTCAGGTTCATAAGATTCAGAGCGCCATGAGAGCCATGTCGGATAGTCGAGGGTCCAGCCAGCTCAGTTTTTCCCCTTCCGTAATCACAAGTCACACCTTTTATTTACATACATTCATACTATACCTTCACGCCTGCAATCCCAGAATGGGGTAGGCACCAACGCTAAAAACATTTTGATAATTCTGTAACCGCATTTTGCACAATTTGGCTCATATGTTTACCAGCGTATTAGTGACAGTTTGCAAGCCCATCGCTTAACAGTACTACAAACCTTTATTCCCGTAAATCGCGGATGGTAGCTGGTGTAATATCTCTGCAAAAATCATAGTTTGTCGACTGCCAGCATGGAAATGTAAGATAGTTGTTGCCAGTCTCACTCGGAACTAATCCCTTGATGTTACTTCGACATCCACGGGAAGACATGGAGTGCGACTATTCTAACTTGGCAACCACACGTGGCACCACCTATTATTTATTGACTGTTAACGACTTCCAGCAGACATCGGCACCTAAACATCGATAGCTACCATCGAAACCGTAAAGAAACATTATTAGGTCAAGGCGCGACCTCGGCTGATAGCACGCATCTTTGTTACCGTACTATGTACAGCCATTAAATATTGAAGCATACAAGGTGGTCAAAAACATCTAAACATGATCTTACGGCTTTTATTATAGGTAGATATTTGAGTACGTTATTGGTCCTGATTTATTGAGCATATTTGTGTGATGAGCGCGATTACAGTACCTATTTGTCCCCAGAGACCGAAAACCCTTTCATTTGATTAACCCTATCGATAGGCTAACCCCATCATTTGGTTACACGATGGTTAAACGATGATTGAGATTTGAGATTGAGTTACCGTAACGTTAGGGCGAACCCCTTTGAATTAGTTTACTGTATCCATATAGCTTACCGAATTCATTAGGGTTTCGATAGTTTAATATTTAAGCATTGACTGGGTATTACCCCATTGATCACCTCTCTATTTTTTGCGGATTAGGGCGAATTCGGCAGTCTTCGTTAAGGGGCTACTTCCTACCGTTACCCTATCAATTGTTAGGTAATGCAATGATAAGTACCGTTCGATTAGGTTTGAATAGGGTAACAGACGATAGGGTATTGGAATAGGGTTAGCGCTTAGTCGAATTAATTGTATAGTTTCATTTCATTGGACTAAGTCGACGGTAAGCTTAGCGCATCATTGGGGTTTGTAAAAACAAGCCTATCAAATACCATATAGAAAACCCCTTTCGCGCTAAGGGGTTCCGATCCCTGTTTGTCCTTGAGTTTTGGATGTTTTCTATTTACATATTAAATAGTAGTATAAAATATTCAATATAAATAGAGAGAGAAAAAGTATCATGCATAAATAATATGAGTTTAATTTTGTCGCATAAAATCTAGGTAATCAACAATAAAATTAATCAGTAATATTATAGCGATAGATAGGCTAAGAGAGCCACTGCATGTCTTCACGTCGGAGTCGTAAGAGGCGACTAAGGGTATAAAGGCTTGTAGTATTACATCTTAGCCTGTTTGTGCAAAATGTGGTTACAGAATTAGCAACAAGATTTAAGAGTAGTAATTATGCCTACCCCGCCCGGGGAATAAAGGCGTGAGTGTATGTGTGTGTCACAATATACCAGAGGTCTTTGTTGGTTTTATAAATTGGGGTAGTTTATTATAAATTCTAATGGGCGTTAAAAAGGCGCCGAAAGAGCGGAGAAGTCGGCATTAAGTACTGACTAATTTAACCCTTTTTACAGTGTATTCAGAGTAATTCATATTCGAAAATCTAAAACAAATACTCGCGCTAATATTTGGCGTTACAGAGACTCAAACTCGGGACCACTAGCTTTGGTAGACAAGGTCACTAATACCAACTAGGCCAACCCCGTCGTCACGTCAAAAATCACGATATCAACCAATCACAGGCGATATCACGTCATCTACAACTGCTTTGATTGGTGAGCGCACATGGACGGCTATAAAAGACACGTTTCATACGAATTAAGTTAATTGATCGTAACAACTTGTTTGCTTATGCACGTAAAAATAAAGCATGCATTATCCAACACTTACTTATGATACTTTTGACAAAACCCAAGCAAGATATGCACACACACAGAAGATTTTGCTGTTTTCAAGTAGATTAAAGTATTAAATGCATTAATAAAAATAATAAAAAAATGTTAGGAACAAGTTGACCGCGTTTAAATATGAAATTGGCAACATGATCCATTTTTTCAGCCAACATTTGATGCTTAATAATTCCACCTTTCACCGAGTCAATCTTTTTTGCCAAGCCACACTCGGTGACCGATGAAACTATAACATTTTCATTAAGTAGCATTGGGAAAAAAAACTCTAATATTTTTTTGTCAAACCATAAATTACAATAAAGTCACATTAGGCAAACACAACATAATTATTTAATCACAGAAGAAGAATAAGAGAAAGCTACAAATCCAAAGATAACTTCACATCGCACCACAGCCACAAACAATAGTACAAAACACTCAGAACTGACATAGAACTAACGTCGAATGCTCAAAGAAGATTGAGAAAGCTGCAGCTGCTGAACGCAAATAGCTTGAAAAAAACAAATCGCACATCTAAAGCGACAATACCGAGACTAACCTTTGGGCTGGCAACTCTATGCACGACTCCGTTAGCAATCGGTGCTACCGGTGGCGCTTTAGCTGCAACCTTCTCCACTCTATGGGCGCCTGGTACCGGCATCAAGCCCTGATCAGCCATCAAACCAAGTAAATTCCATGTAAAACCCAGTTGTGTTTAAATTTTCATGTTACGAAGGGTACCAATTAAAATATTCTAAGAAAGGAGATCATTTCGGGGCAAATGCTATGTAAAAAGTCAAAGGATTTGATTGACCGATGTCAATGTTATACGGTTGAGTGGTTTCTTAAAGCGACATGCAATTTTACAAAATCATTATTCAATTTTTTTATAACGTAATTTGGCCACATAGGGGCTTTTTTACACGTGTCGGTAATATGGGGTGAATCTATTAGCGCTCCGGACAAGACCATCGTTGCAGAGAAGAAACGCCGCAAGAAACACCAGCAGCAGGCCATTTTTTCAATAATAAAATACAATAATTATTACGGCTTCATTGTGCTGTGACTAAACCTAATTAACAAAACCGAGAAACCAGTATATATTACCGTTTGGTATTCAAACACCGTAGGACCTTATGATGAGTCACGTTCGTAGACAGTTTTGCATCTTCCAACTGTTACGCTCCTAGTACATCAACAAGTATTTTGCGCATTGCAAAGCCGTCGTAAATTTTGTAATTTTGTAAATAAAACTAACCTTAGGACTAACAATCCTCTCGACATCCCCGTTCCCAGCCACGTTCAAGACTTCAGCAACGACCCTCTCTGGTCTCTGTACGCCTGGTACCGGAGCTGGCTCGACACCCACGATTTCACCCGGGATTCCTCCGGCTCCAACCCCCACGCCACTGACGCCGTTCATGGTGGACTGGTCTTCCACTGAGCCAAGGATCTGGAGGACCCCAGCGCGGAAATCTTTGTAGACTTCTTCGGGATTCCGTTCGCCGTTCACCTATGAAGAAAAAATTTACGTCATTATCGATATCAGCTGTCAGCTGAATAATTATTGTGAATAAATAAATATTGTCATTTATGAGTAGGCACAAGCCCTACGAGTATTTAAACATTAATGTTTTTTCTTCTTTATTTTTATTCTGCTATTATAATACAAACAATAAAGAAATATTCTAATACCAAAATCAGGGGAAAATCTCACACAAATCGACCAAGTCCCAAACTAAGCTCTAGGCTTGTACTATGGGTACATATTTAGAAAAATACATAGGTACTTGAACACATGGAAAGCCAAGACTCGTAGGCGGGGTCATCAGGTACCAACTAGGTTAATACGAGTGAGTTTGCCAACCATTTATTTAAATGACCGCGCCATTTCTCACGAGCGTAACTTTATTTGAGAAAGTCGTTAAGAACCCATATGTCATCAATTGAACGGCCCACTGCACCAGCATTAGCGCTCACCCAGTATTTAGGTCATCCAGCACATTCACGTAAAAATTAATAAACACTTTCCTTGAAACGTATAGCCACGCCTTCGGAATATTATAACGTCTCCAGTCACCGATAAGTCATAGAAAAGTTGGTGTAATAATTAACTTTTCGAATTACTTGGAAATGGAGACACGTACGGTTTTATTGAACGTATTGAATTATTGATATTAGGTATTCATGTTTTAAAATAATAAGCACAAGTGTAAATTGATGTCAAGCACTAAATTATTAATTTAACAAAGAAATCCTGGTCACGGCACTAAATCAATGATAAATAAACAACTTACAACAAAAACCGAGAACTTTTTCACGAACATGAGGATTTTTGACAGAAATGCAAAAAAAACACAAATACGCTGAGATGCCGAATATTCAGACCGCAAAATAACACTGACCAAAACACATCACATAGTTACAGAACAGAACATTATTTTTTAAACACATAAAGTCCTGGCCACGGCACCAAATTAAAGGCTGGTTGCCAAGTGAACAACTTAATACAATATTCAAACAAACACATCAAAGAAAACAGTTACATGCACGACAAAATGTTACGCTATCATCAGTAATCATTAGTTCGTAATAGTAGCTTTATTGCATAAAACCAACAAAGAAAATGTCTCCATCGCCTATGCATATTTCAGAAATGCAGCACAAGAGTGTAAGTAACTGTAATTTTATAAAACAAACAGCTAGAAATGCAGGGCTCAAGCCCCGCCCCGTCCTATTACCCCCCTAGGTAAAACCTTATAATATTTTATGAAGACAGACCGACGGTGGACTTCATCAATATTTCACAGGCCATATCTTGGCGGGTTGCTTTGTTCCCACGCTACGTTTTACATTTCGTGTCCATGTCTTGCGTTTTAATAATTGGTTAAAGCGATACAAATTATACAGAACTGGAATTATTAATACGAGTTGGATTTTTCTTATTATTATTTTGGATTTAAGAACTTATATTAGTTTCCAAGAGGCAATTTTAAAAGTGGTCTATTTATTATATAGGAATTCTGAATAATACAAAATAATGTATTATCCCCACCATGTTTGGAAATCAGGCCAATTCTTGCGAAATCCGAGAGCTATAATTTCTTCCTTAAAAACGTATAAAAAACAATTTTCTAACACTAATTTTATGTGTTAGTTGGATACGAAACTCCTATAAAACCAAAGCAACGGGTCGTATTTTAGCACAGTGCGTGTTTTTTACGGTACCGTAGTCAAGGAACCCGTTTAGTTTCGCTATGTCCATCTGTCCGTCTGTCCGCGGTTTTATCAAAAGGTTGAAAAAAAGTTAAAAGATATTTATTCAGTAAGTACTACCAGCGCTTCCCAAGAGGGGACCACTGCTGAGATGAAACACCTCAAGAAACTCAGCAGTCAGTCGTTTTTAACCATATTTAATACTACAATTATACTACTTAGTCTAGCATTATACACCGTGGGAACGAGGAATCCGACAAACTTTAACCATCAATTCTAGAGCCAATTTGTAGTATATAGTGTGATATAACATGTAGTCCAATATCGCATAATTTCCAGAATCAAGAAAGATTCATCTTGTAAATAGCAATGTCATCAACGTACAACGTAAATTAATTTAATCAATTTCTTAGTAAATAATGCTTTAGGTATAGGTGACAAAGTTCAAATTAAATTAACTATGGAATATTTTTTTTAATAATAAATATCTTGGAAGTTATGCGTTATTGGACTACATGTTATATCACATTATATACTACAAATTGGCTCTAGAATCGATGGTTAAAGTTTGTCGGATTCCTCGTTTCCACGGTGTATAAAACTATCAATATTAAATTTAATAAAATATCAAATGGCATGCGTAGTTCAGCAGGAAAACATGTCAAAATTATTACGAGAGAGATAAAAACACAAGACAACCAAATAAAAGTGTTGATATGATTTCCTATATTAACGGTGTCCCCTAGACAAACAACTTTGCAATTTCACAAATTATTAATGACTAAGTTTCGGGTTTAGGCCAAGCATTTTTGTCTGTTAGATACTCTTCGACCCTACGTACGCTTTAGACATTAACGACTTTTTTAGCTATTTTTTAAATGCTGGAAAGGATAACACTAAAACTTCGTCAGTTAATTTATTATAGAAATGAATGCATTGACCAACAAAATGATTTATATACTTTAACGGACGCGGAATTTTCGGATAGCAATTTTATTTTTATTTCTTGTATTTAAATTATGTACATCTGAATGTTTGGTGAAATAATCTAAATTTTTAATAACATAAATAATATTCTCATAATTACTACATATAGGTACTAAACAACTGTAATTTGGCATAGTAATACATTTAAAATACGCCGATTAAATTGTAAAATAAAACCTAAAAAAATTTTTCTTGAGTACCACTTATACAAATTAAGCCAACGTATTTTCTTTACATTGAGTTTTTTTTTATTTGACCTAAGTGAGGTGTCATTGGATAGTTATAAACAATCATTATGCACATGTTACTATCAAATTATACATTTGGGGGCCCGTTGAGGAAATATTTAAGTCTAAAAGTGTAATTCTCGAGAGATTTACTGCTTATATATACATATATATAAGCTCACGCCTTTATTCCCAGAGTGGGGTAGGCAGAGCTACAGAATTACTAACAACTCTAAAAACCTGTTAATAATTCTGTAACCACATTTTGCACAATTAGGCTAAGATGTTTAACGGTGTATTAGTGACAGGTTGCAAGCCTATCGCCTAACAGTACTTCACAGCCTTTATTCCCTTAGTCGTCTCTTACGCCATCCACGGGAGGACATGGAGTGGCGCTATTCTAACCCGGCAACCACACGGGGATAATAATTTACAATCGATCGATTGATTTAAGTAATTTGCAATAGGTACTTATAAGCCCCGTTTACGATATAATGACTTTGAGAAGGTTTCAGTGTGGCCACATGTCACTATAGATCACAAAAGACATGTTGACGTGTATAATTAACTATGGCCGGCACAAACGGTAATTATAGTGTTCATCCTCACATCGGGAAAATATATACTCTATACTGATAACAAAGTGAATCGTTAATTTGTAGTAGGAGTAGGTTGGGTCGGTGGCCTAGAGGCTTAGAGGGTCGACGCGAGATCGTAAGGTACTGAGTTCGTACCCCCGCGGTCACCATGTACCAATGACTTTTTTTTAATTAAGTATTTTACCAGATGCTGTTACGGGAAAGGAAAAACATCGCGAGGAAACTTGTACATTCGAACAGCTGATTGTAAGGGTAATTGCTCATAAGATCCTAAAGGGTTCGAAACTTCGAAGTATATCATAGAGGGCCCATCTGTAACTCTTTACAGAGCCCTCTCGGATATACTTCGAGGTTTTTAGACAAGCAATAAAAATTGCAGATGTTGACTGCTGTCCTACTCTAACTTTAAAGTTAGAGAAAAAGACCGCAAATTGTACTTCTTACTCTAGAACTATAGTTAAAGTAAAACAGGAATTAACTTGAGCATTTTTTGTTGCTAGTCTATTTCGCCCTTAAGATAAGAAAAGATAAGGGTTTGGCCAAGAGGAAAACGGTAAGATATTAGAAAGTAATCAACCGTTTTGGTGGTGATAGGACTTTGTGCAGGGACGTCTAGATCACTACCACCATCCAGACGTCAAGGAATTCTTATGTAGCTTCTAAATTTTTCTGCATGTTTAACAGTCAAATACGCACACTTTTTTTTTATCAAAAGGTTTGCTTTTTACTACGGCTCCTGGTCGTGTCCGTGTTTCGTGTACCCGTAGCCGGATCTCCGTTACCGAGTAACACGGCAACGGAGATCCGGCCCGTTCGACACGTGAAATTCGGCTACGTGTAATTAAGATACGTAGCTCCGTGTTACACGGAGATACGTTTCTTATTTACACGTAGATCCGATCCGCCCGTGACCGTGACGTTTAATGAAGATTTTATGTGTGTCTTTAAGACCTCCGAATGTAATGCGATAGTCGTGTTTTTGATTTCAGTTTCTTTGCTTTTGCATTTAAAATTGGTTTAATGAGTCATTATATAAATGGGTGGATCAACTTTTTGTTGTTGTTATTCTGTCCCGTAACCCAGGAGACAACAGTGTTAGAGTTTCTTAGAAAAAATGCTATAATATATACTTCTAGCATACTCAAGAGAAAGCCCATAAAAAAATGGGTTAGGAATTGCCAATAAAACTGTTTTTTGGTGGACTTATATTCTTTGAAATCACAGTTTTAAAGAGTGACTCAGGAGACGTCACCATGGCAACGAGCTACAAAGAAAAGTTGATTGACCCAAATATAAAATAAACTAGAACACATACTTATCACATATCTAATAAGGCTCCGTTCGACAAGCTTTGCGTGCGGAGCGGAGCCGGAGCCGAGATCCGCAGATACGTAGCCGAACGCAGACACGGATACGTATCTTGGCGTGACCGTGTAGTTCGGGAACTTAGCACCGCCGGTGCTAAGATCACGGAGCTACGGTTCCGCGTGTCCACTACTTTTTACCACAGCCTCACCTGATGTTAAGTGACGACGACTTCGAAGGTGGTAAACGCTTACCCAGAAAGTGCCTGTTCACTCTTGCCGTGAAAACACCAAGGTTATATGATTCCGGGAATACAGACGCAGGAAGAGCGTTCCACTCCTTGGCAGTGCGAATAAGAAACGTCGCAGCAAACCGCTGCGGCTGAACCGGGTATTCTACTACATGTGGAGTGTTAATTAATCGATTGTGCCGCACCCAGAATAAATACAAAGGTTGCTATGCGGGTTCTAACGATAATAACTACAAATTAAAAATATGCATTTTCAGCACATTAGGTACTGTATGCCTACCGGGAATAGGTAGAGATACCTAATCATTATGAATGTGGAAGAAGCGAAAGAAATTTGTCAAGATCGTAGCAAGTGGAAAGAAGTGGTCTCTGCCTACCCCTCTGGGAAACAGGCGTGATTTTATGTATGTATTCCAGCAGTAGAGTGGAGCCGAAGGAAAACGGAAAGATAATAGAAAATAATCGACCTGTAGAGTGTTTTTTAAGTGCTAGGGTGACTCACTTATAAAGTCGCTGTTAATATCGTTTTTTTCATTTGCTAGAGATTTAGTCAAGTACTTAGGTTCATAAAAACGTAGTTTACAAAGTTACTTATAAAATATAACATTCATAGGTACATAAACTCACGCTTTCGTTCCCAGAGCGGGGCAGAGTTACAGAATCACCTATAAGTATAAAACTTGTTGATAATTCTGTAACCACATTGTGCACAATTTAGGCTAAGATGTTTTAAGATTATTGTTTGTTGATGTAATAAAATATAATATGCCCGAAAATAAGCTTTTTAAGGTTTGACGAAAGAGATATACAGATCGAAAGTGCAATGAGTGGACGGGTCGGAAGGGGCCGCCCTAGGCGTACTCTTTCGAGTCAAATCGGAGAAATACTGGAAAAGGGCCGAATCTTAAGTACCCGAAACTGACGTGTGTGCATGACTCGATGTATGAAAGTGGAAGAAGCGAAATAAATTTGTCAAGATCGTAGCAAATGGAAAGAACTGGTCTCTGCCTACCTCTCTGGGAAACAGGCGTGATTTAATGTATGTATGTATGTAGGTTTTTAAAGTATTGAGCTAGATTTATTTATTATAACAAACACAAAGTTTACATGTTATGTTCCACAAAACTGTTTGCACAGTTTGACTGCGGAATCTTCGGTCCAGCTTGTTGATCATTATTATCATTACACATATCATAAAAGCGGTACTTAATTAGATATACACTAATGTATAATATGATTTTACTCATGCTCACCCATAATTATATAATTAAAGGTGAGCATTGCATTCACAATGAATCCAGGAGATGCCTATGTAACCTAACCTTAAATCTACGTTTGTTGGTTTCCAGAACAATATCGGCTGGTAATCTGTTCAGGAGATAAGGTAGACGTTTTTTACCATTAAAGAGATACAAAACTACAAATAAAGGAGGGTCTATATTCGACGCGTATATTTTTTCGTTTCCAACATATTTCATTTTCATCTTCATATTAAATAAAACAAAAAAGGAACTCGAAAGTAAACGTGACAACGTTCAAACCAAGTCCTAATCGAACAGCGTTAAACACAAAATTCGTAAACAAACATGGCCGTGACTCACGCTTTCAAAGTAGAAAAATATATACAAATAAAAAATTCAAGCGGAGACCGACCATAATTAGCAGATGACGATTGACATCGTGCTCTGTTGCATTATGATAAAGTCTATAATACTTTGGACATGTTTATCGATGATTTAATGAAGTCGACAAAACTGGTAAACGGAACTGAATAATAACAATTGTTTATTAGGTATTACTTAGTTGGACAGTCTCGCGCACCGGGGGTTTTGTAAAGTTGTATTTCCTGACGTCAATACTTAAAGGCTTGCATGGTTACAAGTTATGTTTTTATCGGATAGGGTTAAAGTAGATATGGGTGCAGCCAGAAAACTAGGCCTTAAAAACGTTAACTTTGGGTATGTCCACGGAAAAGACGCTAACCTAAATCTGTGTATGACCTAAGAGTGAGAAAACTGCGGCTTGTCGGCAGAGTACAGGGTGTGTGGAAGTGCCGTGTCCAAGCTTAAAGGTTTGTTAAGTTACTAGTACTGTAGATGCGCAAACCATGTACGATTACATCTAAGTATAAATGAAAAATCAATTGCCACATGTCGAAGCCACACTTGAGAACAGCTCAATCGATATGGTTGTTTTCCTTGTTGTTTGAATTTGTCTAGACGTGGTTTGTATGAAAGAAAATAATAATTTATCGATATTTAAACTGTGACTGAGGCACTATTATTAACTATCACATACATGAATAGTTACAAAAAACTTAAAATACTTAAAAGAATTTGCTTAAGACATTTGTAGCTAAACTTGTTAAGAAATACATACATACATACATACATACCTACATTAAATCACGCCAGTTTCCCAGAGGGGTAGGCAGGGACCACTTCTTTCCACTTGCTACGATCTTGACAAATTTCTTTCGCTTCTTCCACATTCATACATCGAGTCATGCGCGCACGTCGGTTTCGGGTACTTAAGATTCGGCGCTTTTCCAGTATTTCTCCGATTTGACTCGAAAAAGTACGCCTAGGGCGGCCCCTTCCAACCCGTCCACTCACTTTCAATCTGTATATCTCTTTCGTCAATCTTCTTCCATCCATCCTTTCCAAATGACCGAACCATCGAAGCATGCCCTTTTCAATCTTAGTCACTACATCTTCTTTTATTCCACATTTCACTCTGACTTTTTATTCCTTACTCTATCAATCAGTTTCACACCACACATACTACGAAATACCAAGTTATTATTACATTAAAGCTTTGTGTCCACCGCAAACACAGACAGACAAATCAGTCTCACTATAGCAATCCGCTAGGTCTGTACTAAAGACTGTACACGATAAAATCTGGCCATGCATGATCTGGTGTATTTTTTTAATGAATGCTAATTTTCAAGCAGCACTTTTTTGTAATAGTCAGTGGTTATGAAACTACATAATACAAATACAATCATAATAAAATGTAAGAGCGTCTGTATCTTAGACCCTTATATAATCCACAGTACCTTTATTTTTTTGTCCACGATCTTCTGACAGTCTTTACCAAATTCTCCGTTTTAATACATTTTATTATTTTTAATTATACAAGCCAAATTATACGTTATTAAATTATCTTACCACAATAGTTAAAACTTTCCTAATTATATTCAGATTAAGATAGTTCTGAGGTTTTTTAACTTTGGCGAATTTGACTTTTTGACAAATAAATGCCTCCCATACAAAAACAACTTTCAGTGCTTGGAGTAAAAAGTCTTCCTGACTACTACAAATAGAAATGAGTTTCAAAAAGTATTTTTTACGTAAGACGACATTCTATTGTGGGTAAAACTGCTTGTAACAATATACTCGTAAATACAGTTGTGGCGTAGAAGCAGGAAATGAGTGAATATTGTCAAAAAACGCTGTACAAGAGATGAAAGGTATGATAGAATATATTTGGCGAAAACTAACACATACCCATACATTATGATACGATTTTATTTCATTATATAGTATTATAATTATACAACATATTAAAAAAAAAACTGCTTGAAAATATGCATTCATCGCAAAGATACACCAGATCATGCATGGCCAGATTTTATCGTGTACAGTCTTTATGTTTGTACTAGACAACGACAAGTAGACCATAGATACAAGACTCAGACACAAATACTAGCATTCACCAACCAAATATTTGCTCTAACCGGGAGTCGAACTCGGGACGTCTAGCTCCGTAGGCAGGGTACTTACCAACTAGGCTAGCCGCGTTATCATAATAACCAAAACATCCTATAAAGACCTCCATCAAATCAAATGGATGACTCTAGTTTAAAAAAAAGACGTAATTTCCGTTTAGTACCTCGTGGACATCGATGACATTGTACGTTGACCGTCAATCGATCGACTGTTTACCTCCCCCCCTTGCCGCCTCGCCCCGCGTGACGTCCGACCACAAACATACCCAGCTGTTTATGAGGTCCTGGTACATTTTACTAATCTGTGAGCGACAGTGACATGCGATAATTCAGTGTTAAAGGAAACTGACAGAGGTATATTTTTATGTCTTATTCACATATGACAAGAACAAAAAAGGTCTTTCAATTTCCCCTTACTGGACATTGGGTAGTGATTTAAAACCACGCTTTTGCAGCTCGAATGTTCGCGGAAGGGCTTACGGATGGCTTAAGTGCGCTTTTCCAGTGGCGATTAGTGTACAAAAAGGCAGCTTCTTTGATACGCCACGTGTGGAACAGTCCCAACAGCCTACTGCAACTAATTTGAACCTTACTGACCCACGCTATGTTGTTGTTGTAACACTGGAACTACTTTCACATGGGGTTTTAAGGCCACATCTATTATGAAACCACGATTAGGTAGATTGGGATTGCAATAGCTATCAATTCATATGCAGTTTGACGTAAGTATTATGGTGAAACTGTTACTTTTAGGCACGTATTAGTAAACTCATCTTGGCTGAGATGCGCGTCACAAGATATGTCAAAGTAAACGTCAAACCATAGAACACTGTCATTTTTGACACATCTCAAGACGAGCATTAGAGTTGAGATTAGTTTATTAATACGGGCCTTAATCACTTTCTAATCGCGGCTAGATAATACAATAGTAGTTTATCTGACTGGTGGATAATGAGAGGCGTTAATACACGAGTGTGGTTTTATAAAACGAGCCGAAAGGCAGGTTACATAATAAGATCACACGAGTGTTTTTCCATCGCAGTAGCATACATAACTTTAACTACATGCATATCATACGTTTTCTACAATATTTGAGAAACTTTATCTGTGGTTGCCCTGTATTAATGTTTACCTTAACGACATGCAGTACTTTAATGTTAACATTAAAATACCAACCACAGACACAGGTTTCTTAATATACGCCATTTGCTTATCATTTCTGAAAAGAATTGTTGGGAATGTTATGTTATGATACAGACGTACATAAATCCAAACCTCTTCACGCTTAAACCGCTGAACCGATTTAGGTGTAATTTAGTGCAAAGATAGTTTGAATCCTGGGAAAGGACATAGAATAGTTTTTTTCCCGAAATTCATCCCCTAAGGGGGTGAAATAGAAGGTGAAAATTTGTATGGAGCTACGATATAAACGAGTTCCACGCGTACCTATATAATAATAATATATTCTGGTTTATGTGGTGTTATAGAAAACTCATATACTATATACCGAAGCAAACCGAGGGAGGGTAGCTACCGTTGCTAGTTACCTACAATGATATGCTTCATACATAATGTGGCGCAATTGGGTAAACAAAGGGAAATTTAATTACATAATAAACTATAGTCTATTATTTTCCAAATCACACGTTGCACAACTCATGTCAAGTCATGAAATGACACTATAATAAGCGTGAACACGTGTATGACAGTTAAAACGCCACAAGGCTGTGGTTTACTCGTTTAATATGCATAAGAAGTTTGCACCGCTTTCTACATTTACGTTGGAAACGAAATAAATTACCGTAATTACAAAATTGTCTTTACTTTTCGTTTTTAATGTATTTGTAGTCTGCACTATAATTTGTGTTGTTTTTAGTGTTCCGCACCTCGAAAGGAAAAAGCGGAACCCTTATAGGATCACTTTGACGGCTTATGGTTATGGCTTTTGACGTAGAGACCTCGTCGTGTTGTTCTCATAGTATTATTTTTTTTAATTTAAGGTTTATTGACCTTACATTTGTAATGATTTTATTTTTGGTAGTTTTAATAATTTATTATTTATTACTTTATTACCTAATGTAACTTACTTTACTTAGGGCCTGTTTCACAATCGACAAGTAAATTTATCTGTCACATAAAGTTGTCTCTCTCCTTGTCTATTTTCAAGTGTACGACAAAGAAAGGGCTAAACTTATCCGTCAAATATCCTTTACTTGTCGATTGTGAAACAGGCGGTTAATGTAACTTAGTTTTAAGTACTATTATGTTTTTATGATTGAAAAAATGACCTTCTGCTGGAGTTTCTTGCGGCGCTTCTTCTCCGCAATGATGGTCTCGTCCGAAGCGCTGGTAGACTCACCCTATATTACCGACGTGTAAAAGAGCCCTCATGTGGCCTATTTACTGAATAAATATTTTGAATTTTGTTGTCCGTCCGTCCGTCCGTCTGTCTGTCAAGACCCTTTTTCTCGAGGATGCGTGAAGGTATCAAGCTGAAATTTATATCAAATACTCAAGTCTACTGTCCCTTGAAGCTGTGAAAAAATTAAACTTCTAAGCTAATGCAATCAAAAGATACAGCCGTTTATGCCGCAAATTTCCGAAACTCGCAAGGGAATCAAAACCTGCAGGTACTTCCCGTGAATTCAGAATCTTGAAATTTGGTACGAAGCAACTTCTCAGCACAGATAAAGGAAAAATTGCGAAAACCGTACATTTTAGTTACATTATATAATAAAAATAATTTTAATAATTTTAAAGTTACTACCCCTTTCCTCATGAACGCGTAGAGGTATTAAATTGAAATTCATATCAAGGTTTGTGCGGAACCCTCGGAGCGCGAGTCCGGCTCGCACTTGGCCGGTTTTTTTTTTACTTAGCCTACTAGCTATTTTTAAAACAGTTTTATTTATGTAGTTTAAAATGATACCTATCGTGCCTTAAAACAAATTTATGACAGGAATATCACGTAAAAGATTTACCATTCCTTCCATAGGTATACTGAATTTGTAGTGGAGGTGGAGTGACCGTGAATTCAGGTGAAAATAGTGCATAGAAGCAGTCAAACTTTTAAAATAACTTTGCTTACTTCACGTGTTTAAAAGTAAACCTAACAAAAAAAAAGAGAAATCATAAGCAATAAAAATAACATAAAACTCTCAAAAATCAAAAATTGAATATGGCCCATGAGGGGATCGAACCCGCGACCTTCGCGTTATTAGCACGACGCTCTAACCAACTGAGCTAATGGGCCGGTTGGTGAGACCACGAAATTTTCCTTTCGTATATCTCATAACATATCTGCAGAGATATGAGATAATAATAACGGATAAATATACAATATTTATTACTGAGATAATATAATGTGTGAGGCAAAATATAGATTAACGGGGATTATTTAGTTACTATAAACATATTTACAATCTGATAACGTCAAAGTCACATTACATGTTTTATTAGTTCCTGACTACTTTTTTTGAAAATTGCTACAGATTACCCAAAATAAAATTACTGAGTAAATAAATAGTCAGACGCACCGTAGGAAATCAGAAGCTTTAATTTTACCGTTTTCAAGTTTTTCCAATTAAAACTTTGGCACAGAGAACAGGGTTAGAACCTAAAACGGGTTACTATCAAAATTCCCTTTTCGCCAAATGACAATATAGCTCAAACGTCTGGATTGTGTAATGCCTTTGTTGCTATATAGACATGAACGCTAATGTATCTTTAGCAAAACATCTGGATCTTAAAATGTTACAATTTGAAATACCCTAGTAGCAAAACGTCTTTATCATAGAATGTCTTGATTACTTAATAGACATAAACGCTAAATGGCCCGGTAGCGAAACGTTTGTATCTCAAACTGTCATAAGACTGCGCCGAGCAAACGCCGAGCGTCCAGTGGCACCCTCATTACTATTACTGGGTTTTCTAATTAATTCTGAGGCGGCCTGCTAAGTTGACACTCTGCTGACTGAGTATTCTACGTTCATGTCATTCAGCTGAACTGACTCTTTGCTGTGTGTGTATTTTACTGTTATGCCATCTAGCTGAAATGGTCCTTTTGCGAAAAGGGAATTTTGATAGTAACCCCCTAAAACCATATGCCCAACAAAAAAAAAGTTTTTTTCATTCTGAATGCATTTAACCTCGTGAGGCGCAACGTCCTAAATTTAGGACATATGTCAAAGTGACTTTTGAAATTACTTGACCGACACAAGATTGTTTTTCGAAGTAACTAAATTTGACGTGGGCCTTACGAGAATAAATAAATAATTTTACGAGTGTGTATGGATTCTTTTTTATTTTGTTGATGCTGAATGGACGGACAAATGTGTCATTAGTTTCATTAAATCGGGAAACTTAAAAAAAAGACAATTTTCACCTCATATAATCATACATCACATCATTATAAAAACAAATATTTACTTTCAAATGAATATATGGCTGATGTATTTAGTGACACAATGATAAAGACTCCTCACTGTCCAAAGCATCTGGAAGTTCTTAGACGCAACGGGCTTAGCGTTAAGCACGTTTGTGCTACGGCGTAGAGGTCTACGGTCTACGGTGTAGCGCTACATGGGGGGTGCCATGAAGGCTTAAGAAAAATAACGACATGCAATCAAACGTTCAGGGGTTACAAACCTTGTCTAAAAAAAAAACAGACGAAATACACTGAACCATAGATTAGTTCAAAATATTGATGAACTCCTTAATTTGTTTATTTTATTCTACAAATAGTTTATGGTCACCGACTAGTGTAAGCGGTTTATTCATAGAAAATATCATATCCGGTTAAACTGAATGCGGCCGACGTATTCGGTCACCGACCTAATGTAAACGCGCCATGACTTAATGACTTATTATCGTGATCGATCATCAAGTCTAATAGAAATTTAAATTCGAACTAGATATTTGTTGAGCATTTAAATAATATTGAGTTAATATATCCACGAGAACGCAATCGTGTTAAGCTCCTTACGCTCCAGACTTAGGAATAAAACTGAAAACTGGCATCTATCAATACATATTAGCTAGTCACCGCAACAACCAAGTACTCAGCCAGAGGCATACCGCTCTCATAGAAGTTAAGCGCCATACGCGCCAGGTTAGCACCACGTGACCCAGTCTGGCACCGGCCTATCCAGGCACTAATCACAACTACACCCTACTAATACTACCTCACCGCTATAAGCATCCCGCTCTGATCAAAGTACTCAGCCAACGGCATCACACTCCGATGGAAGTCAAACCTGCCGTGATATATCTATAATGCCGTTATCTACCAAATTTATGTTTTAAAAATCGCTAACACAGATTGATAGTGATTTTTTTCTCATTAATATAGCATTATAAGTAAAAAAAATACCAGATGTCAGATAACGGCATTATAGATATATCACGTCAGAAACACCATACGCGCCAGACTTAACACCACGTGACCAAGTCTGGCACCAGCCTAATCAGGCACTAACCACACTTGGACCCTACCAATACATAATAACTACTCACCGCTATAAGCATCCCGCTCTGATCAAAGTACTCAGCCAACGGCATCACACTCCGATGGAAGTCAAACACCATATGCGCCAGACTTAGCACCACGTGACCCAGTCTGACACCAGCCTAATCAGGCACTAAACACCATTGGACCCTACCAATACATAATAACTACTCACCGCTAGACGCATCCCGCTCTGATCAAAGTACTCAGCCAACGGCATCACACTCCGATGGAAGTCAAACACCATATGCGCCAGACTTAGCACCACGTGACCCAGTCTGACACCAGCCTAATCAGGCACTAAACACCATTGGACCCTACCAATACATAATAACTACTCACCGCTAGACGCATCCCGCTCTGATCAAAGTACTCAGCCAACGGCATCACACTCCGATGGAAGTCAAACACCATATGCGCCAGACTTAGCACCACGTGACCCAGTCTGACACCAGCCTAATCAGGCACTAAACACCATTGGACCCTACCAATACATAATAACTACTCACCGCTAGACGCATCCCGCTCTGATCAAAGTACTCAGCCAACGGCATCACACTCCGATGGAAGTCAAACACCATATGCGCCAGACTTAGCACCACGTGACCCAGTCTGACACCAGCCTAATCAGGCACTAAACACCATTGGACCCTACCAATACATAATAACTACTCACCGCTAGACGCATCCCGCTCTGATCAAAGTACTCAGCCAACGGCATCACACTCCGATGGAAGTCAAACACCATATGCGCCAGACTTAGCACCACGTGACCCAGTCTGACACCAGCCTAATCAGGCACTAAACACCATTGGACCCTACCAATACATAATAACTACTCACCGCTAGACGCATCCCGCTCTGCAAAGTACTCAGTGCATGCATAACGCTCTTATAGAAGTTAAGCGCCATACGCGCCAGACTTCGTACTTCATGACCCAGTCTGGCGTCAATCACTGGAACCTAACATACAACATAGGTACTCACCGCTATAAGCATCCCGCTCTGATCAAAGTATTCAGCCACGGGCATCACGCTCCGATAGAAGTTGTTAAGCTCCATACGCGCCAGGCTTAGTACCACGTGCCCCAGTCTGGCGCCATACTCGATCTGGCGCTCCAGGACTCGCTGGCGCCAGCTCACCAGCACCACGCCGCTGATGGTTTGGATCTGAAATGATGTCAGAAAGATAAAATATCGTGTTTTCTTTAGTTTAAATTTACAAAAATGTTTTTTTTGTGTTAATACAAGGCAGTGACAAGGCTGCCATATAGTCCCCTACCTACCCTATCATGACGTCATAATGTCAAGATTTCGGGGTTTACTTATAACGCAGCATTTTTATTTATTTCATAGATACTAGCTTCTGCCCATTAAGTCGAGCATGAAGGTTAATTATTTTGTATATAATTTCAACACCTCTAAAGACGATAATGCTTTTGCGTTTGACCACATTGACGTTTAACAACTTTAAAAATGTTTTTTTTTAAATTGGAACTGCTACTGTGCAAACTACTCTTCCGTCGGTAAAGCAATATTATCTGAACTATAAAGCAGAATAGTAACCGGTACGTTACAATTTCGTTTGGACAATGTCGACTACACCCTATATTATAGTGTGTAGTGGGAATGAATTTTTGCAACATCACCCTGTGAATCACTACTTTATCCACACTCACGTTTGGTATAACATGTCGAGTGTTGACTCACTACGATGTTCGTGTAAATAATTATTCGCCAAACCTATCGACATGTTTTAACGAGTCTAGTTCATATACGAAAGGCGTGAGTAATATTCGTTTTCATCACACTTGCTCGTAAATGGTGTTATTCCATGCCTGTATACAGAAGGACAATGGCCTAAATTGTTCCCGCGGGAATTATGGCGAGTTTGTCATCCCTAGGGAGTAATGACTTTCTTTTTAAAATTTGCAACTCTTTCGTACATCATTTCTGACTAAGGAGGTTTAATTTTCAGCCAAAAATTAAATCGGTTTCTAATTTCATCTTTAAAAATTTGCTATAGACTAACTTACATTACACAAAACCTATACGCTTCATTAAACTTCATTATTTTTATACCTATTTCAAGTTTATATCAACATTTATCATTAATTTTAGTAATTATACATTTTTATCAAATTGGCTAAATCTGGCTCGAATCCAGGTCGTAACTAAACGCAGTTATTATCTGTGGTAGAGGTCACAAAAAAAATATCGTTTCCATTTACGTTCCCGTTCGTCAAAAGTTATTTCTTTATATTTTGCAGAGTTAAAGTGTTTTTTCCTCGCAAATGTGATGAAAACCATTGTGTGTATCACAGGCAGTAAGGGGATTACTAACTCGAGTCATTAAAACACTCCCGTTCTTCTAACACTCTCGTTAGTTATTCCCTTCTTACTACCCTTGATGCACAATGTACTATTTTTAGATATCAGCTCTACAGTTATAAAAAAATCGGTCAAGTGCGAGGTGAACTTGCGCACTGAGGGTTCCGTATTTAAGATAATAATGGTTGGGAAACGCAAAAGAAAAACCTAATTTTGATATGAAGTTTATTAACTTTGCAATAAGGTCCATTTTGAGTAACCTAAATGTTACAGATTTTTGAAGTTTTTAACTTCATTTTATTTTTCGCGTAAAATATAAATAATTATCATTAAATTGGGAACTTTCAGATTTTTACGAGATGATGACCATCCCCGCCGGATGGTCATTTTTTGTAAATTTTGGCCTAATAAAGAAAAAGTACGTCACGGTTTAAAAAAAATTAAAAAAATAAAAAAATTACCTTGTGACATACAGATATCTGATGTCTATAGACAGACAGACAAATACCGAAGTCTCACCATAAGGGTTCCTTTTTTAACATTTTGGTACGGAAACGAAAAAAGCAAAGCGTGGAAGGGTCGCTACGTAACTATTAACACCTAAGTAGTAAGTACTCAATTATAGTAAACATTCACAGTCAGACATACGTGCCCTATCGATCCGTACAGTCCTCAAAAATCGAACGCGCTAAGGTCACGAGAGATTAAATTCCAATTCATAAGTTCCCATGTCCCCCACAAAGCTTGGTCCGTCACCCAACGAACGAAAACAACTCAGTATCAACTGTCGGTTGTAACATTTTGTTTACACTGCGCCAATTGTTTTCATGTTATGTAAATATAGACGGACGTAAACGCCAAACGGTTTAATGTTTGCTTTAGCTTGTTTAGTTATACGGTTTAGTGACGTTGTTGACGGTAGAGTTAAGTTGGTGTTAGCAGTTACGGACTTGTTTTGATCGCTCATTCCCAACAACAGTGTTCGCATTGTTGTGTTCCGGTTTGGGGATAAGAGAGCCGGTGAAATGACTAGCATAGAGGCATTCCATCTTAGTCCTCAGGGTTGGCAACGCATTTTCAGTCTTAGGATTGCATTGCAGTCTTGTGAATGCAAATGTCTATGGGTCACAGTTTCCACTTACCATCAGGTGGCCTGTGTGCTCGTTTGTCTTCTCAATGCCATAAAAAAAAACAGTATTTCAAAATACCAAACTACTCTTTTTACCAGGTTCTCAAAAAAACAGATTCGAAATGTTGGGTAAAGATAATAAATAATACCCTAATTTGTATGTTAAGTTTTGGAATTCCGATATACTGAGAATCAGGTATTTTGAAATACTGGTATTTCGGGAATGAGCGGTTTTGATGACACTTGCTAAGTACTGGAGTTCAATTCTGCTCGCTAAATCCACATTGCATTTGACATGTTACCTTAAGAGGTGAAGCGACGCTAAAATACAACGTTTCTCACCCTAAATCAAGTTCGAATTCCACGATTTTTGAATATGTTGTAGTTATTATAAAGAACCAGCGAGCCTAGTATGGCTGCGTCTATATCGCGTGTCAAATGAGGATAAAGCATCCGTCACTCTCGTACTTATTTATGTATGTATATGAATGTATGTAAACTCTTTATTGCACATAAACAATTACAGGACACGTTTGCATCAATATAAATAATGTACATAGGCGAACTTATACCATATGGGATCTCTTCTAGTTAACCTTGGGGTAGAATAAGCAAGGACAATGCCGAAGAATAGACAAATTAACAAAAGGGCTTTGGGTAAATTTGTTTGAAGAATATTGTCTTTTTTTTTTCAGCGGCCCCGGATGATTTTCACATAGTTATTTAGAGGACCTCGAAATACACATAGATAAAAATAATTTATGGCGTTTAATAATATCGGAGCCGAGATATATAAGATTTAAGTGTTCAGTTTTTGGTACTAAAAGTACGCCTAGGAAAGAATATTAAATATCTCGGCTCCGATGCACTTAAGAGCATTACATTACATAACAGAACATGTTTATTTTGAATTATTCTATCATAATTTACCACTTTTACTGATGGCCGCTCACCTTGAAAATGTATGACTTTTACAAATGACAACACTTTTACCCCTTTCAGGAAATAACAAATAGTACATACAACAGAGAAACAGGAAGAAAATAAAATATCTTCTTTAATAAGATACACACAAAGACAAATTATAATTTACCAATATATACTACCACACATACGTAAACAGCAGTTAAAACCTACAACAGAGGTAAGGATCAACACTCAGACTCATCCTGTTGATTTAGTCACAACTTCCTTAATCTTTCCTTCAATGAACCGAGAACTAGAACTAACTACTTACGTGTCAGAAGGTGACGGACACCTTAGCTACACTTCGTCACGCGATAAACGTAGCCAAATTAGGCCCCCAGGTCTATACGTTTGAATTTGTTTTTAAATTTGTTCTATTCTAAGAAATATTTTCTTGGAAAGGAAAACGAACAGACATAGTTTTTCATGATATCTATAACGTGTTTCAAAATCGTAAAAATCGTACTAGATTTAAGAGGAGAGAAACGTTATCGCATTTATATGGATATTTTTAGATCCACTTAGCTCGCCCGCCATTACCGTCGACTATATATAATTGAATTGTAACGTTGAGAATACGATAATAAGGCAAAAGCACTATGCTTTTACCGAGTAAAATAATAGGTATCCCTATTATTTTATCAAAACACATTTCAACGAACGTATCATTACCGATAATTTTCCTGGATATAATGGACTAAACAATCATGAACTTATTTAAGCGACAACAGAAAAGCTTTATCGTGTTTACCTCTCCAGTATGTTTCTAGTCCTTCACGCTGAATCGCCTAGACGGAGTCAAAATGAGTTATCATTTCATTTTCCTTAGTTATAATTTCCTCTTCCATGATTTTACCTGATAATTCCAAAGGAAGACCAGTGCTGACTTAAAAGCCAGCATAACGGCGCCAACGGCCTCGTTCTACCATCGCACTTCTCGTCATCGGCAGGATGTTCATTCCCATTTTCTTGCATCACTGCACTCAACTACACGCTAGTTTTCTAGAACGTTTCTGGCGCGTTCTATAGAAATTTGGAATGAACTTCCTGCTGAGACTTTCCAAATGCGGGAAGAGTTTCAATACTACAAAATGGGGCTTGTTAAAAAGGTTATCATTAAACTTCGAGACCGGCAACGCATTGGTGACGCCTCCGGCATTACAAATGTCCATAGGCGGCGGTGACCCCTTTCCATCAGGTGGTCTACGTTTGCCCGAAGATGGAAATAAAAAAAACGCAGAGTTGGGATTGGGACCAATTCGTGACAACATTCTTCTCGTGCGTATTTATGTGTTCTTCGTCGTTGTTCGTCACGAATGAATGTTTTTCTTTTCTTTTTCTTATTTGGATTAGCCTCTAAGAGCCTCTACCCTGAATTTAAACATAGACTGCCTTTATCCTGCAAAATCGTTGTTACCGTCAACGAAATGGGAGGTATATGGAATTGTTAATTCTACGCCAATAAAGTCGCGGGCACTTTGAATTAAATCTATGCATTTCTCCTGATGATAAGTAAGTGGGGTCTCAGGCACATAGACATTTGAAGACTAAAATCTCAACACTGCAGTCCTGATAATCCAAGCGTTGCCAACCCTGAGGACTACGATGAATCGATTCTTAATGTAGTTCGACAATCTTCGTTTTTGTATGAAACACGAGTGACAGATATACTGTCAGTTGCGAGTGCAAGGGTGATAGCGATAGCCAGCCGAACTCTACTAAGAAGCTGGGAGTACTGTACAGTCACGAGATTAAATTTGGGACCCGCCTTAGGTCCAAAGTCAATCTGACATTCTACAACAATAACAATGACTTTTCTAATGACATTGACGACTTGAAGCATATTTTTCTTGAAATGGGTCCCAAACGTGCATGAAATAGATGGTTGGTTGTATGTTTAGATCGGTGCACCTGGCGTTCCATAGCCTATGCCTGCCCCATTGGGAGACAGGCGTGAAGGTATGTGTTATCCTTACCTTATCGGAGTACTCGGCGACGTCCCGCATGGAGCGAGGGTACCCGGAGACCAGGTAGGTCTTCGCGGTGGGAGCCATCTTCATCTCCAGCATCAGGACTTCCGTCACCGTTTTGCTGGAGAGCGTGCCGAAGTCTTGCATGTCTGGGGACAAGAGAAGCGGTTGTACTTATACTCATATTTGAACGCGAAGTAAGAAGTTTAGTTTTTGTTTTAACGTTTCGAAAAACAAAAAACCACCTTCCCGATTTTGAAGGTAAAGCACTGATGTTCCCCAAAGAGTAAATACTACTTTCCTATCTAACTATTCGATCAGATACGAGGTTGAAAAAGTAAAGGGACGATATATGCCTTCGATAATTTGTTGGTTTTTCATTGTAAAATATTAGGTTAAATAACTACTTGACAGTTCAAGGTTACAAGAGTAATCAACACATATTAGAGTTAAACTCAGGTCTTAAAACGATAACTAACGACCGGTAGTTATACACAGGTATACCTAGCTCGTTATTAATCCGACGTTTCGGAAGTTTCTATTTCACAAGCCTGGCAGTTATAGGTGACAAACATTGCAATGCTAATATTTTGGCAAGATATTGAAAGGATCGTGAAGAGACGCTTAAATCGAAATCGCGTAAATTTCAAAAAAAACCATACATAACGATAACGTTTCTCACCCCCTAAATAAAGTCCCATTTCCACGATTTTTGAATGTGTTGTAGTGACGAAAAACTAGATTTGTACGTTTCCCTTTTTGTTACTTCATTTGTTTCTTATAAGATATATGTGAGAACCGCTATAGCATTTTGTCTGGAAATTTTCAGCTTCAAAATCCATAATACCTTTATTATTACCAGGATAGTGAGTAAGTTGGTGATGGTGTATTATTCATTCAAGGCATATTAATAAAAAACCCAATGAGTTATCGTTATCACATTCAAAAAAAAGGCCGCTCGCGATTTTGTACACGCAAAATTACTCCCCTCGACTCACGGAAGAGTTGAATATGCATAGAAAATAGTAAAAGAAAACACTTTCAGTTTGATACACCATGTATCATGATTAGTTCGCAGGGTGCTCCAAATGCCTACTCATTCCGCGAAATTGCGTGTTTACTACATTCTAATCAGGGTTACGTGTTTCCCGATCTCCGTGGGGCTAATGACCGGGTGAAATTGCATGTTAATAAAACAACAACCTATATTTATCACTATACCGGGCATAAGACCAACCAACCACCATCGGACGAAGCATTTGGACGCCGGCTGAAAGACCTTTTATTGGAAAATCCATTATACTTAGTTAAAGAGTTTATGGACCTTGATTTATAATTTGTTTTGATTTAATATGTATTGTTGTTTTTTATTATTTGTACTTAATATTTTGACTTATTTTGAGACGATCCTTAACGGTGATACGAGTAACTTCTTAGTTCTGTATTGTTATTGTTATCCTGACTTCTTATTTCTATTTTGATTATATTAAAATTTATGTATATTGTTGACGATTCCAATGTAATTTTTTGTACTTTTGACATAACATGCAATGTATAGTGTGACTTACTTTGGAAAATAAATATCATTCATTCATTCATTCATTTAAGCACGAGTGAAATCCTGGGGTATAGACTTATTTTGAACCCTGTGCCAAACACAAAAGACGTGATGCCATAGAAGACGTGTAGCCCATTTTAAAAGACGACGCCGTCACTTCTCGGTTTCCCATGATGCTGAAAGTTTGAATACGCCTTTAGTTCTGATGACAATACAATAATATAGTACCATCGAGCAGAGGGGCTATTGCCTAACGCACTCGCAATCTCAATTGGCTTCAAAGCGGAACAATTGTTTTCACTTTGTATGCAGACAAGGCTTCGATTTTCAAAATGAAAACAATTGCGATTGTGAGTGCGTTAAGCAATAGCCCCTCTGGTCTGATGTTGGAGACTCAGGGTGGCCATAGGAACTCCTAATTACACATGATGAACCCGTCATGTTAGGGCTTGTTAGAATCGGCTTGACGAGTGGATGACGACTGTGTAAAAAAAAGTACAGTCAGCAACAAAAGCTTGTCCCAAACACGAAATTTTTGACAGAAACTTATTTAATCCGATATTAATTCTAACTCCGATATCATAAAATTATTATTATTGAAACATTATATAGAAAGATTGAAATACAATTCCAACAATATTTGAATCGAAAATCGCCGTATGTTATTATAATTATTCTGTTGAATTGAACGTGTCATCTATGTACCTTTCTAAAACATAATGGCTTTGATTCCGAGCTAATTTGACTCTTATTATCACGAATATTTAAGGTTTTACTCTTCAGGATATAAAGTTAGATTTTACTTGTACTAGTCATGTAGCCATTACCTTGAAACTATTTGATAGCATATGTCTATTCCCAAACTGAGTTAGGCTAGGGTGACCAAAAAAGACCTGTGTAGTGGGAGTAAGTACTGAGTTATAATTGTCAGTTTCTAAGAAATTTATATTACCATAACCGATAATCGTTTTGGATGAACATTATGATGATTTACAGTTGTTACAAACTATGTGATCTATTTATTATTCTATGAGATGAATTGTTTCTTGAACGATTTTTTTGAATAATGATGCGGTGATCCGAATTAATAAGTCAGTTTTACTAATTGAATAATCTTGAACAAGGTTTAAAATAACAGGCGTTCATTATTTATTATATCATGTGCTAGATTAATAACTGGCGTACTTTTTCGAATCAAATCGGAGAAATTGTGGAAAAAGGCCGAATCTTAAGTATCCGAAACCGACAAGCGTGCATTTTGCAGTGAAAGAGATTTGTCAGGATCGTAGCAGGTAGAAAGAAGTTGTCTCTGTCTACTTCTCTGGGAAACAGGCGAGATTTAATGTAAGTATGTATGTATGTAACTATTAAATAAATACAAAAATATTGATTTATAGAAAAACACAGTTAATGCATTGTATCGTAGTAATCAGAACATACGCGAGGGTATCGAATACAGTGCGGCAAATAAATAACATGATCTTAAAAACTTAAGTATTCTTATTTAGAAAGTATGCGTATACATAAAAAGGATATTATTGATTAATATACAATATTGCACCAGCAACAGGCAACAGCAGTATAATTAATTGGATAATAAAGGTGACATATTTTAGCCTTTCGTGCGGCGACGCCATCAACGTCAAGGCGGCTAATATTTCCCGTTCATAACAAAACGTAGCCAGTGCCAAAGCCTCCATAAAGGGTCTTTTATGTATTCAAATCAGATAGTTTGGTAGTGAAATAGAATTTATACTTCCTGGACTCAAATAAATAAAGGCCGAAATAAAAATACAATTGATATTTTTAGTTTTCTGGCAATGAGTAGGCAAACGAGCACATAGCCTCAAGATTGCAAATGCGTTTTATTATGCAAAATGTGGCTACAGAATTATCAACAAGTTTTTAGAGTTGTCGGTAATTCATTACCTCTGCCTACCCCACTCTGAAAATGAAGGCGTGAGTTTATGTATGTATATAATAATGTACATTTTGAATACCGATAATTATGCAACTTGTTATCTTAAAAGTACTATAATAATTTGTGTATAAAGATGCATATAAAGGTGTTCTTTTTTATCAATTGTGTTCATTTAAAACTGATATTTAAGATAAGGTAGAATGCAAGAAAATTTTCTTCAGATAACTGTGAGGCCGAATGAACTATGAGAATGTCTCACTAAATACACAAAGCATAGCCACAGCCGAAAAAAAAGGACTATTAATATTCCACGTCGAGTATTGATTTAGACCAACACCATACTAACGTGAACACTTTTCAGTGCGTACACAAATCTAAAACTAGGAATTATATTAAAAACATATTGTTAACGATAACTACCTATAACTAGCAAGATAATGATCATGTTAATCCTGACAGCTGTCAACGCAATACTATTTATAATGTTTGTGTGTTTGAGGTTATAATTTGAACGGGGATGGCAGTGGTTAAAGTGTACGACCCGCTTTTTAGGGTTTCGTAGTCAAACTACGAACCCTTATAGTTTCACCATGTCCGTCCGTCCGTCCGTCCGCAGCCTAGCTCAGAGACCCTTAGAGCTAGAATATGTATTTTATTATGTGTTTCGTGTAAATGCAGTTGAAATGCGCTCTTTGCGTAGTATGAATGGTGTGAAACTGATTGATAGAGTAAGGAATGAATGTAGTGACTAAGATTGAAAAGGGCATGCTTCGATGGTTCGGTCTTTTGGAAAGGATGGATGAAAGAAGATTGACGAAAGAGATATAAAGATCGAAAGAGAGTGGACGGGTCGGAAGGGGCCGCCCAGGGCGTACTTTTTCGAGTCAAATCGGAGAAATACTGGAAAAGTGCCGAATCTTAAGTACCCGAAACCGACGTGCGTGCATGACTCGATGTATGAATGTGGAAGAAGCTAAAGAAATTTGTCAAGATCGTAGCAATTGGAAAGAAGTGGTCTTTGCCTACCCCTCTGGGAAACAGGCGTGATTTAATGTATGTATGTATGTATATGTATTAGTCACGCCAAGAAAGAGGTAAAATAAAATCTTGAAAACATTTGTTGTTTAGTGTGCTTCCCCTACACGTGCACGTGGGGATGTATTTTTTTCCGGCTAGCCCATAGTGTGGGGTGTCGTTGGATAGGTTATTCAAAAATATTGCGGGTTTGCCAAAACAGCTTTTCGATTAAGGGATCCGTTTATTCAATATTAAACTTAAAGCGCAAATTTTTGTTAGAGTCAAGTGTCCCCCCATCCTACAGCCAAAACTACAAATACTAAAAATCAGAAAAATATCTTTAATGAAAGCGCATATAACGAATTTAAAAGAAAAACTATTATAACTAAGTAGACTTAATTAGTTTCTAGAATACGGGCGATTAAAGTGTTTATTTTACCTACTAAAAATCATCAAACACAGCACCAAATAACTTTAAATAGAAAATTAGTTTATACATGTTATTTTTTGAGATAGTTTTTTTTCTTTGTCGTATCGGCTTCGGAACCCTACACTGAGCATGGTCCGACATGCTCTTGCACGGTTTTTCGACTTATTATCTCTAGAAATATTCTACGACACACTCTTTTCTAGTTAAACCAAACCATAGTGTCTTTTGACCTAATCATCATTAAAATTTGTCAAATAGTTTCGCAAAACCGTAGTTTTGAATAAGTTAGGTTAGGTTAGATTTTTGACCACACGAAAGTGTAAAATAACGGGAAGTAGGTATTTCTTCGCCAAATTAAAGTTTGTCAAATGATGACTTGGCAAAACATTAGTGAGCCTGCAAAATGACATGGTTTTTTTAAAGAAAGGCGACAGTTTTGTCGATACTGCGAAATGGATGATAATTGCCGCACTGACATTTAATTACGAATTGCAAACCTTAAGTGGCAGTGGGCGAGCTAATTGCTCGTACAATCGATCGCTTGGGACGGATACGCTCTAAGGTAGTCCACGTGCCGAATTGCGCAAAGTTGAAATTTATAACTTACTTGGTTCTCTATCGTTCGACCGAATTTCATATGCAATAATTTCATTTGCCCGAATTTTATATGACATAAATAATCTTATATGCCATAACAGATCATGTGCCATAATGATCATTTGATAATAATATATTTTCCCTTGACATAATTGTTAGGTCCCATAACGATACGTATGCCATAGTTTTCATTTTCCCTATTATCACGTGTTATAAAATTGTATGTTTTAAATGTTAAGGGCCATAATAGCCTATCCATCCATTTCACGTTATCATTTCGCGTTCGTTACCAAACAATCATGGCGGTCGTTTGTCATGATCGCACTTTCGCAGCGATTTTATCGGTCGTGAATCATTTACCTGTTGGTTCTAAGAATTATACGATTAAAACAGCTTTGTACAGTAAATTAAATCCCCTTTTGAATAGTTAACACGATGGGGTTTAAAATGAGTACTGTGTAAAGTCGAGTCCAGAATTAGGCGAACTAACTTGACAGTTCATTGTACACTAATGTTGCCACAGTTTGGCTAGTGCTGATTATATCGATAGCTAATCGAACACATAACGGATTTGGAATTATCATCGACGATTTGCGTTTGTCTCTATCGCACTTTCATATTTGCCAGAAAGAAAGGGATTAAAGCTACGAGTATATGTATGTTACATGAAATGTACCGTACGAGCCCGACAGAAGCCATCTAAAAGATTACAATAGCCTGTTGTAATAACAGCATTGTTTTTGTATTTTATTCGTAATTTGAGGAGTAAGTATCGCACATCCTTCAGGTCATAGTATATCATAAAAATTGCTGTAGTTCGTTTTAATTTGGCAAGTATGTATGCAAGTATATATGGCGTCCGCGGATCGGGAGACGAGCTGTAGGTAGGCCTCCAACAAGATGGAGTGATGAACTTATGAAGATCGCGGGAACGCAGTGGATGCGAAATGCACAAGACCGGTCTGAGTGGAGAGCCTTGGGGGAGGCCTATGTCCAGCAGTGGACGTCTTTCGGCTGACATGATGATGATGATGATGATGAAGTATGTATGAGCCTGAAATTTTTGACGACCATTACTTGATAAAATATAAATAGAATCAGATTTATAGAAGGCACAAGGTTATATCGACATATTTGTGTCGACATAAACCTATCACTATTTATTTTTTCCTATGTCTGGCAACATTTTCGGTCCGGTTTTTAGGTCGCCTAATTCTGGACTCGACTTTAGTATTAATACAGGTAATGTACTAACGTACAGAGTCATGTATTTCTGACGTCACGTAGACGTAAGAGAGCTACTTTGACGGTGCATTACATGTAATGCACGGACAGTTAGTGTTAAAGTTATCAAAATAACAAAAGTGGAAGTAGTAGTAGTCTAAAAATACTCTGGCCGGCGAAATTATTATTATAATATTAGCCTGCCTACCCCGGTGCTTAAATTTGCATAAAATCAATGCACACATGTCATCACGGCATTACAATTAGAGATATGCATGAATTCTTCATTTAGGTAGAGTAGGTACTTAGAAGAAAAACGGAGAAAAGAGTTTTTAACAAGTAAATGACGTAAAAATTATAAATCATCATTATTTTAATTTTTTCCCGATTGCTCATTATCATTTTACTAACGACCAGTCCCCTATTCCACCATCTTGACAATAACACATAACAGGTGACAATTCGGTATACATCGCTAAATTAACACGCTGATAGGTACATGACGGGGTTTCATATAAGATGAGATGAAACTGAGATGTCACCTGTCACCAGTCATTGTCAGGATGGTGAAATAGAGGGCAGCCCTCGCTTCGCTTCAGGTTATGTGAGTTTTCTGTAACACCCGTACATAATCCAGAATTTATAATCTTGAATCTATCTATTGATGAAAACCGCATTAAAATCCGTTGCGTAGTTTGAAAGATCTAAGCGTAGCGCGTAGGTACAGTCAACCAATTTTATTTCTAGGCCACTTTGGACTATGTTAAAGTGACGTTGTCAACCAAAACGTAAGGGACTCCCTATGATTTGGTTTACAACGTCACGTTGACAAAGTCCATAGTGGCCTAGGATTCAAATTGGTTGACTGTACATACAGAGGAACAGATGGCGGGGAGCGACTTTGTCAAGATTTATTAGTTACGTATACCTACACCAGCGGGCTTAGTGTGGCGGCGTCTATATCGCGTGTCAACTGTGGATAAAGCATCCGTCACTTTGTGACACGTGTACTTATTTACCTGTCAGAAGGTGACGGATGCTTCTATGCCCGGCGGTAAAAACCATATCGTATTTGACCTTGTTTTGACGTCAGCCGCCATTACTCTTAAGTAAATAAGAGCTATCAATACGATAACAGATCAAAGACGATATGGTTTTTAGCGCCTAGATTACCGGCCCTGCAAAATTTTGCAGAGTGCAGAATATTGAAATATTGACGTCATCGGTACGAAAGGTTCGACCTCTGCTAATGTCTTTGATCCACAAAGGCGCGTCATACTACGTCTATTTGAATATTTGAATCGTCACGTTTGCTTGCCTCAATGGCTAATAAAGAAGGCATTGATTGTTCCCTCGACTGGTGTGTGTTTATTAGCATAAGGTAGCGAAGCGGTGTTGCGAGGAAAAATCCACCAATAGAATTATTTTGTTTTACTAGTATATCCCTCCTACCTCTACCCGTCTACCTATCCTATTGGTAGATTTTCCTCGCATCTCCGCTTCGCTGCCTCGCACAGCTCTGGTGGAAACGCAGTCTAAGAACGCCTAGCTGACTGCTTACATACATAAACTCACGCCTTCATTCCCTGAGTGGGGTAGGCAGAGAGCATCCAAGACTCAGGAACAAATTCTTATCTTACAGATGGGACTTTAGGATCTTTTGTGCAATTACACACTTACACACTCTGGTGTTCGAATGTGCAGGGTTTCTCACGATGTTTCTCCTTCACCGTAAGAGCATCGGATAATGCACTTAAGTTAGAAAAACTCATTGGTACATGGTGACCGCGGGGGTTCAAACTCGGTACCTTACGGTCACGAGTCGACCCCCTAAGCCACTTAGGCCACCGACTTTCTCTGGAACAGATACTCGCGCTCGTCTTTGAAACATTTGCCCAAACCCGGAATTGAAACCGGGACTATACCAACTAAAGTCGAGTCCAGAATTAGGCGAACTAACTTGACAGCCGAAAATGTTGCCAGACATAGGAAAAAATCAATAGTGATAGGTTTATGTCGACAAAAATATGTCAATATAACCTTGTGCCTTCTATAAATCTGATTCTATTTATATTTTATCAAGTAATTGTCGTCGAAACTTTCACACTCATACATACTTGCCAAATAGGGACGAACTAGGTACAGCAATTTTTATGATATACTATGATCTGAAGGATGCATGGTTTAAAGCGGATATTTACGATACTTACTCCTCAAATTAGGAATAAAATACAAAAATAATGCTCTTATTACAACAGGCCATTGTGATCCTTTAAGATAGTTCTGTCAGGCTAGTACGGTACAGTTCATGTACCATACATATAACATTCATCCCTTTCTTTCTAGCAAATATGAAAGTGCGATAGAGACAAACGCTATATACCGTGTCGATGATAATTCCAAATCCGTTATGTGTTTGATTAGCTATCGATATTAACAGCACTAGCCGAACTGTGGCAACATTAGTGTGCAATGAACTGTCAAGTTAGTTCGCCTAATTTTAGGCTAATTACTTTAGGCTAATCGCGTCCTCAATATCATCAATCTTAGGAAACTTCATGGTTATGCAATGTGGCAGGATTGACTTCTTATCTACCTAGTGCTGCGGGCCCATTATGGTCCTGCTTACTTGGATAAACGTGGATGAAAACTCTGTCACCGTCTGACCAGTATGTAAGTGTGACAGATGATTTATCCATCGCGATCATAACACGGGCCCTAAGGGGTTACCATAACATACTTAAGGCAGTTCAGTTTAGGTTGAGAGAGGGACAGAACTGTATAAGCACTAGTAGTGATTTCCGCTATACCTCATATACCGCTATAGTACGGTCATACACAGATTTAGGTTACCGTCTTTCCTGTGGCTAAACTTGTGTTTTCTGACTAAACCCATATACGCATAAACGGTGTCAGGTCTACTTTAGTTCTATGAGATAAAAACATAATTTTCTCAAACATGCTATGTAATGTCGGCGTTATGTTAGTTATTTTAGGCTTCAAAGTGCCACGTTCCCGACGGAACAACTCGAGAGAACTGTAAAGGAATTTCATACAAAATTGAAGGCCTAGGCCGGGAAGTAATTTTTTTTTAATTTTAATATGGCCATGACAGCTGGTTTTATGAACAGGCTGAATATCTGAATTATATTTTTAAAAATTTTGAGAAAATGTTATAACGTCAAATACTAGGAGTGCATAAACGTTTGGGAGACATCCGCGCTGTGTCGTGTGCGCCCGCCGCCCGCCCGCCGGCTGCCCGCACCGCCTGAGATCTAAGTTGCGCTATGCCTGATATACCTCCTAATTACCGCTGCGCTCCTGGTACTTTATTTTAACACCCAATTACTTTTCTTCCCTAGGGTGGACATTTATCAATTTACTTTTTTGAGTGATGTCTTTTTTTATTTAATTGCATATGTTTGAGAAAAGCACTATACATACCTCGCCGTGAAAAGGTGTTGCCAGCCTCGTTACTATCCGGCCTCGCTTCGCTCGGCCGTCTATATCAGTCGGCCGGCAACCCCCTACTTCTCGGCCTCTGTAGTAATGTACTATTACATGCACACAAGCCTTTATTGACCACAGGTAAGACATCTTTTGTTTCTTCGAGTGTGTACGACCCATCAACATAGTGTTAACCTCCTACAGTATTTTCATTATAGCAAGGTGCGGGTGACAGTTGTCCAAATCACAGACTAGTAAGGCGTACGTGTCGAAATTTGAGTCGATAAAAGATCGGTATTAGGTACATAGTTGAAATGACAATAGAAATATGACATATAATTATTACTTTTTTAATTTTCTAAAAGTTTAACTATACTTTTATTGCCACAAAATAAAAGTCAGAGTCGTTATTACTAAAAAAAAAATTAATACTTGTTTATGCCTCAGTGGACGCCGGCAGCCATTTTGTTTATGTTGTCAACATTCCGTCAACTCAACGTCAGCGTCAGTGTAGTGCCTTGTATGCGATACGTATTCTCATTCTGTTCCACCCAGTTTTAAATATCGCTGTTATTCTTTGTTGTTTTTGTTATTGTCGTTGATATTTGTTGTTTTGTTTTATAAAAACGTGGTTATAATAACTTTACCATGCCCAAACGAACAAAAAAAACTGTTTTGGGGAGTCAAGCAAGGGAGTTTGTTGTTCGACTTCGAGATTATTTTGAACGAGAACGTCAAAACGGTGGACCATTATTGCCATTTACTCAAGTTGTGGAGCGAGTAGCTGATGCTCTTGATATTGGACGAAATACTGTTACGCGTATAACACGAGAGAAATACGGTCAAGATGGGATGTCCGAAAATAAAGTGTCAACCCCTAATAAAAAACGGACGAAGGCGAAGCCAATTACCGACATAGATGATTTCACAAAAGATGCCATAAGAAATCACATTTATAATTATTATACAAGGACAGAGATACCAACACTGCAAAAGTTAGCGAAATCGTTAAATGAGGCTGACTTGTATAAAGGAGGAGTTACTTCGTTACGGAAGATTATTAGAAGTATTGGGTTTACATACACAAAAATTAATAAAAGAAAAATTATAATGGAAAGGCATGATATTGCCCTAGCAAGATGCACATTTTTAAGACAGGCTAAGGAGATAACAAATTGGGAGAAAGTCGTATTCTTAGATGAGACGTGGCTTAATGCAAACCATACGGTCGGTAAATGTTGGACCGATAACACAGCAAAATCTAGCACTAAGGTGCCAGAAGGGAAAGGAGAGAGGCTGATAATTTGCCATGCTGGTACAGCAAGTGGATTTGTTCCAAACTGTCTGCTGGCTTTTAAATCAAAGAAAACAAACGAATATCATGAGGAGATGAATTTTCAAAAATTTCGAGATTGGTTTATCGGCTTACTAGATAATTTGCACGAACCTACGGTAATAATTATGGACAATGCACCTTACCACTCAGTGCAATTAAATAAACCCCCAGCAAAATCTAAGAATAAAAGTGAAATGGTGAAATGGCTGAATGAAAATGGAGTTTCAGCAGACATGAAGATGTTCAAGACTGAACTTTTTGCTTTGGTCCAGCGTCATAAGCCGCCAAAGCCTACTTATGCACTGGACGAAATGGCAAAAGAAAGAGGGCACCAGGTTCTGCGATTACCACCCTACCATTGCCAGTACAACGCCATTGAGCTTGTTTGGGCTCAAATCAAAGGTAAAGTTTATTTTACTAATTATTTTAGTAATATTAATAATATAGTACAAGGGTATGAATAAATAAAGGGAATAATAATTATATTCTTTTTTGTACTTTACTTTTATATTATAATGATATTGTAAAAATCTATATTAAATGTCATTATTTGTTTTTTAGGTTACGCAGCAAGAAAAAACACCGCTCCACCATTTACAGCCAACAAGATGTTGGGATTATTACAAGAAGCCATCGTCAACGTTCAACCCGAAGATTGGTCAAAAGTTGTAAATAAAACCAAAAACGACATCATGAGTGACTGGGACCGTGATATTCACATTGACAACATCCTGGATTCGTCATTGATTATAACATTATCAACTTCAGATAGTGAATCCAGCGATGATACAAATATAGACGACTCTGATATAAGTCTACATTGTGAACTACTAAGTGAATAAAATTTTTTTTGAGAAGTATTTTCTCGTTTTATTTTTATCGACATACTTAGGATTCCATTGTGTCCCATCCCTAAACAAATCTCTCATGTTCCGTTTCATTCATTTGACGTTTATTTCTGGTTAGTAATATTCATGGTTTATTATTGAAAATAAAAACCTAGTAAGTTACAGTTATTCTAATATAATCGTTAATTTTATATTCAAATATTCTAAATTAGTTATATTTTGTTGCAACTGAAATGCTCGCTGCCATATAGTAACGCATCCACACCTTTTTGAGCAAAACGAAACGTAGCATCAAGTGTCACCCGCACCTTGCTATAATGAAAATACTGTAATTGTGGTTAACACAAACCGGCCTTCGAGGCTCGGAAACCTGCTTAATTTTTTTAAACAGCTCGTCAGAAAGGCCATACATTTGATATAGAACATGTTAATTTTGGATCCGCTCGAACTGATCGATTTTATTTCTATTTCCGTTCTGATCAAAGAGCAAAATAAAACTGTTCCTGCTCAAAGTGACACGTACCTACCTATAATTTCGCTCACAATTTTTTTTCGCACCGCCATCGTTTTCTCATGTTTCCTATCCTATTAGCTAGCTCTTTAGTTACATTTTCAGTTACTCAGCTTTAAGTCAAGCTGGCCTTATAATTTTAATCGCCATATGCCCATCGAACTGCAAGAAGAATCAAAAACCAAAATTACCAGGTACCAGGCGATCATAACGCCCGAGAAGCGATTCCGCTCCAAGTGAGCGTTTACACCTGGTTAAGAACCATAATTAATCGGTATTTTTCGAACCGTTCCCTTAAGTTCAAACGTATAAGCGCCAACGTCTTTATCAAGACGTTACTGAAGGTCATGCAAGCAGCCCCCATGGAGTGCAAGTTCAAATTGCCTCCCATGCAAACAGCCTACGGCGACCAATTGCTGTGTTTATCCCTCTAAGTTATGCAACATATCGATCGGACGTCAATGTCGCTGGTTCTTAGAAGGGACAACTATCTTAAGTAAGGGCGTAGGCCGAGAATGATGAAAAGGCCCTTGTTTTAGTCTATCTTACTTTTACTTATATCTTTTGTAACCCATAAATAATTCATAATAAAGTTTTTTTGTTATATTGCCGAGTTAGTGTTGAGTAATACGACTGAGGCGACTATGCAGTTACATAGTAATACTACACTACCATACAATAGTAGTTTATGAAATTGTTGCATAATACCTAGTTATGTGTTGTTTCATACACTACTTTATCTACTCTCATACATTACAACAAAACGTATTCAATGAATGGCGCCATACGTTAAAACGGGCGCTGTCATACAGACAAGTAAAAATTGGAATGAAATCTTTTTGTAATGCTGTAAAAATAACGTGAAACGCATGTGCGTTCCATTTAAAAAAAAACTATATGGAACCTCGTTGGTGATATTAACTTTTTGAATTAACTCGTATCGTAATGGTAAAAAAATTACTTTATAACATTATTTTGTTAGAGAAATAATGTTATAATAGTATTTTTCGTAATCGTGTTATAATAGAGAGCTTTTTAGTCGAGTACCGTGTTTAGGCCACGAAGCTTGCTGAGTGGCCTAAGTAAGGTACGAGATTAAAAAGCTTAATTATGACACTATTGTGAACAATACTTTTTGTACGAGTTCATTAAAATTAATAATGTAAGTCATTAATACGAGTATATAAGAAAACTAAAAGTAGATTTTTGACAGATGATGCGACGCTGCTACGTTCCGAAACGACACAGATTGGCAATTTTGTATCGGATCGAGGCTCCTTAAACAAGGACAATTATATGGAAATCCGAAGTTCTATTTTCAAATTTTTTTCGGTTGTCTAGAGCGTATCGAAATAGTTATTTCGGTTGTCTAGAGTGTATCGAAATAGTTATTTCGGTTGTCTAGGGCGTATCGAAATAGTTATTTCGGTTGTTTCGGAAGTAACATCTAGACTATTCAACGATGAAAAGAGTGACGTTACAGTATTCTCTATGAAATCGTAATACACACATTTTAATCGACGAGTACAAAAAGTATTATTTTTTTAAATTCTGTATTGTGTTTATAAAGTATACCAATATAAATTCGTTTTGAAGATTATAATTCGAACTTCACGATATGAGAGTAGATAAAAATCTTAATTAACTCTTACAACGGTTATAACATACAGAGATGGGCATTAATCGATAATTTTTTTAGTTAACTAATCAATCGATTAAAAATATCAATCGTCATTTTTTAATCGCGATTAATTTAGTTGCAATTAAATTAGTTGTGAGAATGTTCGACTAACAACTAAATTAGTTTTAGTTTCAATCGACTAAATTTCACGATTAAATCTATAGTAAAACTACGTAGTCGCCCGTTTTTGCATTTTTCATCTTGCAATATGTAACTACAAGAAGGTGTGTATGTAATATTGGAGGTACTCGTATGATGTAACTATGTTACTTTGGGTTGAATTTTGCGAATTATGTTGAAGTAGATATCTTCAACCGATTGAGCTAAAATTATGTATACACGTATAATTTGAAATGCACAAAGTACCCAGTTCTTATTTACCCTTAGATAAGAGAAATTTAATCCAATTTCAGAGAGATGCACTACTTTAGTAATAGGCAAAATAATAGTTAGAGCAGAGATTTCACTCCTTAGATTTATATCGTAAGTAATACATGACTATTTTATTTCTAAACATCCGTTAAGATGTCCTAATTAACCTGTCAACATAGCCATACCGAGGTTTTCTATTCAATTTGCTTCTAACATTAGTCGCGAGAAATTAGTCTAACTAATTAGTCGATTACAAAATTTAGTTGTCCGATATCAATCGGCAACTAATTTAGTAGCAACTAAATTAGTTGCAGTCTATACAACTAAGATTGATCAACCGTCGTTTTCAATCGTCCGTCGCAATTAATTCTTGTAATCTTAATCGTTAATCGTTAGTCGATTACATTTTGCCCATCTCTGATAACATACTATGAAGGTAAAACTATTTAGGGTGACGGCGCCAATTATGGACACTCAAATGACAGGCATCAGTAATAAACACTTCACTCTTAATTCAAATTTCATACAATCCTAAATTTATTGTTGCAAAACAAATGAATAACCCTTATCTTCTGTAAAACGACAATCAAGTGTCCATTATTGGTACCTTGTCCATTACTGGTTCCACCGCCCAGATAAATTGGAAACCAGTGTGAGACCCTGGTGTCTGAACTAGGAAATCGTGTATCCTAGGACGCCCCGATGACGCAGGGAAGTGGAGATGATAATTGATAATACAACAAAAGTATGTCCATTAGTGAGAAAAGAAAAAAAATATGTTAAAAAGTAATGTAAAAATTCTATCTAATTAATAAACGCCGCAATTTCAACGTTATATTATAACAACCAGAGATTGAACAAATGGACGAAATTACTTGCAATAACGTGGAGATGACTCGAAAGATTTTAATTAATCAAATTAAATTACAGTCATTGATTTCTTACAAGAATAATCTTGATCCTTTGCAGGGCAGTAAAGATTGTTATTATGTAGATTTATTAAAGGAAATTAACCATAGTGTGACCTATTAATGAAATTATGGTATTTTTCGAACCGTACCCAAGCCCTGGCCTTATTAATTGTGGTGTTCACCATTCCTGATGGCGTACCACTCTCTGATCCACGGCCCTTTCTTTCGCTCCTTCAGAGAGCTGTAGTGGTATAAGTGATGGTACTCACCATTCCCGATGGCGTACTGCTGGAGCAGGTCCGTCATGTTGATGTGGACCAGCCCCCGCCTCTCCTGCATCAGATTGTCGCAGTGGGTAACCTTACCGCTGCCAGGACCACCTGAAACATCACTGTTATTAAACTGATGTCTTTAAGACTGCACCGAGCAAACGTCGAGCGTCCAGTGGCGCCCTCATTACTTTTATTGTGTTTTCTACTTAAGTAAAGAATTTCCTTGCAATCAGACGATACGTTTTTGTAGCGCAAGTAAAAACACAATTTATGGGATACGTGACAAATTTTAATAACATTTACCCGTTGAGTAGTCAGCTTAACGGGAAAAGGTGGCCACTTTTTCCGTTAAGTTGATTACTCGAAGGTGAATTGTTATTAAACTATGTGATATACTCTGTAAGTTGTGTTTTTATTTGTAGTACAAAAACCTACCGACCAATTTCAAGAAAATACTTTAATTTAATAGAAAGCACAATAATAGTAAGGAGGGCGCCACTGTACATCCGGCGTACGCTCGGCGTAGTCTTAAAACCAGTGGGTTCCACCAAAAGCAGGATCCTTTAAACTAATGGAATGATACGGATATCCGTATTAGCCAGAGGAGGGGCAGACCAACAGTACTTAGGCCCGGAGCCGGTACTCCCAATATCTGCAACCGTAACGAAGGGAATCATCGCCAGGAAATAGAAACAAAGGCGAATGAAGCATGGAATACGACACAGGGCTGCAGACAATTCAAGCTAAACTATAGGAAGGGTTAACAAAGTAGGACAAGGGAGTTAGTATCTAATAGTCGAAAACGCAAGTGGTCACGGCATTAACTCGCCAAAAAATCATCTGGCTAAAATCGCAGGCAGTCGAATATGTAATCAGTCCATAAAGCAACTCGTCTAAAATCAACTAGACAAATTAGTAGTTTGTCCGACTTGTAACCGGTCTGTTTAGATCGTCTAGAAAAAATTGCTACTAGGTTAAAAAGCAATCGGTCTATAAAGCAATAAGACAAATTTGAAATTCGTGTTCAATTTTATAAGGCGTTATACCCAACACTCAAAAGAGGTTTGTTATCTTTGATTGATAGGCCACTTATGGAAGAACACTTTAAGACGGGTTGCTTCGTAGCCGACGAGATATTTAGATCACACGTATTTAAGACGATTTGCTTTATAGGCGACCAGGCGAGTTAGACAAAATGTAATTAAGACGAGTTGATGATATGACAGAAGACAAAATTATTTTGTGACGAGTTGCTTTTTAACCTAGTTACAATTTCGTCCAAATTAATTTAGGACGAGTTGATGTTGTAGACCAACTGCGTTTACGACCATCTGGTACTAACTCGGACAAGTAGGTATCTACAAAATTTTGGTAAATACAGTCTCAGTTTACTAACAGTAGTGATGACTGGACACTGTCTGCTCAACAGACATCTAACGGTAATAGGTATAAAACAGGATCCCTCCAGGAGACAAGCCAACACGTTCTGGCTGTATATACCATGTACGCGTCACTGCGATACCGCATATTTGGAGAGAACTCAAAAGCATTAAGCGTTAACCTACAGGACGTACTTCTGTTCTGCAGAAAAACCAGAAGATAGAGTCTATTCTGGATGGGAGCGTCACCGGGTCAGTTACCTATTGGTCATCCAAGGGGAACAGGGTGGAATAACCGAGAGACTGATCGACCCCTCGCCTACTCTAGCCGGGCGTTCGCACCCATCATCATCATCATCACCATCGTCATCATCATAGCCTTATTAGCCTAGTGAAGACCAAAAGAGATGAATGGAGCCAGCGTAACTTAGAACTTTGTTTTTTCAAAATAGGAATAGGAGTTCTCTTTCATGACGCTGCTATACTAAACCACATTGTGTCTACTGCTTCAACTGTCGACTGCGTCTCACTCACCCAGTATGAATATGACAGGAACGTTAGGAGGCTCGAACTTGACGTGGCTGGAGTTCTGCATGGGAAAGGTAGCGGCGGGGGGCGTGGCGCGCCCCGCCCACATGCTCTCGCGCCGAGTCTGCTCGCCGGTTGTCTCCTCCTCTTCATTGTGTTGTTCTGGTACAAGTAATGTTAATTAGTTATTTAAATATGGACCTAATTACAAATCTACAAACCAACGCAATCGTAGAATAGAGGATAAAAAAACGCTGAAATTAAAACGTTTCTTACAGCCCCTTTTTTTAATTATAATTTTTTTATGATTTATTTTTACTTATAGCAACAATATAAACAAACACTGTAAAAAATTCAAATTTACCTACCTATTACGGTGTAAGAGATAGGTACAGCTCACTGACAGACATATGGACGGTCTGACAAACGGACAGACAACAAAAGCTTAGTAATAGACCTGTTTGCACCCAAAATTAACAGTAAGTCAACTCTGAAACCCTTAGACATTTGAAATTTCAATACGCGCTAGTGAGTCGAAGCTCTCTCCCTCGCAGACCTCGCAAGTATTCTTATAGAGTGCAAGAGATGGAGCATTCGACTCGCTAGCGAGTTCGGTAATAGGCTATTTGACAGGTTTTTGAAAACCATCTCAGATTATTTGTTGGTGTTTATTGAGTACTCCAAAAGTGGTAATTTTAAATTCTTTTATGTATTTCGTCTAAAAAAAGGAAATAAAAATTCACTTTTAAAATATGCCGCCAAAACGCTTTCTTGGGCAAGATGGCGTCGCACAGGAATCAGTGACGTCAGTGGTCAATACATAAACAAACTGACATTGGCTAATCATAGCAAAGCCAGAAAAACAAATAAACGTCAACTGTCATATAGAATAGACATCCTATTATCTGTGATATTTACCGACCCTTGACGTCATCATGGATTTGGCGCCGTTTTCGATAAAATGGCTACAGATAAAAAATATCAAGTTTTATCGTGGTTTTTTGTATAAAAGATCCATTTTTTTTAAGTAAGAATACCTTAAATCGATTTTAAAACTCATAATTTATATGAATATACATAATTATTACGTTTTTTTTCACCTTGTCAAATACCCTATTGTAACTCATGGTAAGGGTACGTTGTTCAAAGCCCGAGGACCAGACGAAATGAAGAGTACACGGAAAGAGCACGTCCAGTCACTTTAGTTAGGAGCCATGTAAATTTTTATTTATGTTCGTGTACAAGTTATATTAAGATTCTATCTGTAAATGAGTGGCGAGTTAGTCCATTGCGAACTCATTATTTTGAGATTAGGTAACATTTTAAGACAAAGTGACTGGATATTTGCTTTCCGTATACCTTTCAAAAATTCCTGATTATTTTGTTAATGAACTTCAAAGTGTGGAAGTGTGGAAGTTTGGTTGCCGGGTTAGAATAGTGCCACTCCATGTCTTCCCGTGGATGTCGTAAGAGACGGCTAAGGGAATAAAGGCGTATAGTACTGTTAGGCGATGGGCTTGCAACCTGTCACTAATACACTGGTAAACATCTTAGCCTAAGTGTGCAAAATGTGGTTACAGAATTATCAACAAGTTTTTAGAGTTGTTGGTAATTCTGTAGCTCTGCCTACCCCACTCTGGGAATAAAGGCGTGAGTTTATGTATGTATGTATGAACTTCAAAGTTGGTAATAATTGCACGTTCGGAAATTTACCTATGAAATGTTACATGACTTAATAAAATATGTTTTTTTTTACCTAATTATGGATTTATAACATGTAAGTATCTAATTTATTATTCCGTGTTCATTCTTACCTGTCTAATATAGTAAACAACTTTCATACCTCAAAATGGACCTTTTTCGCTAAAACAGCTGTTTTATTAAAATATAGCAAACACATAACATTGGCCAAATGATGCCCAAAATGTCTAGACAGTTTACTTTATTCACGATAAAAGAGTTGTTTTAGCCAAAAAAGGTTTATTTTGAGGTTAGAAAGATGTTCACTATATTAGACAAGTAAGAATGAACTTACTGTACCTAATTGTAATTATGAATATTGCAAAAGATGTTGAAAAACTCTCTATCTTCAGAGAGCAATAAATAACCAATAAATAAATTAAATGAGTATATAAACCTGTTTTAATACGAGTAGAAAAGAAAACGGTAACGTCCTTTTACCATAAACCCTATCCCTATTTACCGTATAAAAAATCAGGGAGCCATATCTCATGAACCGTATTAAGTAGACTGTAGATTGTCTGTAATTTTCTTTTCTGCGAAAAGTAGCATTTGAAGAATACGTTTAGATCCTGCAGCATCAGGGCTGAAGTGATGGATGGATGGTGACGGAATTTAAATAGAGAATTTGACAAGAGTGAAATTAAATTGATTATTCATTAACAACAGATAAACATTATAAAAATACTAGGAATACATCAATCTTATACTTATGTTTGCTATTTTAAGATTATAAAATTCATAAAATCCAACAATAAGGACGCTGTTTGATTGTGACGTCACAAGATAGTAATCCCTATAAGTTCGATAGTTACCGAGCGTTTTTGATTTTTCTTAAAAAGAAGCTGATTTGACTTTTGTCAAATACCGTATTGCGTGGACAAGGCTTTCCTCGACCTCTTTAACCTTTTGAACGCATCACGTCCTTACGTCATTTAAAAAATAACTATCTATTACGGTTCCAAAGTGACAGCTCTTCGACGGACAGACGGACAACGAAGGCTTAGTAATAGGGTTCTTTGGTGAGCACCCTTTGGGTACGGAATCCTAAAAAGCAAGAAAAACTAATTTATTTATATTCTTATATTCGTTTAATCACTTATAGTCAAAATATTAAATAATTTTAGACTACAAACACTTACACCCGTATTTATAGTCAAGAAAAGTAATTACTTGAGTAAAAGTAATGACTTAAGCAATGATTTTTATATGACTTTTGACACAACTAATACTCAAGTAATTACTTTTCTTCACTATAAATACGGGTGTTAGCCAGCTAGAATATATATTTTCTGAGTCCATATTTTAAAAAGCGATCGTACCTACTTATAGGTAAACAGAATCAAATTCTAAATTTTTATGGCAGGAATCCTTAACCATATAATTTCTTTTTATTCCTATGCTGTATTTTTACAAATCTACGAATGTACACCTTAACTCTACTGTCGTAGCTACCATTTCCAATGTAACTACTATGAACTTTGGCCGGCCTAAACCACCTGACGTTTTACGCCCGCCGCGTCGTGGCCATGTTTACTTTCCGCCAAAACTTTCTGCAAACTTTTCGCCGCCGGAACAAGTAAGTTCGTGAACTAAACTTAGGCGCTACAGATTTTTACTTATTTGGCGCCCAACGTGGGACTCAAAACTTACCAGTATCCAAACAGATGCCCATATTCCATGAAGATTCGAATTATAAACGATCTCTCACGTGTAACACTGTCCAGAAACTTCTGAATATATTTAATTGGCACTTAGAATAAAATATATAGAAAACGCGCTAGGATGTTTACCGCGCGGACAATCGCACGGTGTAACAATTAATCGTTTATCGATTGAAGGACGCGACCTTCGCGGCTTACAAATAATAAATAAAATCCTTTGACACCGGTGTCTATCTCATTTTGAGTTTAGCACCTCGTTGGTGACGGTTGTACTCGAGTTTTGTATCCGTCAGTCCATATATGGTTGCTAACGGAGCAGGCATTGCGGAGCGACCGTCCACTCGCAGCCCTGAATCGCGACTGGACAGCACCAGCATAAAAGTTAACATCACGTGAAACTGTAGCCGTCCCACTTACATGTAGCTGTTGCTGGAGGTGTGAGGGAGAGGTAGAACCGATTGAATAATTGAACAAGCGTCGCCCTGAATGAAGTCGTGTGGGTAATCATCGTGTAAATGCAAGGCGGCTGCAAGTAACTAATTGTATTTGCCAAGAAAGTTCCATATGGCGATTAAGGTTAGTAACATTTGTCAGGCGACTCGGGCACCGAAGCCACATCCAATATTTAAGAATGACGAATGTAATTGTCGCGTTTAACTAGTTCTTAGAAATGTTAGAAGCTATTAAAGTATGTCGGTAAATACTCGATCCAGTAAAGTTGGTGTAATTACTTCTCAAAACTTACTTTGAACTAATTTACTGTTAAAACAGGTTTGTGTTATTGGGATATGACTCAGAATCATCGTCGTGACTTACAGCTTGGCATCTTTAAATGTTAAGTACTACAGTGGTACGGTAGGAAGGACCAAAATATCCGGCTCGAAGGACCAAATGAAAAAATACTCAAAATAAATGTTTTTTTTATTGTTACATTTGCGTGAACAACTACGTGCAGAGATTCTGACTAAATAATTTAGCTACTTAACTAAAACAATTCTTAATAGTAATTCGATTCTACGTCTATAGAGATATTGCTTATCATCTACAACTTTAACTAAATAAAAAGTTATAATATTATGTCGAAAATACAAACAAAAAATATAATTGTGCCATTATACAGTAAGTACATAAATATTGCAAATTTTTCTTTCGTCTCATCTTTTCACACATTATTTATATTTGAGTAATAGATCGGTTTTTATTTTACGGAATATGTAATTATTGTAACTTTGATGACGACCTGTAATGAATATTACCAATAAATAATAAAAATGAGAATGATTTCAGTTAAATCACATATGATGTGAATCATCATTAAACCAGGTCTTTTACTCTAGTAAATATCATCTTTTTATAATTAAAACTATGTCAAAATAACATAGAAATACATGGAAGAGGGATATGTTTAGCGGTGAACGTTCCACAGCGACAAACCAACATAACAAAGTTAACATTTGATTTTCTACCTAATTAATCTAATTATACATAGTGTTACGGTGTAAAATTGCTATTTATATACATTTAGTCGATTAACTCCACAATTAACACTTAAATATATGGAAGAACAGTTCCTTATAATAAATGCACGTTAAACAAAACGCAAGTAAACAAGTTCTTACAAAAAAAAACATTTATAGGGTAGTCCGGTCTTGTAATGATTCCCGCACTTACAGCAAAGCAAAAAAGGATTATAATTTATCAGTAGCGTAATACGCTAAGCTAAATAATTGATTGTACAATTAACCAAATTGAACCTTCACCCAACATAGAACTGTATCGTAGTGACATTTCGTTTGACAATTCTTACGATCCGTTACTCTACAGAATATCACATTTCAAATGATCATACTAGCACAACATCATAATTATATGCATAACAACATACTCGCAAAACATCATATACGCATAACATTATACTAGCAAAACACGATATTCGCAAAAACGTGATATTTATAAATAGTCGGTTTTGTTATAAAATCGTAGGTAGGTTTAGGATATGTTACATTTATAGCACCGGAGGGTCAAACTACCCAGAAATAGGAGCGTTATAATAGTTAAGTTTTGCTCATGTGATGTTTTGCTACTATGATGATTTGCGAATATGATATCCAACGACGGAGGGCTTTTGTATTGATAACATCACTGTGACACAACTCTACGGTGGGTCTGTTTAATTTTGCCGATTGTTCAACAAGGGCATAAAACAAAGCATTTTGTTGAGTCATCAGGAAATACAAGTCGAGAACCCTTTGAACGCGTTACGTGGAATTCAAAATGTGACACTTTACTGACAACTTAATTCATACGAAACAGTCTCTTTTAATCTTCAACTGTCAGCTGTGGCCGTCGCGACGGTGACGTAAGTGGCACGTCTTTTTATTGACATAAGTTTCGGTCAGAGATCAATACTGCCGTATCATAAGTAGGTTATGTAATATTTTTGTTATAACACCCTACCTACAGATCTGCCGTTTTAAGAGGCCCGATTTGACGGCTGTCATCTTAGTACAAAATCATAAAAAAATATGTGTTTGAGGTTATGTTTTGTACTGCGCTGACAGCTGTCAAATCGGGCGTCTTAGAATGGCAGAACTATAATTGAAAATGCACGCCCTAACATGTTTTAAACTCGCCGGTTGAATATGTTCGTAGAGTTAAAATTGATTCACTTAAGTGAATAACATGGCTGATATTTATTTTTTATTTGGAATCCGTAAAGCAATTAATACAAATAAATGTAACAAAATATTATAGTTTTATTGTAGGGCCTAATTGTCTTAAGTCTTAGAAGAAGTCAACACTTACGCACGAGTGCATTAAAAGTCGTTTTTGGTCCGCTTACACCTACCATAAACTATAAGTGAAAGTTTTTTAAATAAACGAATTAATTTTTGCATCAAATTAATGGATTTTACATACTTATAACTCGCTTCGCTTCGGTTTATGTGAGTATGATATATAGCCTTCCTCGATAAATGGGCTGTCTAACACAAATATTTTTTCAAATCGAACCAGTAGTTCTTAAGATTAGCGCGTTCAAGCAAACAAACAACTCTTCAGCTTTTAATATTAGTATAGGTATAGATAGTAAAAGAAACGGTAAAATAAATCGAGTCCAAAAACTTGTATAGGCGAAGGGGAGGTGACAAGAAAATGGATTTAGTATAAGTACTTAAAAAATACTTTTTTTTTTAATAAAAAAATTGTAGAGGCGACGGGGAAGTGGCAATAAATTGTCTCTTTATGCGTCCTTGTGTTCTTCAGTCCATCCGTCTGTCGTACCTTTAGAAAGCTGTTTCTTTTGAGCCGATATATATAATGAGTGGATTTTTACAGAATATGTTTTATATTATATTATAATATAACGGTGGATTTCTTTAAAAAAAAACCATGCAAGTTGGTTTTATGACCATTGCAAATACGGTAATACAAAAGTAAGCATAAAATTTTCTGTTATTGGGTGGATCAACTTTGTGTTGTTGTTATTCTGTCCCGTAAGCCAGGAGACAACAGTGATAGAGTTTCTTAGATATTTTTTTTATAATAATTATATACTCTTAGGACACTCAGGAGATAAACCATAAAATAACGGGTTTGTAATAACACTAATAACCAATCAAATTGATTTTTAGTGGACAAATATCCTTTAAAATCGTAGTTCTAAAGAGTGACCCAGGGGACGTCACCATGGCAACGAGCTACAACAAAAAGTTGACTGACCCAATTATATTGCTAACTCTAGAGATAAATAACATGTCATAAAAACCGGCACCTCTAAATTGTAAATCGAGCAATACAGAACCCTAAGTTATATTTTTACTTTCTTTTCTTGGTTAGAATATTCGATTTGTTTTTAATATGAACTATACTGGGGGTAATAACTTTGCAGTAATTATTAGGGCGACTATACAAATTGCCTACTAATTGTTCAGATCCCATAAAGTTAATTTGATGTAAGTAGTTATTTTTAAACGTGACGATTTGTGCCTAACTACTTGCCTACCTATTATAGAATTGCAGTGCCATCTTTTATTTTCACACAGGCTGAAATCAAATAAGTAATTGGGTAAGGCCCAAAAAGTTGGCCACGCTAACTCAATCAATTAAATTTTCTATGAAACTTTTCCGTTGTGACAGGAAAATTATCCATACAATGTAGGGACACTTTTCGTCGCACAACGGAACTTTTTTCGTCTTCGCTGTTTGTATGGTTAACTGCGCTTAACTGTGGTCCAACTTTTTGGTCCTCACCCAATTATGTCCCAGCTTCTGCACGCGAATTCCTCGTCCGTTATTCCCGCAAGAACTTTGAAATTTTCCGGGATAAAAACTATGTTATGTCCTATTCCAGAACCTAACCTATATGTGTGCCAACTTTCATCCCGATCCGTTCAGTGGTTAAAGCGTGATTGAGTAACAAACATCCAAACTTTTATATTTAGTAAGAGTAAGATTATCTCTTGCCCGGGAGTTCATCCTTACAGAAGTCGTTTATCGCTAAGCCCTCAGGAATTCTCCTGTTTTACGGGATAAAAAGTACTACCTCGTAACACCCAAAAGTTATTTTACTTACATTGTAATTGCAACCTTGTTGGGTTCGCTATAGGATGCCTGGTCTTATAACCTCAAGCGAAAATCTAGAGATTCGGGAGGCCAAATCAAACCACAAGAAGACACTCCCAAGCAATATTTTCGAAGGACGATTCGAACCGCTTCGTAATTTTAAACTAAGCACAATTTTTGATTACACACATGAAAAAGTTTTAAATTGGTTCGTAACATTGCAAAATATGGCATAAAAAATTACAAGTTTTTTCATGGCGACGATAAAAATTAGGATACCTGTGGTACTGCAACGCTATTGGCCCAAAGCCCAGGTAATTATAGTATCAATTAGTTTAATAGTTACTTTTGGTATACTATATAAACTCGTCACTTTCTATAACATATTCTCTCAAAATCATATAGTATGACAATGGGAATTAAAAATCATTTCAAACGAAATAGGGTTTCAAACAAAAAAACGTACTCTAAAAAAACTTCAGTTCCTAATGTTCCTATGCCTATGGGAGCCAATTTTCAGCTCAGTGACGTTACAATTCCTCAAACAAAATTTTACTCACTTTACATTATAAAATCGATCGATCTACGTGCTTAAACGTTATTTATTGAAACGAAATAATAACTTACTTCAACTTGCTATTATCGATCGGGATCGCAATGCAGCACGTTCGCGACCCTATTCTGTTCTAATAGGGTCTAACATACGATATGGCTTGTTAAGTCTACATTACAAATGGTATTTGTTTTAAGAAGTAGGCTAACGCGATCGTTTGTTGTAGAATGTCACAACACGGAAAAGGGCATTACGAAGAATTAATTCGACTAGTTTACCCAAACAGGGGCGATGCAACGACACGTTTTCGTAGTTGGTAGTGACCCCGCCTACGAAGCTAGTGGTCCCAGGTTCAAATCCACCCGATATTTGTGTGATGAGCGCCAGTATTTGTTTCTGAATCTTTGATGTTTTCATAATAATTTTAGAACAATAGTTACAATACATTTATTATGGCATATTTAAGTGCAGAATATGTTTATTGGTGTTTTCGTCATCGTTACTAAAATAATAAACGCAAAAGTGAGTTTGATTGTACCTCTTTAACGGTTTAACGCCTCTACAGATGGTGAAATTTGCTATAGGAATAAGGTCAAGGAAAATTGTGTATATTTAAGTGGACAATGTCGCAGAAGTCGCTAATGACTGATATTATAAACGCTAAAGTTATAGTTTGATCATTTAGAAAGATTGGATGAAAGAACAGTTACGAAAGAATGAGGGATGTGTGATCACTCAGATCCGCGATGTACTAAATAAGGGCCAAATCAAAGGCACCCGAAACCGACGTGCATGAAGAGATTGATGAATGTTCAGGAAGCGAAAGTTGTATCTTCAGACCGGTGCACCTGGCGTTCCATAGTCTCTGCCTATCCCATTGAGAGACAGGCTTGAAGGTATTTATGTGTATATGTATGCGAAAGTTCTTCACGCTGAAACGACTGGATTTGGATTAAAAAGAAATTTAGGAAAGGAATTACCCCCATTCCGAAATTCATCAAATGTTAACCGTTTCATACTCAGATTCATACCCTGCCTTTAGTACTTAGGTATATATGCTGAGAGCGTCGGTAGCCTAGTGGCTTCGGGGTCAACTCGTGATCGTAAGGTACCGGGTTCGAACCCCCGCGGTCACCATGTACCAATAAGTTTTTGAGGAGAAGGAAAACATCGTGAGGAAACCTGCACATTCGAACAGCTGAGTGTGTAAGAGGTTAATTGCACAAAAGAGCCTAAAGGGTCGAATTGTATCCGAGAGGGGCCCATCTGTAAGATAAGATAAGACATGCTACCTTTTATCAGGAAAACGTGAACGAATTCGCGGGCAAAACTTAGTGACAGTTACATCTTGTAATTACGTCATTTCTGCCATGATACAAAAAATGCCTAACTGCAATGTAGTAGCCAAATCATTCTATACTCTGTTAGTAACCACATTTACCATGTAAGCCGCCTTCTTTAGTATTACGGTAGAATTTCGTACGGCACAAAAATACGCTGTCAATCATTTAGCGATGGCCCAAGGCAGCAGCAGGCTCATACCAAACGTACTGCAATCGCAATCGTTTTCATTTTGACAGTCCGAAGGCGAGTCTGTATGAAATGAAAATAATTGTTCCACTTTGAAGTCGATTGCGATTGCAAGTGCGTTTGGCAATAGGCTGGTCTAATATAGTAGTGTTTACTGATGCAGATAAACGTGGATAAGGCATCTGTCACTTTCTAACCAGTATGTAAGGGCGTAAGTGACAGATAATTGAACCACATTTATCAAACGCGATAAAGGCGATTATATTTAAGTATAAGTGACTGTAGTACTAGCCTGATAAGAAGTTAATCCTGTTACATTGCACAACCATTAAGTTTCTGAATATTGTGCTTTTGGGCATTTCTTAGAATGTTTGTACCTAGTTAAGGACTAAAATTAAGAAACGTTAACTTTTCCGCTGAGTTACGAAAATTAGTCGTACATTTATGTATACATTTCTCAATACCAATTAGCAGTATCTCAAATTCAGTAAATGAAACAAATTCAATCCTCACCCGTTAGTAATATGGCTGCACTTGCTACAAGAGTTTTGTCTGAGATGACCGCCATTTGTCCTATAACAGTATACAGATGTAGTGAATAATCCTTTCCCATCATTTTTGGTCGGATAACTTCGTATTTATCTTGCTTTCTCAGTTGGCTTATTGATGGGTACTGAAGCTTATTGAGAAAGCTAGATAAATACGAACTAATCCGACAAAAAACAATGGGAAAGGATTATTCACTACATCTGTAGCTAATTTGCGTAACTCAGCGGAAAAGTTAACGTTTCTTAATTTTTGAACTTAACTAGATACAAACTTTCTAAGAAACGCCCTTTTACTACTTCTTCACACGCAACAAGTAAGTTTAACATTGATTTATTGCTGTTAACATTATCAATAGCAACTTCATTGTTGTGCAATTTCTATGTATGTATGTAAACTCTTTATTGCACATAATTGATTTAGTGTGTGTTTGAAATGATATACAAAATTGTGAAACGATTGAAAGCGACAAGGTACAGAAATTATCACTTGTTTATGTTGTTGACTGTACATAGGCGAACTTATCCCACGTGGGATTTGTCAGGATTGACTTTTTATCTGCCTAGTATAAGTGCCCACAATCGTGATTTATTTTTAATATTTAAACAATAATATACACATACTTAATACAGAATAATTAATAACATGAGTTCGCATAAGGTAAAACTATTTATAAATGTAAATTAATGAGTTAATAAACTTAATTAATACCACATACAAAATAACATTTAAAATATTAACAATATCAAAATTACAACGCGAAATAATATTTGTTTAATTAAACTGAGTCAACAAATCGTTGGATGGATTATAAAATATCACAAGAAGCTTATATTATTTATAATTAGAGATCGTACTTTTTTAATGTAAATGAGAAATAATATTAGGACCAAATTTTAATCTCGAGAGTATTTTTTTTACTACGACTTAAAATAAATACCGATTTTTAGAAAGTAATGAAATAAATAAATAAATTAAATAATAGAATTGTTCATTTTTTAATTTGTACAAAATTATAAAGAGTACTACTGAACGTCTTTGTTTTTTTTTATGGTGTAGGGAAGACAAACGAGCACACAGGCCACCTGATGGTAAGTGGAAACTGTGACCCATAGACATTCGCATTCACAAGACTGCAATGCAATCCTAAGACTGCAAATGCGTTGCCAACCCTGAGGACTAAGATGGAATGCCTCTATGCTAGTCATTTCACCGGCTGTCTTATCCCCAAACCGGAACACAACAATGTTTCATTTGCTAGACTTTTTTTTACCACTTTATTTATCAGTATCTAAGAAACATTTTACAATAGTGTCTCAAGAACTTTCGTTACTTCGTTATTCCATTACATTTTATAAACATGATAACTAGCTTCTTTCTACAACTAACTTCGTTTCGCTTCGGTTTATGTAAGTTTTTTGTAACACTAGTCTGAACCTAGACCTTAGTTTGGAACTAGGTAGTATTTATTCACTTCTAAAATAAGGACTTAACATTATTCAAAAATAAAACTATAAGTTCAACCACATGCGTATATCGGACTTAAATCATTTTTGAATTTGGAATTTGAATACTTAAAAACGTGCTGAGCAAAAGAATGTCCCAAAGGATACGGTCACAAGCGTTAATTAGGGACCAATTTCAAGAAAAATATGCTTGAAGTCGTCAATGTCATTAGAGATGTCAAATCATTTGTAACTTTTAGGAAACTCAACCTTACTATTGTAGAATGTCATATTGACTTTGGACCTAAGGTGGGTTCCAAATTAAATCTCGTGACTGTACATTTAACAGAAAAAAACTTTAACTCCAAATAGTACTTGTCCTTATTTCGTTTGCATAAGTCCGATCTCTATTTATAATGCATGACAGACAAACAAAGTATTAGTCTTCATCACCGTACCTGATTCAGAACTCCTATAACGTGAAATTATCACTGAATCGCAATAATTTACTTGTATTTTTAAATCTTAGTTTTGAAAACAAATAAGATCAAAAAGATTAAGAGGTAACCACAACAAGGAACAAGTAAGTACCTATAACATATTCATACCGAATATGAAATCAAATAAGTACATTCGGCCTATAATATTGACCATGCTTAGAACCTTATAAGTAATAGGGTATTTGACAAGAGTGAAATTAAATTGTTTTTTCATTAACAACACATAAACATTTATAAAAAATATCAATCTTTTATTTACGTTTACTATTTTAAGATTTTTAAATTCATAAAATCCAACAATAAGGACGCTGTTTCATTGTGACGTCACAAGATAGTAATCCCTATAAATTCCATAGTAACGGAGCGTTTTTGATGTTTCATAAAAAGAAGCTGATTTGAATTTTGTCAAATACCGTATTTAAAGAAATATTGGATCAATTTCCCAAAATCGTAATTTCATAGCAAAATCTCCATTCGCGTTTTCCAAAATGAGTTTTCACAGTCGCGAATACTATTATTCTCATTTCTAGATGTTCTTGCCTATAGCCTACACTTTACATACTTACTTGACATTCGCCACAAAACAAAGACCTATCTATGTAACCTTACATACTTACCTATTTCGATCTAACTACAAATTGGAAAAACTACGATGAAAAGAAATCCGTATCGAAAAAATGCAATAGGGAAAACAAATAAAAATAAAATAATACAAAATTTTAAGTAACGAAAAAAACGTTTCGTTGAAGATATAGGAGTAATGAACCAGACACGGTTTAAATTCAAATTTTTTTTAACAGTTTTTAACAGTTAATAATAGCTTAAACACAAGCCATATGGAATGTCAAATTGTAAACGATACTAAAAAAACATAAAAAATCATCTATCATACTGTCTTTGTTAGTTAATAGTAATAGTGGAGACGAAACAGTTTTCGCACAAAAGGCATGTCGGTTTATATTATACCTACGAGTTTGTTCCCCTTGGGGAACAAATTGAATCAGTGCTTCGTTAATAGCGAACAGGTGTAACCTACTTTAAACTATATAACTATAAGACTACTTTAACTAACTAATTAAGTATTTTGTTCGTTCCCAGTTATAGTACGAAACCGCGTAAAAATACGCAACTTGCTTGAACAAGGCATAATCCTGATGTACACGAGCAAAGTCAACATTTACGTCCCCACTTAGTACTCATAAAGTTCCCTAGTTTTGGTAGAGTACAGTAAAACACAATTTATATGGCGTGTCGTGAATCCTCGTTCGCGCAGACACGAACAACGATTCCGATGATTTCCGAAAGCACGATTAAAACCAACGATCAGACTTGTACGTAGTAGTTATAATGTGCAAATTAAAATGCATCTATTTTGGCGACGCGCTGGCCTAGTAGGTAGTGACTCTGCCTACGAAGCTAGTGGTCCTGGGCTCGAATCCCGGTAAGCACAAATATTTGTTCCTAAGTTATGAATGTTTTCTATGTATTTAAGTATATATTTCTCTATATAAGTATTTATATCGATGTCTAGTACATGGGTACTAGACATCGATAGTACAAGCCTAGAGCTTAGTTTGGGACTAGGTCAATTGGTGTAAGATTGTCCCCTTATATATTTTTTTTCCATCTCACTCACGCACGTTTGACGGCTGACTGAATGACACGCGGGCGCGCGTCAACATGGCGTCACTAATAACCAGTAATAGCACAGAATACAACCACGCCACGCGTCGATCATGCTGATTGGTTCCCGCGCTTCGAAAATATGTCATCTGCGGAAGTACATCGGTAAGCCATATCCCTTGTGTTTTACTGTAATTGCCTACCCCTAAAACCAATGCCATATCGAAATACGCAGCACATGGACCTCCAGGATAGATGAAGGCAAATGGTAGACTAACATCAGTTCAACTCTTACAAAGTTTAATTCTCTACTATACTGTCGAGTACATAAATATGTACGAGTATACACTTTAGTACTGCAGAAAGAGTGGACAATAGAGAGATCTCTCTCCAGGCGGGTGTTATGGACTGAAGTCCATTGGGATGACGTTGGAAGTGCTACATTATATCAACTGACTGAAGAAATTTCGCTAGCGCGATGTAGACCACTTTAGTTACGCTGTCTGACGCTGTGGCGCTGTTGGCGCTGGCGAGTTGGTGGTACGTGTTTGCCGTTAGATGTCGCTATGTCGCCACAGTACCTTAAGGTTTATACAAATTTATAAACTCGACTGTACTAATTCTCCGAAGTGCTAAATGTTGAATTTGCATGGAATTTGCACAGCTTGAAACCCGGTCTGATCCGAGGGCATGCCTCCGAAGCCCGTTGGCTGCGGTCGATTTCGTTCGTCTGATGACGCGAACAATACGTCTCTCTTAAACTTTTTAAATAAAATTCGAACTTTTAAACAGACTTGAATGCGAAGCGGCAGTATTGACGCGCGCTCTTAAGTCATGAGAGCTTGCTAGCGGATGCGCGTATCTGAGTTCCAGCAGATTGTCGACGCGTCACTTCGATCGGTGTAAATCGTACTTCAATTCGATCGTGCTAGTATGTCGTTTACTCTACCCGTGTACACCGAGCTTAGCCCCTCTACACTATCGACGATGATCGTTGGTCGTCTATAATCAGCACGATGATCGTGCAAGCATCCACACTAAAGGAAAAGAAGATTGAGCTTGAGCATTAATCATAATAAAATGAACTAAGTAGATACAATAACTACGTAACACAATGAAATTTTTAATTAATTGTCCACCGGAGAATCAATGATCGGCGATAACATGGGCAGCTAAATGAAAAAACGCGGCAATTCCCTTTGATGCGTGACCGAAAAACCGACAAATCGTGCTCACCCGTAATCGTCTGTATTCGCCGATAGTGAAGAGGGCTCCTAGATATCGGCGATATCGCTGCCATCAGTTCTACCTTTACAATTGAGTACAAAAAGTCTACTTACATAACAAGTAATTTCACCTACCCTCACTTCGGCCGTATCTTCTCATAGAAGAAAATCTGATCGACACTGTTCGTTTCACGTAACAACACTTTCCTTTTCACAAACTTGAAATGCTCTAGAGCGAATTCGTATAGTTCGTTCTCCATTTTCCACACCACAGACTTCTGTATGGTGTCTATGGTTTTTTTGACGGGTGGTAATTTGGCGCTGGTCTGTCTTAGATGTGACTTGTTGCTGTTCAGGTAGCGGTTTGTGGCTCCGCTGAATAAACGGGGTAGAACAGCTTCTAAGACCGTCACAAACTCGAGCATTTCTTCGGTTACTCCTACTACTAGGTAATGGTTGACTATGTTGTATTTGGCCTGTTCTAAGGCCCAGCGGTTGCCTGGCTTCCTGTAAAGCAGAACAAGTATTTAGAATACTGCCGTCATAAATAAAAAACCGGCCAAGTGCGAGTCGGACGCGCGTACCGAGGGTTCCGTACAAACCTTGATATGAAATTTCAATTTAATACCTCTACGCGTTCATGAGGAAAGGGGTAGTAAGTTTAAAATTCTTAAAAACTAAATAAATATAATAATTATGTCACTGAAAATTTACGGTTTTCGCAATTTTTGTGTTATCTGTGCTATGAGACGTTGCTTCGTACCAAATTTATTCATTCTAAGTTCCCGGGAGGTGCCCTGTAGGTTTTGATTCCCTTGCTAGTTTCGAAAATTTGCGTAAATTTGCGGCAAAAACGGCTATATCTTTTGATTGCGTTGGCTTAGAAGTTTGATTTTTTCACAGCTCCAAGGGACAGTAGACCTGAGTATTTGATATAAATTTCAGCTTGATACCTCCACGCGTTCCTGAGAAAAAGGGTCCTGACAGACGGACGGACGGACGGACGGACGGACGAACAACAGAGGGATCCTATAAGGGTTCCGCTTTTTCCTTTCGAGGTGCTAAACCCTAAATGGACGCATGCGCAACTTGTTGGTCTAAGTAAATTTAACCCCCCGTCTTAAGAAATAAGGTCACTAACATAAGCGGTACTATGTGACACACGCCCTTTTTTTTAAGGAGAGCAGAATTGTAACGGAGGTTTATTTTAACTACAATTTGTTTTTTTTTTTACTGGAACATTAAGGGAAATTCGAAACCATAGGAGATACAGGTAAACTGGTTTAGCAAACATTAGGTATATGTTTGTTAAAAAAAATTGTCTTAAGTAAATTTTTTAAATGGGTAAGTTGAGTTGCAATTAAAAAAAATGAGAACCGACTGAAGTCTCATGAAAAGAAAAAAAATGGAACAGCGGAAGTTGGTTAAATCTAATAATGTTTTTTCATACAATTTCTAAGCACATTTTACCTAACCACAGATCTAAATATATAAAAGGAGAAACTGACTGACTGACTGACATATCAACGCACAGCCTAAACGGCTAAACGTAGGCACTTGAAATTTGGAAGGGATTTAGCTTAGGTACCGTAGAGGTGCACTAAGAAAGGAATTCCCGAAATTCCCACGGGAACGGGAATTAGCGGGAAAATTATTAACTCAAAAAAATGTTTTGCCCAACGAAGTGGACACGGGAACAGCTAGTCAAAGAATATAAGCACAGATACCCAATCTTATAGGGCAAAAGCGTGCCGTCCTAATGTAGGCAATTTTAGTCCCGTAGTTACACCAGTAGATGCCGTATCTGAGCACCACTGCTATGACGCTGGGACCTAATAGTTTTGTAACATATTGAGATATCACCAGATAGCATTACTTCAAGAAAATTGTTGACTTTAAAAAAGAGAATCCAAGAAAATTTATGACTTTAAAAAATAATATGTAATCGGCTAATCGCTATAAACCTACGTATCACATTGTGGTAGCGTTTTATTTATTCAGAAGAACATCTGCCCTGATTAATGATTGATTCCATGGCGCCATCTACTGACAGTATCCAATAAGACGTAGCAAGCTTGAAAGCTCACAAGTATTGTATGAGATTGATGAAGTAAATATAAATTTTATTGCATTTTTTAAACTTATAAAATATACCCTTATTTCATGTAGAGAAGGATGTTTTTGATATAATTAAGATACGTTGAATTTATTAAGGTGTAAAAATCATTCAATCTTCACGATTACTGATTCAAATGTTTCGGTCGATACCTGTGACGCCATCTATGAGTTTATTAAAGTAATAATTGTTCGAGTTGGGAGGCCAGGCCTATACCTATCTCCTATTGTTTCGGATTGTCCTAGTTAAAAAAAACACACTACAAGTATATCAGTGCATATAGTATAAGTGCCACATGCCATGGTACATAAGGTTCTACTATCAGTAGATTTTTAGTTTAGGCTTTACAGAGTAAAACAGTACGCACCAACATTGCGCAGCGTGGCCACAGAAAAAAGGAACTTGCAGCCACATGTTGTTAGGGTCGCAATCCGGCTGGCCGCGTTCCACGCACTCGTCGAAAGTCTAGAAACGTACAAAGAAAAACGATAATCAGACATAAGTATACTTACTCATATTCAGTAGATTACCTACTTTTTGTACTGTTCCTACTAGATAAAACTAAATGTGAAAGTTCGTAAGGATGTTTGTCTTTCGATTCTGCGTAAACGGCTGAACAGGTTTGTATGGACATTGGATATATTTCATGCTTAATCAGCCTACTTAACCCCTCCCCCCCTAACCCCGTATGCGGTAAGCATATGAAGGGTTAAGGTATAAAAATCATTTACTCATACATACATACATTAAATCACGCCTGTTTCCCAGAGGGGTAGGCAGAGACCACTTCTTTCCATTTGCTAAGATCTTGACAAATTTCTTTCGCTTCTTCCACATTCATATATCGAATCATGCTCGCACATCGCTTTCGGGTACTTAAGATTCGGCCCTTTTCCAGTATTTCTCCGATTTGACTCGAAAAAGTACGTCTAGAGCGGCCCCTTCCGACACGTCCACTCACAACCAACAACAATACCAATACCAATGATATAAAACATGGAGTAATGATTTTATTGTTCATTTTACGTTTAAATGAAATTACCTTATTCATTAAAAAACCCTAAATTTACTGACATTCCTGCTTATTTGTTGTTAAAAACTTGAACTCTTACCATTTTATCCCCATGCTTCTTCCTAACGAGGTGTGGTCTAAAGTTGTCTCCATTGCGTAAGAAGTAATAGTACGAGACCAGTCTGTCTAACGGCCGTCTTATTAAATTAATAAATATAGGGTTTGAATTGGTTCCTAACCTGTAAACATAAAAACAATGTCCTATATTACTGAATTACAACTAAAACATTTTTATTTTTACTATATTGATACACGCATACATATTACGTAAGCTTAAGAGACAAGTACAACTCCAAATGATGTTACAATAGTTATAGCACTCTAGCTGTATGCTGGAATTGAAACGCCCAACATAGTAATCTCAAAATTAGATTAAAACACGTTTGCGCTTTGCAGTATCTGAATAGATAAAAGTCATATATCCTGTATAGTCATTCTACTGGAGCAGTGAGACTGAATCCAAATATTATGAATCCTACAAGAATATTGACATAACAGGTATCAGTAATAATATTTCTAGTGCATGTTCTCCCATTGGTAGTAAAAATTTTGTTAAAAAAAGGGAATTATTTTATTTTACTATCATACGATTCAAGCTAATATTTTTCTAGAAAATTTAATATTTCATAAGAGATGGGCCGTTTTAAAACTAATCTTTGCTAAGATGCCTTAAGACACATCAAAGCAAATGCTAATTCTCATTTGAATTAACGGCATTCATTATTGTTGTTTAAGTTGTATTTCACCAAAGTCGAGTTATCCCATCATACATCGGTAGCAATGACGTCATTGCCGCACATTCAATACTAAACGTATGAAACTCTAAAATCGCCAATGCTCCAGGGGTTAAAGAAATAAGTCCATGGAAATCACATGCAAGGACAATTAATTGTTAGTGGGGTTAACTGCTTTGAAAGTACATGCTGCAAAGTACATTTCGGAGCCGTCTTGAAATGGGCATCTCAGCCAAGAATTGTTTTTAAATATGGCCTTGCATAAAGACAATCTGCTACATAGATAGAGTTGTGCAAACCATCCTACACCATTAACTGACCTAAAGCCACCTCACTTTTTAAGTTTCATTGCTTTGATAATAGCAGCAGTAGGTAATATTAAAGCAATATTAACTCTATGTAGCTTCCAAGATAATTGTCTCTATGTAATCCATCAATGATGCACAGAACGTTCTTCTATAAGAAAACATAAGAAATAACTTACCGATCAAAGTTAAGAAATGCCATGTGCCCATGATAAAGCGCTGGCTTCATTTCCTGCCATTTTGTGACGTTCTGGGCAAACTTGTATTGGTTAGTGAGTGACAGAACATGCACATTAGCAGTGATGTTGATATGCAGGACTTTAAAGTGATTCTTCTTGCACAAGTCGTACGCCACGCCCACGAAACTAGTGGACCCAGTCTTGGGAACCCTGTTGTATATAACCACCAAATCCTCGACGTTATTTCCCACAGTTTTAGGGAAAAACTGCCGTGAATCTAAGTGAGACTGCGAGAACTTGTATTCTGCGAAAAGATAAATTTAGCGTGAATCTGGCGCGCTCTTATCAAAATTAGACCAAAGCGCACGATCCTTACGTACCTAGCCTGCGATAACTGTCTTCTAAACGGACTATTTCTGTCTGGAAATATAAAATTATTATTGCAATAACACAGAAACACGACACGATCCATAATTTTTGCACGTTCAGCATGACGGCGCGAGACGGGACGGTGGATCCGGCACTAGCAGTAGCGGGCAGTGACTGACATAGTTTATTGCGGGTTTTATACCAATATAAACACTAATTTTCTATTTTTAATTACATTCCGACATACACTACAGACTAAGTCTCAAAACTGTCACATTCCACAAAAATGACATTTAGATTGAAATGTTGCCATAACAGATGATACGAAAATCTTTAGAATTGTAGAAAACGTGCTGCAATATAACCGTTATCAAAAATCATTTAATTCCTCCGTATCCTTAGTTTGGGACTAGTTAGTTAGTAGGTTTTATGTGAAATTGTCCCCTGATATTATTAATTATTTATTCCAAGGAGTAAGTTGTTACTTGTGAAAAAATCGTTTCTGTTCTCTCTGTTCGGTCTCTGTTCTATCTGTTTTGATTAATAATTGTAGAATAGAAAAGTTGTTACGAGTTTTTCTAGTGAGCACCCCTACATGAATCTTCCTTCAGTTATCAAAATCGCTAATTAAAAGAAATATTTTTGTCTGGCAACATTATAAATGTCTCTTTAGGCGTATTTGTATTTATAAGCAACTCAATGCATGAACGTATAAAATTGACTTCTTGTTATTGTTATTAATATTGAAAAAAACGACAAAAAAAACACGTTTGTTGTATGGCCCCCCCTGAAATATATTTTATTCGGTTTTAAATACCTACCTGTTTGATGTTATACCGGCATACGAAATACATCATCTGTGAAATGTCAACTGTCTCACGGTTCATGAGATACGACCTGGCGGCAGACATACAGACGGACAGACAGACGGACGGACAGTGGAGTCTTAGTAATGGGGTTCCGTTTTTACTTTGGGTACGGAACCCTAAAAACGAAGCGAAGCGGGGTGAATTATAAGTGGTACAAATTCTATCCTTCGGTGGCAGTATGCGCCATGGACCCACATATCCTATAATCTGTGCCATGGACTGTGGTGAAGCGCCGCAGCTAGTGTTGCCATGCGTCCCGGTTTTGGCGGGACTTCCCGATTTTTAAATCAAAATTAAAATGTTCCGCGCGGGACAGGCTCGTCCAGCTTTTCGGAGATAACTCGACCGTGCGTGCAGTGTACTGAGGAAGCGCGCATTTAAAATGACATATTTTTTACTAAGTACATATTCTATGGCTATTTTTGCTATCTATTGTCATGTAAACGTAATTTAAAACTCAAATAAAAAGATAAATATTTAAAAACTTCTAATTATATAAGTTCTTTTACTATGACGAAAGAATCCCGGTCTTTTCTGTCAAAAAGTTTCAAAACCGCAAGTTGCCAAAAAAATACTGGCAACGCTGGCCGCAGCTGTACTGGTCCTCAAGTTAAGAAAAATCATTTTTTAAATAACAATAAAAATAGCAAAACAGAATTTAACATGGAGTTTGTTTGGCCTACCTGTTACACGACGTCACAGTACATATCAGATCTTTTTGTCTAATTGCTGTCTAATTTGCAGTTTAAAATGCTTTTAACATCCGTATTTCATGGCAGTTTTTTTTTCACTTTCGTTTAATTTTTTGTCCTGATATGCGATATAAAAATCAATGCATATTCCTTATTGCACAAGAAAATAAAAGCCTAAGCTGTGAGCTTGTTCAAAACATTCAAAACCCATCCAGTCATCCGGAGCATTTCAAAATTCACATCATTTGATTGTGACACCATACATAAATAAATCGATTGGCTATGACTGGTTGTACTCAATACAAACCGCAGTTCCGTGTGAACAAATAATCAAGCCATGGGCGTTGATGCGTCTCTAATCTAGTTAAAACGATGTGATTTTTCCCATGACCTGATTAAGCATATCCCAGAATATACATAAACAATACGCAAGTAGGTACCTAAATAATAATAGTGTTATTAAAAATATATAAGGCCAACTTACTAACTACGAAAAACGAACAGAAAATTTGAAAAGAAAAGCGTTGGTACAGTATGAATTTATGAAAGAATATTTTTCAAAATATACAATGCATCTACATCGAGTAAACCCAAAACGTACTAACAGACGTAGCGAATAATCCTTTCCCATCGTTTTTGTCGGATATGTTCGTATTTATCTAACTTTCTCAATTAGCTTCAGTACCCATCAATAAGCCAGCTGAGAAAGCAAGAGGAATACGAAGTTATCCGACCAAAAACGATGGGAAAGGATTATTCACTACATCTGTACCTACCTACTTAATATTATACTTTAGTCACTAAGGCCCACTTGCTCAACAGAACAATTTGTTAAAATTGACAGTTTTATGAATCTGATATTCTTTAATAATTTAACCTGGGGTTAACCTAAGGCTCAATTTACGTGCAAGTGGGCCTAACTAGCTCACTATACGGCACTATTTATTATTGAGACGAGCGGCGCTTGTGTGGAAAACGAATTGTCTCGTCTAATTATTATAGGTAGGTACCTACCTCTATTCCGTAATTTATACAAATATATTAAAAACCAGCTGCCCGCCGCGTCAGCGTCTTCGCCCCGCTGCAAATTTCCGACATTCCCGTTGGATTTTTCATTTTTTTTCTTACATTTATAAACCTTATCCTGACAATAACGAACTCAACAAAAAAAAAACAGCCAAATCGGTTCAGCCGTTCTCGAGTTTTGCGCTTACCAACACATTTTGCGATTCATTTTTATTTATATAGATAGACTACTTGTAAGTACAGTCAAGTGTAAAAATCGAGAACGCAATATCTCAAAAATATGTCCCATTGCACCTTAATCTTTCGATACCTACATATTTTTGTACTTTACTGTATAATAGAATATGCATAAGTAGATCAATGGATACATGAATTTATCTATTAAAGAATAATATTTTTCACCATGTAAGGTATAGAACCTCTTTAAATTTCTTAAATAAACGGGGTTACAAAAAAAAAAGGTTGGAAGCAGTAAGTTGCTGTACTTAATTGACTGTGTCGCAACGGCACAGCAAAATACAATAAGTTGAAAAATGGCAGTTGTTTACGCCCACCACTTATGTCGTAGGTACCTATAGCATAAGATAGAATAATTAACATACATATGATCTAATTAAACAAGCCAACACTTAGTCGGATAAAAAGTAACATAAAATCGTTATAAGGTAAATCACCTTGCGTTCGAAATTCAGTTTTCGGGCGGCCATCGCTGTACGCGCCCGTGCGCGCGAAAAATAGCACTGACATTCGTTTTCCCGCCAAATCCTTCCGGTGGCCATTATTTGGGTCAACGCGCGCTCTATTTAATTCAACAAAAGAATAACACCTAAATATTTATAAAGCTATTAATTATGTGAACGGGAATAATTTATTTTTAGTTTTATTGTGCGCGTGATGTCGTTTCATTGGTAAATGGTGTTAAATTATGCGGCTACTTCCATTTTTTGTCTATGGTTTTTGTATAGAAAAAATACAATATACGTTACTTGTGTTCTTCGAATCGAAAAGGTTTTAACTTTAAAAATGATTAATACATTCTAAACAAATAAAAAATACTAAATCGGTCAATATGTAGGAAGATTCGTGTGATAGTCGTATTTCGTTATTTCACAATAGCTAAAACCTAGAGGCCTTTTGTAGCGATGCAGGCGCGCCTTTTGATGAACTGCGCGGTGCAGGATCGTGTGTCGTGTGCGAAGGTATATGACCAGCGATTGCATGGCTACTGAATCGCTGCAAAAAGTCAACCTTCCTTAGGGACTTGGGTATGGTTCACTTTATTCTCCTTACCTGGTTTGTAGTGGTAGCCAGGGAAGGGGTAGGGGTAGCCTGGATCAGCCTAGCCCTAGACTATACTATAAAAAACCCCAGCCAAGTGAGAGTCGAACTCGCGCCCGAAGGGTTTCAACCATACGCAACTCGACCGGTGCGTGCAGTGTACCTATTGAGGAAGCACGCATTTAAAATGGCATATTTTTAACTAAGTACATTATTTATGGCTATTTTTGCTATAATATATTGTCACGTAAACGTATTTTAACACTCAAATAAAAACTTAAGACTTCTGATTATATAGGTACTTTTTTTTACTCCCTCTGTCAGGGGTGTTATTCTCAAAAAACAAGGGACGGTTGGACGAACGAGCGAAATCGCAGGCGGCGAGTTTAAGTAGTCCCGTCAGAGCGAACAAAACACATTTTAGCGCGTGCATTTTCAATTAAGCAGCCTTATACGTTCGATCCATCGGCAGAAACAATGTTGCTAAATTGAAAATGCACGGGCTAAAATATATTTTGTTCGCACTGACGGGACTACTTAAACTCGCCGCTTGGACATTCACTCGTTCGTCCGTCCGAACGTCGTTGTTGAGAGAATCACTACCCTGGTACAACGGCTTGCGTCCATCCTGGCTATATTTCCCGCCCAAGCCCACTTTCGCTTCGCTGGGTGAACGACATCAGACGGCATGCAGGCCATGACTGGATGTAGAGGGCGCAAAACTCTCAGGAATTGAAGATAATGGAGGAGGCCTATGTCCAGGAATGGAATAATTGATATGATGATGACGAATTCAGGGTAGTGATTCTGTAAACAGCGCCGGTCGTGTGGACTGTCGAGTGATATCCAAGCGGCGAGATTAAGTAGTCCCGTCAGTGCGAAGAAAACACATTGTAGCGCGTGCATTTTCAATTAAGCAGCCTTATACGTTCGACCCATCGTGCTGCTAAATTGAAAATGTACGTGCTACAATGTGTTTTGTTCGCACTGACGGGACTACTTAATCTCGCCGCTTGGATATCACTCGACAGTCCGCACGACCGGCGTTGTTTACAGAATCACTACCCTGGATACAAGGGATCCCCTTCAAACGCATAATTTTTTTTAGACTATTATTGTTTCGCATAATTCATTTGGCATAATTTGTATTGGCATAATAGTACTGTCGCATAGCAATACTTTGGCATACTACTTTTTTGGCATATTAAGCTATTAGCATAATTTCAGTTGGACTAATTTCTATTAGACTAATACACATTAGGCATATTATTGTTTGGGCTATTAATTGTTTGTCATATATGTCATTAACCATAATTTTACTTCCCTAAATGAATAAAACACAGTTTCATTGTTACCTTGCATTTATTATAAGTTTACTTGAAATCATGTACCTACATACATGTATTATATACTTATGTATATTTATTTCTAGTGGTGCTTGTTCATTTGAGTTTTAGATTACTGGCTATAGCTTGTAGAAATGCTATTTTTATTGTGTATTTATTTTTCTTACTGATAATATTGTCTATAACTTTGCTGTTTATTGATGTATTTTTTCTTTTTTGTTGGTGGTTCTATCCCAACTTGTCTTTGTTCAATTGCTGTATTTTGGTGTGTTATTTCTTGGGTAATCTTTCTTGCTAAATAATAAAAATGGGGATGATGTTTTCCCACAAAATGTGCAAATCTGTTATGCCATGCTTCGGCATGATTTTGTGTTCTAGGTATGAGGTTACTTTAGATCACGTTAGGTACATTAGGTTAGGTTAGGTTAGTATGATATCCAGGCGCGAAGCGCCCAAGCAACGCAAAAATAGGAGGTATTTTTTAGGACAAATACTGTTATGCGCTTTGTAATTATGCTAATTTATTGTTATGACTTTTCGTATTTATGCTATTTGACGTTAGTCTTAATGACGAATATGCTTTTTGTTTTTATGCTTTTTAATTTTATGCGTAAAAAATTATGCGTAAAGATGAGTATGCCCATTGCTAATTCGGCTAAAAGCAATTATGCGTAACGATAATATGACAAATAATTTTATGCCATCCAATAGAGAACCGGATACAATACCCCTAAAGTATTTATACTTACATATTAACTCTTCCGTTATTGACTGATATACACCGCACCGCCTAAATTGAATATTCCTTGGGTACCCTACGGTTGCATTACGATAGGATTTTTTCGAGAATCGACCCCCATCGGGAACCAACGGGGGGAGTAGCGTAGACGGAAACTAACTCAACGCAACAAGTAATTTTTTCATTCATATATATTTGTAGAGTTTGTACGTTATAAGGAAGTGTAAACATTTGCACAGATATGTTTACACTGCGACTGCGCAGGAGTTGGTTTCCGTGCAGTTTGTTTGTTACACGTGCAATCTCCGAACGGGTCGGAGGCAATGAAGGAAGTAATGAACTGTAAATTAAGTATATTAGAACATTGCTAAGTTTAGCGATTGGGAAAATAACATCCGCCATTTTGAGCCCCCGATGCAAAAAGAGGAGTGTTGTAAGACTTATAAGTTTGAACGCTATGTGTGTGTCTGTCTGTGGCACCGTTGCCCCTAAACGAGATGCATTTTTTTCTATTTGAAAGCAAGATTTTTAACTGCGGTTTTTAGCTACATTTGACGACGCGCTGGCCTAGTTGGTAGTGACACTGCCTACGAAGCTAGCGGTCCTGGGTTCAAATCCCGGTAAGGGCAGATATTAGTGTGATGAGCGCTAATATTTGTTCCTGAGTCATGGACGTTTTCTATGTATTTAAGTATATATTTCTCCATATAAGTATTTATATCGTTGTCTAGTACCCATAATACAAGCCTTGAGCTTAGTTTGGGACTAGGTCAATTGGTGTGAGATTGTGCCCTTATAAAAAAAAAACATGAAAATCGATTTGGCCATTAAAGAGATATCAACTCTGAAAGAACGGGTCATATTATATCAGTGGTAAAAGTCTATCTTATATAGTTATTTGTGGCATATTATGAAAGTAACGGGTTTATGGACCTGTGCCATAAGTTACGATTACCGTACCTACTCGCTAACGAGTCCAATGCTCTGTCCCTCGCACTATATAAGAATACTGCGAGTTCTGCGAGAGACATAGCATTTGAATCGTTAGCGAGTACGGTAATTGTAACTCATGGTACTGCAGGCCTATTGCCTAACGCACTCGCAATCGCGATCGTTATTGGCAGCCTGAATAGGACCCCGACAGTATAAAGCAGTTCATGACTTGATAGTTTACGAAGCATCACTGACTTTGAAGTCGATTGCGATAGCGGTAAGTTAGGCAATAGGCCAGCTGATGGTAGTTATAGGCTCTAAGGGACAATGAATTTTGCAATCTTGATTGTTATATCGCGATTTTAAAATAAACTTTGTCCTTTTTGTGTCAAACCAAGCTTGAAATAACAAACAGATAAAACAAATCAACAATGGATAGAAGAGAGGTAGGTAATAAGATTAGACCAGCTTCTAAACAAAGTGACAAATTACAAGCGTAAAAACTAAATTTTATCTGTATTTTTTACACCCCTCAACTAACTAAACTACGTCTTAAAACAACCCCTCCGATCGTCAAGGAAATGAGCAACGACGGGGCTTGGAACAGAAATAGCGTGTAATTTACAATTTTAGTTGAACAGCGATATTTCACCCTCGTCTCTATTTGAGTAAGAAATTGGACGTGACGTGTGTAGCACTCATTTAGCACTTTAATGATAAATGTCATTGATTATTTAACTTCCGTTTCCGTGCCATAATGTTGGAACACTATGCAGTTTAAGGGGCCATCTAAGACTAACAGTTAGACTTATTATTAGGGTCCGTTGTATGATCAGTAGAAAAAAATCGTATCCATTAGTTAAATGGGAACCAAAAGTGTCACATTTTTCATTCGATTTTTGAATTTTAACCACATAGAGGGGCGCAATCATTTTGTTACAATAATGAGATACCTAGTCATATACGTGTCTCATTCTAACAGATAACTGCTTTTCACTCAGCTGACTGTTAGCCAGCGGGGCCCATTACGCACGTTACATACATGACGTCAGTAGTCAAACTAGGACTCGTATTCGAAAAAGAAAAGTTGTTAGGAATACTTACTACCTAAATGTGACGCTGCACAAGTACCGTAAAACTACTCAACTATGGTCCTAGCCTGCAACAATAGTCCAATGTTCCTCATTACATTATTCTAAAATATGATACCTTACTGCTATCACTGCTCGGTATATGTACTGTTTGGCCTAAAATTTACTGTTCTAAACTCTAGCTATAGCTAAATCTATCATATTTTTAGAATAATATGAAAAGTAAAATTGGACTATTGTTGTAGTTTTACGGTAGCTTAGCACTAACGTGAACGATTATCGAAAACTGACAAAATGTATGGATTTGACGAAGGCGCTCGACGCGACCGTCTGACAGGTTACGTCAATCCTATACATATTGAATAACGATAACGAACGCCGAATGAATCTTGTCTAGGGTCTCTAATCAATGTTTATATTAACTTTGCTTTTATTTATTATAATGTTTGTTTGTTAGCAATAAAATTGTCATCAGTGAAAATCTAGCAAGTTTAGTACCAGAAATTCAGAATACTTTATGTAAACTCGATGATAATTGATAACGCAACATTATAGGGTCTTAGATCTGATCTGATGAAAGGTTCAAAGGTGGTCCCTTGAACTTCTCACTCCACTATTTTAGTTAGTGTAACTCCTCAATCTTTCCCTTCTCTCAGAAATCAATACTGTCAAAAACTTATTATGTTACAGCAAGAGAGCTCAAGATTGTGTAGTACTTAATTTACAAGTTCTGCTACCTTTTTATAATAACTTCACTACATCATCATTACATATAGTATAAAACAATGTCGGTTCCCGCTGTCTGTCTGTCTGTCCCTATGTAGGTATGCTTAGATCTTTAAGACTACGCAACGGATTTTTATGCAGTTTTTTTTATAGATAGTGATTCAGGAGGTTTTTATGTATTATAAATTCTGTTTTATGTACGAGTGTTACAGAAAACTCACATAAACCGAAGCAAAGCGAGGGCGGGTCGCTGGTGATGAATAAATGATTTAACTTACACAAGTTTAGCTTCAAGCAGGTCGCGTATTCCTCGCAAGCCCGGCGTCCACCCTGAAAGCCTCGTTTTTTTTTATTCTACTTTATCAACCGACCATAATAATCTCTTTAAAATCTATAAGAAATCTACTCGTACATACAAGAATTAAGGCAAGAACACCCGACTGCATTTAGTCCAACCCCATCGCGAAGCGAGCACGCACGTCACTGCTTGCTATAAATACAATACAACGTCTAAGAAATACAATTAATTTTAATTACAGTTTAAATAGTAATGTATCGTATTAATAATGTAAAGTCATTGGCAATAATTCGATCGTGTTTTATGCCGCAAAATATTACTTACGAGACAACTTTGAAATAGTTTGTCATGTTATTGAACGAAAAAATTATCGGTTGCGAAATCTTCGCTTATTAGTAGGCTGTTGAGCTAGGTTAACATGGAAGTGGACCGTATTTTGTACATTTTCGGCAGTTTCACCCGAAAGAAGGATAAACGTAGATCCCTGGAGCAGTCGTCGATCAGCGCGGGGAACAGCCCGCTGCGGAGGCCGGCTAGCATCGCGCCACGCACGTCGGCTTACGAGGATGTTAAAGATGTGAAGGTAAGAATCTACTTGAGCTATTGAAAGGGCTTTGTCGCTTTAATGGAATGTTTGAACTGCTGCACTAATCTATCGAAGATGTTAAACCGATAGGGTACTAATGTGTGCAGCTACTTATCAATTAAACGACGCATGCAACTTTGTGGATGGACGACGCAGTTGACTTAAGTTTTTAGTGAGAGTGCCTATAGGGTAGCAGCTCCAGGTTCGATCACGGTAAGGGTAAATAATTCTGTCGCGAGCTTTAGTCGCATCAGTCTTTGGATATACGTTTCTATGTATTTATTTATATAAGAATGTACCTATATCGTTGTCTATTTATCCATAGTAAGCCATTTAGTGTGTTATTATTGTCCTCTTGTATTTATTTGTGTAATATGTTGCGATCAGTAAACAAAACACATTTAAAAAGTCAAGCATGGAGCCGTGGAATGGAGTGGTCATCATTTCATATCAGCCAAAAGACGGTACGTCCAGTGCTGAACCCAGGCCTTTCCCAAGAATCTGTATAACGGTCTAATCCAATCTTACAGATGGGTCCTTTCGGGCACACTTAAACCCCTTAGTATCTTTTGTGTAATTACCCTCTTACACACAGCTTTGCGAATGTGCAGGTTTTCTCTCGATTTTTTTCCTTCCTCTTCTCTTAGCCTGATTGTGCAAAGTGTGGTCACAGAATTATCAACAAAAGCATCCGAAACTGACGTATGTGCATGAAGAGATTGATGAATGTAGAGGAAGCGAAAATTGTGTGTTTAGATCAGTGCACCTGGCGTTCCATAATCTCGGCCTACCCCATTGGGAGACAGGCGTGAAGGTATGTATGTACTTATGTAGAATTATCAACAAGTTTTTAAAGTTTTTGGTAAGTAATTCTGTAGCTCTGCCTACCCCCTCTGGGAATAAAGGCGTGCATCAGTTTATAATGTATGTATGTATGTTTTTCCTTGACCGTAAGATCATCGCGTAATCTAAGTTGGAAAACATCATTCGTTAATAGTGACTGCGGGGATCAAAGCTCTGTACCTACCTTACCGTCACGAGTCGACCCCCTAAGCAACTACCACCGTGCTACTCGCATCCATCGGTTTCCCCTAGCTTTGATTTATTTATTAACCCCCAGGATCGAAAGCGGCATGATGTGAAGCAGTGGAACTGCCGGCTATGCCGCAAGGAGCTGGCAGAGCCGCGGCTGCTGGGCTGCCTCCACAGCTTCTGCACCAGATGCCTTCAAGGGCTGCATCAGGAGGGAGAGGCAGAGGTCTGGAGCGAGGTCGATGGAGGTATGACATCTTAAGATTTTTTTTGGTACTTGACTTTGACTTCTTCCTCGGGTAAACAGTTAGCCGACTTATGTGTTAATTCAGAGTCTGATCTATGTCCCTTATAAAATTCAATCCGATTCAGTGTGAACGAGTTACCAACATACTAACTCCAAGCAGCAGTGTTCGCATTGCTGTGTTCCGGTATGGGGATAAGATATACGCTGAAATAATTAGCATATTGGCATTCCAGCTTAGGCCTAAGGGTTGGCAATGCATTTGCGGTCTTCAGATTGTAGTATTGTGAATGCAAGTGTGGGATCTGTGGATACTTATTAACTTTTTTTACATCGCAATGCTCCTAGAAATGTATTTTGTGTACCTACGTAATTTTGGGTTTTGTCACACTTTTTAATCTTACTGACTCTATTAAATGCTTTTGCAATGCATCGATCAGCATCTTCGATATACTTATTAAGTTTCAATAAAAAACGATAAACCCATCAAACCCAGATCAAATTAAAACGAATTGTAAACTTCATCAAGTAACCAATTTGATAAGACTCCTGTCGTAACGCCCGTTTTATACTCTCACTTCACATTGAATGCAATCCTGAAGTGTCTTGATATGTTGGTGATGCTATAATGGTTATAAAAGATGCTTATAGCGCCCTAGTGACCAGTAGTTTAACATCTGGAGGAGCTATTAAATCATTACGAGCTATTAATATACAATGAATGACTAAGAGCCTAAGTGTTCAAAAACCGGCTAAGTGCGAGTCGGACTTAAGCAGCAAGGGTTCCGTACCATTATCTACACCGTGTTTTTTTTGATTTACGATAACTTCGGCATATTACTAGGTATATCCATAGAAACTAATTGGTAGATTAGATTTTTAAATATTGCAAAAAAAAAATATTTTCTCTGTTTAGAACAAAGTAATTGAATGTTATATCTTTGATCATTCTAAAAGGGCCTTTAGAGTTAGCTAATAGTAAGTGTCAAATATGTCAATGTTGGCGTGACCATGGAATTAGTAAGTAATAACGTACATCTGGAAGGTGCATTCCACCGATAACGAGAGCCGAAAGAAATGTACCTGTAATGTGGATCTGGGGATCTGTGTATTCTGTGTGGTCTCCTATAATTCGAAATTGACACTTGAATGACAACTTAATACTAGATTTTGTTTGAAAGCTTTCAATGCTTGTATTTTGTTCTACTTGCTCTTATTAAGAAGTTCAAGACGGCAGCTAGTTTTTCTCAGTCTATCCACGGATTCGTTGACAGAGACCACACAGATGCCCAGATATCGATTTTAAAGACAATCAGTTGAATAACTAAAAAGTTCAAGATGGCGGCTGCTTTTCCTCAATTTGTCAACGGATTAGTTGTCAGATCTACAGATCCACAGATATCGATTTTGAAAACAATCAGTTGAATAAGTAAATATTGTTTCGTTTACTGCCCCACCGGCTTGTAAAATTAATTTGTCCATAAATTGCAATTCAAATATGGTCACCTTTAGAAAGGGACGCAGTAAGCTTTAGTACATTTCTTTCGGCTCGCGTTATCGGTGTACTGCACCTTCCAGATGTACGTTAGTAGGTACTTACTAATTCCATGGACGCGTATACAAACTTAACAATTGGAAACTCTTTACTCATAAGAATTAAAAGAAAATTGTTGTTATCAATTAAGAGCCTTTTATACTAGTTCAACGTGATTAACTGATTAAATTTAAAAATTAAATATCTTTAAGACCGTAAGAGTTATCATTTGTCCGTCTTTGGGAAATTAACTTTATTTGACCTAAAGAATGTTCCCTTAAAGTTATCGTAAATCAAAAAAAACACGGTGTATACAACATTAGCAAAAAACGCAAAAAACGTTTGTTGTATGGGAACTCAAATATTTATTTAATTTTAATTACTTGTTTTCAAAGTGAATATACAACTAAATATTCTGCAGAACAATATAAACCAATCATTCTGCAAATGCACTGGCAATTAAAAATAACATGTCGATAAAAATAAATCAGTACATGCCCGTTACTACCCCGTTACCTTTTGCTCGTGATTATACTTGGCTACTATTGGCTAGAATCACTAACCTACATTTAAATTTAGAAGACAAAGTTAAATTTAGAAGTCAAAGGTACAAATGACACTGTGGCTCTTCCACACCTGCGTATTTAAGGATTTACTGAACTTCTGGCCCCTCCACACCTGCGTGTTTAGCCAGGATTTACTCATCAGTCTGCCGCTTGGATCGATCAGTGCGTAATCCGATTATATCACGGAGCTAGCTCAGTTCCAGTGGGGCTTCTTCAAACTAGTTACTGCTTTATGACTTGGTTTTCTTTGTCTTTCGGATTCCGTAGCCAATTGCACGAAAAGAAAATAGTCATAATGACAGTAATTATCTAGCGCAACTCTTATTACAACCTATGCCACGATCAAACCAGACAGTTTAAGCCTGCCGCGTAAGCTCTGGTGTGCACCTAAATAGACTGAGAACAGGTCACGGACGCTGCTACTACTTCCTGTTGGAGCTGGCGTAAGGCTGCGTTTCTACCAGAGCTGTGCAAGGCAGATAAGCGGTGTGCGAGAAAAATTCCACCAATAGGATAGGGAAGACAAAATAATCCTATCAGTGGATTCTTCCTTGCAACATCGCTTAGCTGCTTCCCCCAGCTCTGGTAAAACGCATCCATACTCGGTTCTCTGCAACTGTGACAATGCTCAATCCATGAAGCACACAGTCACGAGATTAAATTTGGTACCCATCTTAGGTCCAAAGTCAATCTGACATTCTACAACAAAAAAGTTTAGTTTCTTAAAAGTTAATGACTTGACATCTCTAATGAAATTGACGATTTCATATTTTTCCTGAAATGGGTCCCAAATTAACGCTCGTGACCGTACCAGCGCTGTTCTACACACTCGGGTGCCCCGGAAGATCTACGTACGGTCAGCCAACAAAGTTGTCTACCAGTTTTGACAAAACTTAAGATTGACTTAAGTCACTGTCATAATAATATTGCAAGGGAAAATCGATCTTGTTGTATCATGACGTGCAAATGAACTTCAACCGTACGGTGTTAGACCAAATTTTTGGCCGACTGTGCATACACCTGGCTAGTTATCTCGTCTTTAATTTGCTATTATAAGTTTTTCAAGGGGCCTACACAAGATGCATAGCAAACGTTATCGATTTTCGAAAACGGCTACTGGAAAAGCGTAAATCGAACGGCGTGAGCCCGACTCTCACTTAACCTGTTTTTTTATACATTAATACACGTAATTATTTTCTTTCTATGTCACCGGTCGGGGAACTGGGCACATTACCGACCGGCGGCACCGGAACATAGCTAATGCGGTCTAATAATAGCCATGCCACCCGTATGACACAAACAAACCCAGCACTGTATACAGTGTAAACAAACAGTCGCATTTCACTTGTTTATACTGATTCAATCAGTATTATGCAATTGTTTCGTCATGGTGTATATATATTTCGATATGTCTTACATCAAGAGCTTCCTAAACTGAAAATAATTTATCTTCCAAGGTAGCAAAGTCAAACCATCTAGGTACCATCCTTATTTAGCACTAGCTTTCGAACTAGACCATAGATCGAGACCATGAATCGAGACTTACTGTTAAAAAAAAAAACTAAAGTTACCTCCTTCGTTAATAACATGTAGATACTGTCTCTAATTTAGTATGGAGTTCCGTTGACTTTCCAACGATCCTTTAGCCCTGGCCATCTTAACTTTAAATGGCTTTTTTCTGATATAGGTACCTTACGCATGAAAAAAGGAAAAGTTACATTGTTTGACCACTGGCAGAAAACTGAACGAAATCAACCTTAGGAGAAGGACGATGGCCGATTGAAAGATGTCCGGCTTTTACTTTTAATCTATTTAGTCTGTTTCCTGATTCACTCTCACTAACATTGGAGAAATCAATGCGGAATACCGCGGTGGACCGCCATTAAAATTAAAGAAAAGAAGAGATAAAAAATACGGATGAATTAAGAAATTCCCCTTTTTTGAAGTCGGTTAAAACAGGCTTATAATTTTAGAACTCTCGCCTCTATCGCCTCTATCACGTACCATTTACAAATTTAAAAGGCAATCTAGCAAAGAGTAGCTATTTATAATAAATGCCAATAAATTTTGCAATACAATCTTGCATTATGCCAATCGGTTATTGCCCTCTAAAAGGATTTCAATGAGTTGTATGACTTGCATGAGTCAGTCCCAATCTTTATGAGAAATAACAGAACCAGATGACTGAAGGGGTTATTCGTTAACCCGATTCCGTACTTAGTTCGACTTACGTTTTGAAAGAATTTAGGAGTTCGGAGTTTTGGAGTGAAATTGGAAACTGACATGACATGATGTGTGTGTGTGTGTGTGTGTGTCTATCTGTGGCATTATCGCTCCAAAATGAATGGACCGATTTAGATCCGTATTTAAAAAGTTTGTGTAATCAGGATGATTTTAAGTTAGGTTTTAGGAAAAAATTATATAATATTTAATAGTACCTATCCAACAATTGCTGTAAGTATATAATACCCTTTCTTAAAATTGTAGTTGCATCACCTCTAACGTCTAAAGCGCAAATTAAACTGTCAATAAAAAATGCAGAAGTTGATTGCTGTCTTAATGTAACTTTAGTTACTTATAGAGCAAAAAGCACAATTTCGCAAACTTTTTCTAACATAAAAGTTAGAGTAAGATAGCAGTGAACTTCTGCAATTTTCATTGCTTGTCTAAACGACACTTGTCTTTTTTGCCAGTAAGGAGAGGCTTATATTAACCTTTCAGTGACGGATGATAGGTCACATTCAGTGTACATTGCGTAGCTTATAAGAAGCCCAGTGACCTGGGAACTCGTCGACTTTGTAATGTACTTCTTCTTGAATGGACTTCATGTTCTATTTGCCACGAATCTGAAAGAAGACGATTTAAGAATACATTGAAGTGTTCCGTAGATGAAGTCGACGTCGACTTCAAAACTGTTAAGAATTACCATCTAGGGTAAACGTTTATTTGTGTTATATTCCTTTGAAGCAGTTATAAGTGGGTTTAAAGAAATGCGTAAGAATAACATAACGTTTTTAAGTTTCTTAGTAGTGAATCATAAAGTATTCTCGCAACGTGATGAAAACTGATGACGGATAAAGTAAAAAGTTACGGTCGTTATTTGACATTGTCTAAACTTTGTTTCCGATCGTTTATAAACGAAAATCTTTAGTCCCTAGGGTTGACAACGCATATGCAGTTCAGGGAATGCAAATGTGTTTATGCATCTCAGATTTTACTTGGTATCAGAAGCCTTAGCAAGCATTACGCTAACGAGCGTTTCTATTAGTTTCGTTTTTACACGACTGCCAACAAAAGGAGTGTAATGTTTTAGGGTTCATGTAAGTATCTACGATTATTTATTCCACCATAACTTCTAAACTCCTGAGCCAATTTAAATGTGTGTGGTGTCGTTAGAACCCTTTCACCATCCCGGGTGACATAGGATACCTAAACTGTTGAAATTGAAATAACAAAAATGGCAAAATGACAATTATGTATTTATGTCTACAAAAAAAGTGTTCTAGTCACTACAATATAGGTATCATTTGAAAGGTATATGACCATCTGAAATATATACGAATATAGTACTTAGCATTAATAAACTCACCCCTTCATTCCCAGAGTGGGGTAGGCAGAGCTACAGACTTACCAACAACTTCAAAAAACTTGTTGATAATTCTGTAACCACATTTTGCATAATTAGGCTAAGATGTTCACCAGTGTATTAGTGACAGGTTGCAAAGCCCATCGCCTAACAGTACTACACAGCATTTATTCCCTTAGTCGTCTCTTACGACGTCCACGGAAAGAAATGGAGTGGTTCCATTCCAACCCGGGAACCACACGCTTTTCATTTATTTTTTAGACAGTCATGTCACTGGTGGATCACGTGATCCTTTTACCAACGTAAGTTATTTTTTTAAACGATTACCGAATTCTACGCATGTTATTTGATATTATATTGAATTTAATATTTATTGCTATATACATATAATGCTAGATTAAGTAGTAGGTACCAAAAAAAAATGAAATTGAAAAGGGCATGCTTCGATGGTTCGGTCATTTGGAAAGGATTTGTCAAGATCGTAGCAAGTGGAAAGAAGTGGTCTCTGCCTACCCCTTTGGGAAACAGGTGTGATTTAATGTATGTATGTAAGTAGTACCATTGTAATATGTTTAAAAAATGACTGACTGCTGAATTCCTTGCGGCGTTGCTTCTCAGCAGTGTCTCCTCTTGGGAAGCGCTGGTAGATTCTGGACGTGTAAAAGTGCCCGTACGGCCTACTGACTGAATAAATGTCTTTTTTTTTACGTTAGTAAGCAAACTCGCGATCAAAAGCTAGTTCATACAAATGACACAATCACGGACTATTCCCAGCGGCTTATTATTAGCGAATGATTCACAAGGTCAACGTATTTAGATGTTCCACATCCGATGACATTGCCAAGTGCTGCTGACTCAGGAGTTACGGAAGTCGTTCCTTATTTTGTGGACATTACAGTCATGCTTGTGAATTGTGCCGTTCGATATTGCATTTAGACTCTGTATAAATTAGGACTATTTGAATTTGGTTAGTTGAATGTTACTGGCATTTCCCGTACTTTTTCTACTTATTGATATCATTAACGGTATCAGAATACCACCATAGCGTAATCGAAGCGTGAAAACAATTCTATAACGAGCGTTGCCGTGGTAATAGCAGTTCTATAATAATGATTAAGTATCAATGTATGTAAACTCTTTTAAGTATGCATTGTTTTTGTTTATCGTTGTATTACGTATTATTGGTTTTGTATGCTTGGGATAGTACCTATAATAAAATATAAAGTTACGTTAGAGGTACGTTTAATGTTCTATGTTATGAGAATGACGAGTCGAGTATATATTGATAAATTCTCATATACATCTGTTTGTTTGTCAGAAGAAACCAGTTTCTGAGATTGAATATTGAATATAATATGTAAACCAGATGATAATGCCATAATATTATTATGGTGTTATGGATGATAGACTCGGGACGTGGCTCCAGGATCTTTGATTAACAACATGGACTCTATTGTCACAGGTTCAATCCAACTGGAAGCTGGTGAGTCCTCAGGGTCAGCAGGGTCAGGGTATGAGAGCGACCCTCGCCGCTCTGGCTCCGACGGGAGCTGGGAGAAGAAGAGATATGGAATATTCACCAGGAAAGTGAGTATTTAGCCGGTGAAATCACTAGCATAGAGGCATTCCATCTTAGTCCTCAGGGTTGGCAACGCATTTGCAGTCTTAGGATTGCATTGCAGTCTTGTGAATGCGAATGTCTATGGGTCACAGTTTCCACTTACCATCAGGTGGCCTGTGTGCTCGTTTGTCTTCTCTATGCCATAAAAAAAATGATAATATGTAGGTACGAAGTATTTGTCTTTCTCCTCTTGTTGGAAATATGCAAGTTATATTGCTCAGGCGCAGGCCACACGGCGCTACTTATCTTCCAGATTGATATTTTGTATCATAATGTTGGTAATCCACAGAGAGTGGCTATACGGTGCCATTTGGACGCCAGTGCTACCTAAAAATTTTCATTTATATAGTTATCAGAAGTTTTCCAGCTGTCTTGTTGGCAAAACAATCCTTTCAAGATACTAGTACCACCCGCTGCAGAGTGATTTTACCATCTTGCTTTTATATGGCATTGAGAAGGCAAACAAGCACACGGGCCATCTGATAGTAAGATTAGTAACAAGGCTCTAAGGTCAACAGGCATTTACAAAGTTTAGACCCGACATGCATTGCTATCTCTTAGGGCTATCAGAATGCGTCTATGCTAGTAATTTCACTGGTTATCTTACCCCCACATCATGGAGGGGTTACCATGACATACTAAAGCAGTTCAGTTTAGGTAAGAGAAAGGGATAGAGCTGTATAGCTACAATAGAGGCGCCACGCGATCACGAACAAGCGCTTTCGGCTGTGGCACCTCGACGCTAACGACTCCGGGAGGGTGCCTTGGTTTACTAAGGCACCCTCAGACTTCCAAACTGCTGTAACCTAACCTAACCCAACATTGGATTGCTGCTCAGCACAGGGTTTAAGCATACGGTGATAGTAGCGAGGTCCTTATCCTTGTAGTCTGCTTGCATGTTTTGAATGATCATCAACCCTAGGTCTTCTCCAGATATCAGGCAAGAGCGTGCAGCTGATCGTCTGCCCGACATGCTCTCAAGAGACCCAGCTGCCCATCGGTGGGGTCTCAGCTCTGCCTCTCAACTACGTGCTCCTGCGCAAGATCTCGGGCGAGAGCCGCGCCAGCGTGCTGTGTGATCTGTGCAACTGTGACAATAAGGTAAGGGATTATTATTGTAACCGATTGGTTAAAAATTGGTAACTTGTGAAAAAAGTGTGACTTGGAGTCGCTCACGAAGTCCGTACCACCGCACCGTACAATATTAAGTTCGAGAAAAAACGCCGAAAAACGATTTTTGTACTCGTATGGGGACACCCTTTAATTTTACTTTATTGTTTTTTATTTTTTGTTATAGCGGACGTCATAATAAACACTCTCTAAAAATTTCAAGTTCCTAGCTAACTGGTACGGTTCAAAAGATACAACCATGTGACATACGGGCGGACAGCGGAGCCTTAGTAATAGGGTCCCATTGGTACCTTATGGGTACGGAACCCTAAATATTACTTACTTAAAATTACATATTACTACCGATCCACTCTCGCTTCGCGTCGGTTTAATGAGTTTTTTTGTAACACCGGTACATAAACCAGAATAAAAATCTAATAATAATATTATACATGAAAATCTTTAGTGTAAAATTATCTAACTGATAATTGAAACTACGTCAAAATCCATTGCGTGGTTTAGTAGGAGTTAGTGGATATACACAGACAAACAGACAGAATGACAGAAAGCTAAACAGACGCGGAAAGCGACTTTGTAATGATTAAATCTGAAACTTGCCACTTTATTCCCAAAAACCATTACAAAGTCGTGTATTTTAGGAAGCCCGGCACATGGATCCACTCATGCGCAACAGTTCGCTTCAATTCCAATACACCCAACTACCGAAAAACTCGCATTTGTCACGTTACGCTACATTAAACCCCGAGTGTTAGGATTCTTCGCATCGCTTTTTGAGAGAGAATAATAGATTTGTGTGTTCAAAAGTCGCTAATAATAAGTTCGGGTGACAAATGGCTATTAATATTTTGAAATAGTTGAGATCTATACATTTTAAAAGGGAAGCTCGTTAAAAGGTTTACCGTCCTTCTTGGGTGAAAAAGGTACCCTACTTCTATGAATATTCTTAATAAAAATTATGGTGATACAATATTCTCGATGCTCTCGAATGTTTCTAGATTATACTCTGTATATTTGAGAAGATTTCCAAGCTTTTAGAAATGTTCGGCAAGTTACATACACGTACAGTTAACGTAGATACACGTGTAAGAAGCGCCACGAATAGCTCTTCACCACAGTAATGACGGCCGATTTAAAACACAATACGATATAACATCAAAAGATAATGCTACGAATAAAACTATATCAAGCGCCATGACATGCTATATATAAAGGTTGGTTAACACAATTTCTTCACGCAGGCTGAAAGCCGCTGCAACCAGTGCCTCATCAGCGTATGCGAGACCTGCGGCGAGGCTCACGGAAGACAGAAGAGTTCCGCGCGGCACTCGTTGCACCCGTTGGAGGCGCCGGCGCAGCTGTGCAGCCAGCACCAGGCGGAGCTGTGCGTCTACTGCGCCACCTGCCAGCAAGTCAGTTCACTCCATTCATACAAAATATTAAAGAGACAATATGCTTAATGGATTTTTCATTCATCATTTCGTCCATATTCTCATCCCGGCCAAATACAAATTCCAAATCGTCCACTTCATACATCGTCCATATTCCCAACTCGTCCGCATTCCCAATTAGTCCACATTCCCTATTCGTCCTCATTCCAAACTCTGCTGCAACCTAACTTAGGACTGTCGGGCTGTTCTATATCAATTCGATCGCCGGTTGTTCAGTAGTTGTAGGGAATGTAGCCGAAATGGGAATGTGGACGAGATAGGAATGCTGTATTTTGGATTGGTGATCCAAATCTGGTGATCTGCAGGTGGTATGCCGCGACTGCTGCGTTATATCCCACTCCGGCCACGCGCTCGCCAACGCTGCGCGTGCGGCGGCCGAGCGCGCGCGCCTGTTGCGCGACGCCTGCGATCGCGCCAAGCTCGTGCCGGAGAACGTGGACCAAGCCACCAGGATGCTCAATCTTCAGGCGCAGCAAGTTGATGTGTGTAGTATTTTGTGGTCGACAACAATCGCTGTCTTACTCTAACTTCATAGGAGAACACCCATATAGTTGTTGAATACACTTCGCTGGGAAATATTTACTTGTTTTAGGGCGGATTCGACCAATCGAGAACAAGGTCTTATGCCTAGACTAGCGGTTCCCGAGCCCACTTCATCGGGCAATAGTTCCCGTGGGAATTTCGGGAATTCCTTTCTTAGTGCACCTCTACGGTACCTAAGCTACGTCCCTTCCAAATTTCAAGTGCCTACGTTTAGCCTGTGCGTTGATATGTCAGTCAGTCAGTCAGTTTCTCCTTTTATATATTTAGATTAAACCCCGACTTTGTATAGACTAATCTCGGAGTAAGTCTTATTCCAGTTTGGTCGAATCCGCCCTTAAATAAGTAAATATTTCACAGCGAAGTGTATTCAACTATATGGGTGCTCTCCTATGAAGAATAAGACAGCGATTGTTGTCGACCACAAAATACTGTGAAAAAAGTATCGTTTAACCAGCCTCTTTAAAACTGAAATGCTAGCAGAACACCAGGTTTAAATACAATCTTTCCTTCTCATCATACAAAGTTAAATAAAATAATATAATGCATACGATAAACAGCAGCCGCACATCAAGATGAAGGCAAATAAACTTGCAATATCTTCACAGTAGACAACACACGCACACAGTTACAGTGTCTTCATATTTGAGGGTATTGCACGCAGCTTTTGCGGGTGGTAGGGCCTTGTGCAGGGTCCGCCCGGATCGCTACCATCATCTTATCCATTAACCTACCGCCAAACAGCAGGGTTCGCATTGTTGTGTTCCGGTTTGGGGATAAGACATCCGGTGAAATTACTAGCATAGAGACATTCCGTCTTAGTCCTCAGGGTTTCCTGTCTTACGATTGCATTGCAGTCTTGTGAATGCGAATGTCTATGGGTCACAGTTTCCACTTACCATCAGGTGGCCTGTGTGCTCGTTTGTCTATGCCATAAAAAAAAAACCTCTAACACAACTCCTTAATAGTTTATCATCGATGTGACAGATGTTTTATCCCGCTGGTGCCTAGGCGTTATAATAAGCGTTGATTCTCTTACAACAGACCCACGCGGCCCGCGTAGAGCTGGAAGTACAAACATGGGGCGAGCAGTACAAACAGGCCGTGGAGGCGCACGTCAAGTCCCTCGCGTCCGCGGCGGCGCGGGCGCGCGCGCGCTACCGGCAGCGTGTCGACGAGCAGGGCCGCGGGCTGGCCGAGCGAAGCGAGCAGGCCGTGGATGCTGTGGAGTTTGCTGAGGATGTGAGTACATACCACTTGATGGTCTAGAGATACCATAATATTTAAAGCAATGTGGTTGGTAAAATAACAACAGTGTTTTGATAATCGTCTACTTGTTTATAAGTTTGAAGCACCCGTTACAGGCTGATCATCACATTTAAGTCTAATTAAGTAATTATGGACATTTCCTGTAGTAGGTACAACGCAACTTCAAAATAAGGGAGAGGATAGAGTGCTTTTAACCTTTTGCACGCCACTGTCGTCTCTGGCCGTTAACTGAAAGTCGTGCCAGTGACGCCACGACGGCTAGTGTGAAACATTCAAGATTATAAGAGTTTTTTTTATCAATTAAGATGTAATGTGCATAGCATAGCAAACATGTTCGGCGTGTGAGTGACACATTTTGTATTCGACGTAAGGCGTGCAAAAGATTAATAAGGTTACCCTCTTTTTACAAAGCCATGGTCTCCTCAGAGTAGGTACCCAAATATATTTTTTTACGTGGCAAGTGAGACCCTAAGGTAGATTGCTAGCGGTACAGTGAGTAAACTGCTACAATAAGCAGCCATTTTATGTTAAATATTGGTTCATGTTGCCAATTTCATCTTGAACAGCGCTTCTTTTTTTAAGCTATACGTTCCCCTGTCATGTCCAGCTCCTAGCGACGGGTCGGTCGCACGAGCTCCTGTCCCTGCACGGCCCGGTGCTGCGCCGGCTGGAGCGGCTGGACGGAGCTGCCGCCCGCGCGGCGCGCCTCGAGCT
>OZ014439.1:3218626-3253630 GCA_963966035.1 Acleris laterana
CTCTCATAATTTGGTACTTTTTAGTAGTGTTTTGCTTTGCTTAGTGCTTTTGCACTCGTATATTGTTGAGCAACCATAATTATTTATTATTTGAAGTAAGTATAGGTAGGTAAGTATTCTAGCAAGTCGTTTAAAAATGAGAGCAAATTTACATTTGTATGGAGAACCCAGTTTCCTGTGGACTCTTAAACCATACATATTCTATTCGAATAAAAGAAGATGTGCATGACCTCTCTGTCATAAATAGCTTCCTACTAATAATAATTAAAAAACATATATTGCTGAGCAACCATATTAATAAATTCAAGTAATCGATAAATGGAATCGCAGCCCATGAAATACTAATAATTACTGAGTCGTTCCGGTGAATCTGTGATCTTCATTCACCATCATCAGTTTTACTTCACCAAATAGTGCTTTTCAAAAGCATATATGCACGAGTTAATATATGTATGCTATATACTCGTATATATATACAAAATACCCAAATCGATATAGCTATACCCAAATTATTTGAAGAGTTCCCTCAATTTCTCCAGGACCCCATCATCAGATTCTGACCTGGTGACATTGGGACCAATCAGACAGTGTGCCCTTTCAAACAAAAAAAAGAATTTTCCAAATCGGTTAATAAATGACGGAGTTCTGAGGTAACTAGCATAAATAATAAAATAAAATAATAAAAATAATAAAACTTATAAAATCACTGTTTTCAGATTTTTTTATTTGTAAACGCATAATTACCCATCTGTATGCCAAATTTCAACCTTCTAGGTCACCTGGAAGTGGGTTAGGTTTTTGATGATTAGTCAGTCAGTCAGTCAGTCAGTCAGTGGTAAAAATGCCGATTTTTAGACGTTTATATCTCAATAACCGTTTCACTTTTATTTATGAAATTTAGGGTTCTAGTTGATCTAAAGGGTTTTAATACATATACCAAATTTTATGTTTTTATGTTAAGTAGATATGGAGTTATTGAGGGGTCAAAAGTGGCTCCAAACGGTTCGTGTAAATAACACACGGCTGCGCTCGCCAGTTCCTTTTTCTTGAACTTGGCTGGACACGCTGCCGCGTGTCTAGATACAGATCGAAAGTGCACTCACTTTCGGTCGGAAGAGGCCGCCCTAGGCGTACTTTTTCGGGTCAAATCGGTGAAATACTGGAAAAGGGCCGAATAAGTACCCGAAACCGACGTGCGTGCATGACTCGATGTATGAATGTGGAAGAAGCGAAAGAAATTTGTCAAGATCGTAGCAAGTGGAAAGAAGTGGTCTCTGCCTACCCCTCTGGGAAACAGGCGTGATTTAATGTATGTATGTATGCATCCCCAACAATAATATGTATGACTTACTCTCCCCCTCGCTGACCATGCGATGCACCATCCTGCGCAGCGGCTCGATGTACTTAGAGAGCTGACGCACTTTCTCCCGATACGCCGCCTCTTCGTTGCTTGGTGACGCAACTGACGCACCCACCGGCGTGTTCAGGGACGAGGATGGTGACGCCACCATGCCGATGCCGACTCTGGGAACAAGCCGTTACGTATAACACCAGCTGTTGCAAAAAGAGAGGGTAGCATCCTAGTTCCCAGATAAGTGGACAGATTTTGGTACGGTTTTTTTAATAGCAAGGTAGTTTGCCATATGTAATAATAGATTACGGTTTGAATAGTGGTTAGGAGGAAAAATATCATTCGAATTGTACGTACGTATTTTAGATAAAAATAATGTCTAGAAAATCCCGTTTTAAGTTAAAGTAGAAAAAATATGTACTTATGTTTTTTTTTGTATTTAAATATGTATTTGTCTACATGTAACGTTTATCACTCACTATATCTATACTAAAACTTTAGACCTTACTTTTGGACTACGTCAATATGTGTGAGATTACAACCCCCCCCGAGTAAACTGTGCCTCGTTATGTAAGTTAATCTCATTATGTAACTGTTGTATAATGACTAGTCTAGTGTGTGTGCGTATGTGCGTGTGTGTGTATGTGCGTGTGTGGTACCTGTAAACAGTGCCTCGTTATGTAAGTTAAGCATCTCATTATGTAACTGTTGCATAATGACTAGTATAGCGTGTGTGTGTGTGTGTGGTACCTCTGCTGCGGCGGGTGGTGCGGCAGGTGCTGCTGCGGGCTGCCGGCGCAGGCGCCCATGCCGAGCGACATCGGGGACGGCAGCGCGCCGCCCAGCACGCCTGCCACCAACACAATACTGATGTTGATACGACACATATTTTTTATACTCTACCAAATATAATGTTGATACTTGGAAAAATATACCCGGTAAAAGTAACATAGAACTTCCGTGAGACTCAGACATAAGAGATCACAACGGGTTACTCACGTAAGCAATGTCGAAAACGCTCGACATGTTGTTGCACGGAGCAGCCGGGCTAACAGGCCGCTGGTCCGCAGTGTTTAGGGACTCCGGACGAATCCGAAACGTATCGAGCGTTTGTCGACATAAACTAATAATTCATTTTTTTTATGTCTGTAAACCAATCAGCTTTTACTAACAATTTTATGATTACAATATTGTCAGAGATAAATTCAAAGTTAAACAGAAAATATCTCACTTTTTTTTAGTCAGGAAATGAGCAAATCAAAATAAAAACACCAAAACACCTATGTATACCTATTCATGAAAACACCTACTTCTAGTCACCGGATAAACTTGAAATTATTCCTCTCGAGCCCAAACGAGGCACTCCACTGTTAAGACCGGTTACTCTACAGAATATGACATTCGCAAAAGATCATACTAGCAAAACATCATATACGCATAACATCATACTCGCAAAACATCATATACGCATAAGATCATACCTAGCAAAACACGATATTCGCAAAACACTATATTTACAAATAGTCGGGTTTTGTTATAAAAACATTAGGTAGGTTTAGGTTATGTTAGATTTATATCAGGCCCGGAGGGCCAAACTACCCAGAAATAGGAGCTCCGCCGTAGCGGAGCTCCGTTGACACTATCTAATTCATGGCTTAATATTAGTTAAGTTTTGTTAATGTGATGTCTTGCTACTATGATGATTTGCGAATGTCATGTTTTGCGAATATGATGTTTTGCTTTTATGATATTTTTCAAAATATCATGTTTTGCGAATATGGTATCCAACGACGGAAGGGTTAAGACTACTTACCGCCTGGAACACAAAATGCTTACATCGAAACTTCAGCACCCTTTCATTCCTCATTCGTAACTAAATCAAGAGAAAGAGATAACGTAACGTTCGAACTTGAATTCTGGCACAACTCACCGCCCATGGAGACGGGGCTGGGGCCCGGCATGCCGGGCGAGGGCGCGGAGGGCGAGGGGCTGCGGCGCAGGAACTGCGCGGGCGCCGGCGCGCGGCTGTAGCCCACGCCCACCATGCCCACGTCCTGCTTGGGCGGCACGCGGCCCTGCATGTGCAGCATGTTCATGTTCACCATGGGGTTGTTGCCCATGCCGCCCACTGGAAAAAAAAACTTACTGGAAATAATCGCTTTGACGACGCGTTGGCCTAGTTAGTGGTCCTGGGTTCGAATCCCGTTAAGGGCAGATATGTATGTATGTAAACACTTTATTGTACAAAAGAAAAACCATAACAATACAATTAATATAAAAATATGTACAAAGGCGAACTTATCCCTTTAAGGGATCTCTTCCAGCTAACCCTTGAGAGATTGAGATGAGTGAACGGTTGTGCAACGAGTAAACAAGTGTACAAGAAGAAGACCAATAAAACTTATATAATAAAATTTAAAATAAAACTACATTCAAATACCTACATAAATAGATATAGAAATAGTTAAATATACATACATAAACTACATTTTACGTATCTAGAGGATAATTGATATTTAGGAGATATTTGTGTGATGACCGCGAATATTTGTTCCTGAGTCATAAATGTTTTCTATGTATGTATATATTTCTCTTTACAAGTATTTATATCGTTGTCTGTGTACCCATAGTACAAGCCAAGAGTTTAGTTTGGGACTAGGTCAATGGGTGTGACATTGTCCCCTAATATTCATTTATTTTACTTGATATTTTTTAACCCGTGACGGAAAAAGAGGGATGTTATTTATTTATTTAGTGGTATTCGGGTGAACCAATGGTGGATGCGGTTTTTTTTATTCCAAAGCATGTTGTCTAGCGGTGGTTTTTGGCTAGGTCTCATGGGAATCGGTTAGACCGTTTACGAGATTTCGGCTCTGAAAGAAGGGGTCACCATTATATCGGGGGTTTTTGTCTATCTAATAGTTTATTGATTGCTTTTGCTCTTGACTAAAGACTGTACACGATAAAATCTGGCCATGAATGATCTGGTGTATCTTTGCGATGAATGCATATTTTCAAGCAGTTTTTTTTTAATATGTTGTATAATTATAATACTATATAATGAAATAAAATCGTATCATAATGTATGGGTATGTGTTAGTTTTCGCCAAGTATATTCTATCATACCTTTCATCTCTTGTACAGCGTTTTTTGACAATATTCACTCACTTCCTGCTTCTACGCCACAACTGTATTTTTATTGTTACAAGCAGTTTTACCCATAATAGAATGTCGTCTTACGAAAAAAATACTTTTTGAAACTCATTTCTATTTGTAGTAGTCAGGAAGACTTTTTACTCCAAGCACTGAAAGTTGTTTTTGTATGGGAGGCATTTATTTGTCAAAAAGTCAAATTCGCCAAAGTTAAAAAACCTCAGAACTATCTTAATCTGAATATAATTAGGAAAGTTTTAACTATTGTGGTAAGATAATTTAATAACGTATAATTTGGCTTGTATAATTAAAAATAATAAAATGTTTTAAAACGGAGAATTTGGTAAAGACTGTCAGAAGATCGTGGACAAAAAAATAAAGGTACTGTGGATTATATAAGGGTCTAAGATACAGACGCTCTTACATTTTATTATGATTGTATTTTTATTATGTAGTTTCATAACCACTGACTATTACAAAAAAAAGCTGCTTGAAAATTAGCATTCATTAAAAAAATACACCAGATCATGCATGGCCAGATTTTATCGTGTACAGTCTTTAAGTCTTATCTTAGGAGGGCGAAGATTTTGTCGAAGATGAAGCGAGGTTACCCAGAAGATGCCTAATTCACCCTGTTTTAAATAGGTTTAGATTGTATGCACTTGGAAATACAGACCCCGGAAGAGCATTCAACTCTTTTTCAGTACTCATTATGAAGGATGATGCAAGGCGCTTCGTTCGAAAAGGTGGAATTTCAACTAGGTACGGGTGGTATCCCACGGTGCGTCATAATCAGGGATCGTAAATTCGGATCGATATTTACCTAAAGTTGGCAAAATCCCGAAAAGGGTTAGGCGAATATGGCGTCGGCTTCTTAGAAATATTATTTTAATAATATAAGTTCCGGGATTCTACAAAACGTTTATTATAATTATTTTACAATTGGGATAAAATGTTCCGTCAATTGGCTCCTCAGATTTCGTTAGGTTAGGTTAGGTAAGATGAGTTACCGGTAAATTAAATAAAAATTTTGGTAAATCTTTATCTAGAAAATAACGTCAAATATTGAATGTAAATACTTGATTATGGATTTATGATGGCGTAATTTATTTGTTGCGAAATCTCGGGAATTTTATTAATAAATTCATATTGAGTCCGCCTCCATATAACTGAAAAACAACGCCGCCGCCAAAGGTTAGGTAAATATCGATCCGAATTTCCGATCCCTGGTCATAAACCATTATATCCTTGGTGTTTTCAAGGCAAGAGTGAAAACGCATTTCCTGGGTAAGCGTGTACCATCGTCGTCGCTTAACATCAGGTGAGACTGAGGTCGAACGGGAATCCATCTACACTAATATTATAAAGAGGACATTTGTGTTTTTGTGTGTGTATGTTTGTAATGAATAAACTCAAAAACTACTGTGCCGATTTCAAAAATTCTTTCACCATTCGAAAGCTTTATTCGCCCAAATGACATAGGCTTTGTTTTAATTTTCTGCGTGGACGGAGTCGCGCTAAACAGCTAGTTATCGATAAATAAATAATAAGTAATCTATAAAATTATAGTATTTTGCAATTAGCAACGGCAAAAAATTATTATTTATGCAACGGTTTTATATTAAAAGCCCATGAGATATTAGAGGCGAAGTTAGGGCTCGAGGCGATACATATGTATGATTAAATACGAGGGCCGTTCCGAAAGTTTCTAGCTGGGTCGACATTTATTGAAATATGTTAAAATTGTTGATATACAGTGTGTCCCTGGATAAAGTGCACAAACGAATAGGGATGAAACTAGACACAATTTTATCGACAAAAAAAATAATAAAAAAAAATTACCACCTTTATTTATTTTTTTATGATTTTTAAAAAAAAGTCATAGTACGCAGAGGACCTCATCGGAACAAATCAAGATATTTTGGCTCCTGTGGGCTCTATTGATTTGAAACAAACGGAATTATAATCACAAAAGTTTATTTGTGTCAATGAAAATAGAAAAAAATGAGAAAAAATGACATAAACCCTAAAAATAATGACTTTTCCTATGAATTTTGTGTTTTTTTTTCTCGAATTTTTAGTATTTACTCGATTTACTCAAAATTATGCCCATCTTACCTCATGTTATTTTTACCAGTAATGGTTGTGTATCTCATTGCCTTTTATTTAAAAAAATAACCAAGTGTCTCGCACAATTACAAGATCCTTAATGAGCGGCCAAACAAAGACATTGCGTTTACACTTAATTAGGTAGCCGCTCAGGTTGAAACCCTTAATGGAGGATTAGGATTACATTTTGGGTATGGGATTATAAAATCAAACGAATTATGGAATTTCATAATTACTTATTTAATGTAATAACTGTTCAAAATGCCCACCCCGCTCTTGCAAACACAATCCTGCACGTACTGCTATTTGTTGAGTTGCTCGACGTATCATTTCCGGGTTATTTTTTATGTAATTTACACAATGGACAATTCTGCCACGCAATTCCTCTTCTGTGTTGATAGGGACGCTGTATACCCTCTGTTTCATTGTGCCCCAAAGGAAATAATCCAGTGGTGTCATGTCTGGTGAGCGTGCTGGCCACGCCACTGGCCCTTGTCGGCCAATCCAACGATTAGCATAAGAGGCGTTGAGAAATCCCCTTACGTCAAGTGCGTAATGGGCCGGGCATCCATCCATTTGTAAATACATTGTTCTTCTAGTCTCCAAGGGCACATCCTCCAATTCAAGGGGCAGATCTTCTCTCAAAAGTTCTAAAAATCTGGGACCGTTCAAAGTTCTGGGGAGAAAAATAGGGCCAATGAACATGTCACCAATTAGTCCAGCCCACAGATTTATCGAAAACTGCACTTGAAATTTTGACGACCTTTTGAGGTGAGGATTTTCTCCCTTGGGGTTCCATTCATGTAGATTCCTGCAGTTTGTGATCCCATGTCGTGTAAACTGACTCTCATCCATCCTCAGAATTTTTTGGGTGAATTCAGGATCGTTCCTGATCTGCCGTTGAATCCAAGAAGACAGCACACATCTTGGTACCCTGTCTACGTCGTCGTGTAGATGTTGAACTCGTTGGTAGTGGTATGGGTGAAGACCTTCTTTTTTAAAAATCCGCCAAACCGATGATTTTGAAACTCCATGCTGCAAGGCCAACCGCCGAATACTGGTCGTCGGATCAGCAAATAAACTTCTTAGTATGGCTTCCTCAACAGCTCCATCAATCACTACTCCTGCTTGTTCTCGGCGATCTCGATCCAATCGAAGTCCATTCGACAATCGTCTGTGAAGTTCTTGAAAATTACGAGCAGACGGTACAGGTCTCCTGTTCGGGAATGCTGCCATGTATAATAAACGAGCAGCTCTGGCATTACCTCTCGCCATTCCATAATAAAAGTGGATGTCGGCGAGATCTCTGTGCGTGAACTCACTTAAACGGGGCATTTTATGAAATCCTGATAGTAGAAGTAGTTGTAACTGAGAATAAGTAACGACGAATGATTCGAAGTAACTGATGAACTAAACCTTATCTTATCACTATTTATGCTAATCCTAACATGTATTCCCCGCCCCACCCCAAATAAAATTCAATAAAGAGTAAGGACAATAATCTACCTGGGCGACAACCTAATTAAGCGTAATCATTATGTCATTGTTTGGCCACTCATTAATAATCTTATAATTGTGCAAGAAACCCAAAATGTAATCCTAATCCTCCATTAAGGGTTTCAACCTGAGCGGCTACCTAATTAAGTGTAAACGCAATGTCTTTGTTTGGCCACTCATTAAGGATCTTGTAATTGTGCGAGACACTTGGTTATTTTTTTAAATAAAAGGCAATGAGATACACAACCATTACTGGTAAAAATAACATGAGGTAAGATGGGCATAATTTTGAGTAAATCGAGTAAATACTAAAAATTCGAGAAAAAAAAACACAAAATTCATAGGAAAAGTCATTATTTTTAGGGTTTATGTCATTTTTTCTCATTTTTTTCTATTTTCATTGACACAAATAAACTTTTGTGATTATAATTCCGTTTGTTTCAAATCAATAAAGCCCACAGGAGCCAAAATATCTTGATTTGTTCCGATGAGGTCCTCTGCGTACTATGACTTTTTTTTAAAAATCATAAAAAAATAAATAAAGGTGGTAATTTTTTTTTATTATTTTTTTGTCGATAAAATTGTGTCTAGTTTCATCCCTATTCGTTTGTGCACTTTATCCAGGGACACACTGTATTCATAAAGCAAATTTTATTACGAACGGGTTTGTCAAAAATATTAGGAAAAAAATAATGCTTCTTTTTAATATTTAATTTTCACAGAGAAGTTGTTTTCTATGATATTTGAATTTTTGGTTAAAACATCAGCTTTTTTGTATTCAAAACCCGTCTCAAATCTAAAGGGGTCGTCTGATTCTGATGATATTGTCCGTGATGGAATCGTCAGTATTTTTAGTATATTTAAGCAGCTTGTTTTACTCTATTCCCAATTATAGTACTGCACAAAATGCTTTCATTGAAAGTCACTGAATTTTCCTGGAGACTCTAATTTAGACATTTTTTCAAGGCTTGTTTACTCCATATTCTAATATCGAATGTTGAAGGAAACGTATCGTTTAAAATAGGACTGATATACTACACGTTTTGTTATATTTATATTGGAAAAAATTAAAAGGTTACTATTTTTGAGACCGTATTAATTATAGCAAAAATCTAGCCCAGGAATACGTCGCTTGCAGATTATTCACAGCGTTAACACGTCTAGTGTTAAAAAAATCGTAAAACACAAACGAAGTGATTTACTTTTATGACTTTTGGACACAAAGTTTATATTGGAACTTGCCTTAAATGTCCATCAACAATATAAATATATTTCAATAAATATCGACACAGCTAGAAACTTTCGGAACGGCCCTCGTACAATGAATGCATACAGTACGGTCACGAGCATCAATTTGGGACCCATTTTAAGAAAAATATGCTTGAAGTAGTCAATGTCATTAGAGATGTCAAGTCATTTGTAACTTGAAACTCCACCTTATTGTTGTAGAATGTCAGATTGACTACCTACCTAAGGTACCAAATTTAATCTCGTGGCTGTACAACAAAAACAAATACGAACACTGATCCAAATAAGCAATTACAATCTAATTATTCAAAATGTAACGCATTTCATTCACGAGTGATTAAACAACTCAGGTCTATCAATTGATAACCCCTGATCATGAATAATCTGACATAATAATCGTAATAATTATATCGTTATTACGTTGAAAAGCCTCGTATCGTATCTCATACTTCGTGACATGCGATTTTAAACTTAATTCTCAGAGAATTAAGTTCAAACTCATGCATCACGAAATATCAGTTACAAGTTTTTCTAGAGTAGCAACGATATGTATTTATTTCTTTACTGCACGTACACAAACTGATCGACGTTATCCTTATAGTTAGAACGGAGTCTCGCTTAGATTAAAAATAAAATATATCGCAAAATCACGACTTACCCATCTGCCCCCCCATTTGCCCTTGCATCCCCCCTTGCTGCATCTGCGACATCCCCCCCACCTGGTTGCACTGCATGCCGCTCCCCCCACTCATGGGAACTTGCATATTGGACCCCATCGGCATGTTGATCATCTGCCCCTGCATCCCCGGACCCATCTGACCCTGGAGCTGGTTTCCCATGGGGTTCATACCACTCATCCCCATGCTACCCATTTGCCCTTGGTTTGGTACCATCCCCATGCCGCCACCTGTTAACAAAGTCAAAGATAAAACACTGACCGTATACTTCAACTATTGACATAAATACATGTGAAAAGTCGAAGTGAAATTTTGTATAGTTCCATAGTACAGTTGGGGTCTATGATATGACTGGCTGTCATTCTGAAAACATCCTGTCCAATTATTTAATTTTTTGTAAATTATTTTATCGTTGATTATGGTTTGCAAATCCAGGGCAGTTTTGTGGGACAACTTGTAACATTGATGAAGAACTTGCATTGATTAAAATAACAGTGAAAACATGGTTCCAAATGAGTTAGCGGTCAAGATCACACCAAGCCATTGAAGTGGTTGCTCGCCATCTTCAAGGAGCACGACTATGACTGGAAGACTTCGACGACAGGACAGGATTCACCGTACAACGTTGCTTATATACATAAAAATAAATAAAATAAATAAATAAATATAACGGGACAATCTCACACCAATTGACCTAGTCCCAAACTAAGCTCTAGGCTTGTACTATGGGTACTAGACAACGATATAAATACTTATATAGAGAAATATATACTTAAATACATAGAAAACATCCATGACTCAGGGACAAATATTCGAGCTCATCACACAAATATCTGCCCTTACCGGGATTCGAACCCAGGACCACTAGCTTCGTAGGCAGGGTCACTACCCACTAGGCCAGCGCGTCGTTATACATATACTTGAATACGTGAATGTTAGGGAAGAAATGGGTGTTTTAATGTGTGAGAAAGAGTGTGTATGAATGTGGATTAACTGTTTTATAATAAATGCATGATATAACTATAAAAGTCCACTATAAATATGTTGGCAAGTGTAATTGGTGTAAACCGTTCTTGTTCAATAAATAAATAAATTAATAAATTAAATAATAAATTGAAATTGGCGAAATTACGTTATTATATAGACGCCATTAAATAAATAAATAATAATAATAGTACAGTTGATGTCATAAAATACCTTTTTTTAATGTGATAAAGGAGGCAGACGAGCAAGCGAGCCACTTGATGGTAAGTGATCATCGCGACCCATAAACACCCGCAACACCAGAGGAATCGCAGGCCTTCGAGAAGTGGTACTGGTTCGGAAATACAGACGCCGAAAGCTGATTCCACAAAGATACGGTGCGTGGCAAGAAGGCCTTCGAAAAACGCACGGTAGTGAACTACGAGGGCTGCCTTTTAAGTTGTGTCGTTTGGAAAAACTAAAGACAATTTAAGTGTTAAATGGTATTTATTGTTTTTCAAAGTAATCACCGTGATATGTAATACACTTTTTCATTCGATCGAACCAGTTTTCGAAACACTTATTCCAGTCCGAAGTCGGGGTCTCCAAAATGGCCGTTTTGTATGCCTCAACGGCTTCTTCAGGCGTCTGGTACCGTTGACCACGAAGTCGTTGCTTGATTTTTGGAAAAGTAAAAAAATCGTTAGGGCTTAAGTCTGGACTGTGCGGCGGGTGTTCCAGAATTTCGACGTTTTGCTCTTTTAAAAACGCAATTGTTTGCCGGGCGGTGTGCGAGCTCGCATTATCGTGATGCAGTCTTATACGACGTCTTGGGTTATTTTTTCGAAACTCGCCGATGACTTCTGGTAAACAGACAGTGGTATACCAGTCAGCATTAACCGTTTTACGATCCTCGAGCACGATGTTGGCCACGTGGCCACTTTTCGCCACAAACGTGGCGACTATTTTTTTCGAAATGCTCCGTGAGCGTATTACTTTGGTCGGTTTTGGCTCATCTTGGAACACCCAAACAGTCGACTGCTGTTTAGAATCGGGTTCGTAGGCATATATCCAAGATTCGTCACCACTGATAATGTCGTAAACATGTTTCGAGTTTCCTCGGTTGAATTGCCGCAGAGTTTTGCGACACCATCGAACGCGAGCCGTTTTTTGGTCTTCACTGAGTAAATGTGGTATCCAGCGAGAGATCAACTTTTTTACGCCTAAGTGATCATGCAAAATACTGTGAACACTGGTCCCTGAAATACTTAAGGAAGCTTCTATCTCACGGTATGTCGCATGGCGATCTTCGACGATCAGTTGCCGTACAGCATCAATGTTCTCCTGGGTTACGGCTGTTTTTGGTCGACCTTCACGATGTCTATCACCAAGACTAGAGCAACAACGTTGAAATTCTAAATACCAGCGTTCCACAGTCCGGAGGCATGGTGCTTTATCATTGAAAACCGTAGTCAACTCTTCGAAGCACTGAAGTCGCGTTAAGCCCCTTTTGAAGTTGTAAAAAAATATCGCACGTAAATTTTCCTTCGAAATTTCCATTTTCACAACTGACTTGTCAACTTTGAACGAGCGCTGTACTAAAACGGTTGGGCCGATTTCGAGTCATTCTTTTGTTTTCGAATTCTAATTTCAAATATTTTAAGATGACACTAGTTCTTTTTTATGCAATCACGGAAGGCTTGCAAACGACAGAACTTAAAAGGCAGCCCTCGTATCAAGATGGATATGTTCCCAAGGCGCCGAAAATATCTACACGCCCCTATGCCCTCGACAATAAGGTTTATGTATACTGTTAGCTACATCAGCCCCCCACCTCCGGCCAGCCCAGATAACGTCACCGAACCTATATAAGACGCCGCCCAGTGTGTCCAGAGAACGATTCCCACTCGCAGTGACACTAAAAAATAAAAATATGTGACGCGGTGGGCAGTTAAAATACGAATCAATCCGCCGAGGAAATCTTTTTTTCAATGAATATCAGGAAGTTAAAGTTAGTAAAAAGCAATTTAAATAATAATATGTTGGAACTTTGGATTGTATATATCAATATTATAAAAATGTCGACTGGCATAAATTTCTTGAAGCTGCCTCGCCATTTACGTTTTTTTTTTACTTAAAAAAAAAAAAAAAAAAAATTTAAACTGTTTATTTCCAAATTCCTTAAAATCTAAACAGTCTTAGCTATAATCTTTACTTTTAAGATTTTAAGAATTAAGTATCTAAATTAGCCATCTGTTATTATATATAGCTAATGTCAATTCCTGTTGGTACATATTCAGCTGTAGACACAGACACACTTACATTTACACACACACACAGAACAATAAGGCGCGTGCGCTTATCTTATCACTCTATATTATTAGTTCAATCTTTGCCTTTGTAATTTATATTGTACTAGCGACCACCCTCGCTTCGCTTCGGTTAATGTGAGTTTTCTGTAACACCCGTACATAAAACAAAATTTATTATACATAAAAACCTTCCTCTTGAATTACTCTATCTATTAAAAAAAAACGCATCAAAATCCGTTGCGTAGTTTTTAAGATCTAAGCATACATAGGGACAGACGACAGCGGGAAGCGACTTTGTTTTATACTACGACGAGTATGTAGTGATAATTCTTTAATCAATATGTTTCACACATTGCACTCCAGGGTCCCAAGATACAGGCTCAGCCTTGTGGGGTCCGTCAGATATGTTTCTTTATGTATACACGCATGGTGTTGTTAATCAAATAAAGATTTTTGTATATTTTTTTTGGTGTTATCTCCCTTGGGATCTTTTGTCAATAAGTATCTAACAAAAGACGTGTTGTAGAATCATACGTGGTGCTCACACTGCACAATAGTTATGAATATTTGTGCATTGCTATGTATTGTGTTGCTATTAATAAAATATACGCTGTCTGCGTGCCTTTTGTCCGGTTGTTGATGGACGTACTGATCGGAAATTAGATAACAGAGACGGACAATTTATTTTTCCTCAACTATACGGAGTAGTTTTTATTAGGGTTTGTAGTGTCCAAATGTAGCTAGCAGCACTAGGTTTTCTTTAACCCCCGACGCAAAAAAGAGGGGTATTATAAGGTACGACTAGCTTATTCAAAATAAGTGTCGAAAATCTCAGGACTGTAGTTCTAATAGTAGTAGCCCTAGTTTATAGCTCAAGGATGGAGAATGGTACTGTTTATGGTATAAAACAGTTCTCGAAGGAATACCGATAAAGAATTACTGCGCGAAGTCAAGTGCGACGACTACCATTTCATAAGGCAAAAAAAATGGTTAAGTACACTAATACGAGGGTCATGCCAAAAGAAATTAGATACTCCATGCTCATTTGTTTGATACTGGCCAGTTATACACCATAGTGAAGGCTGATTATATAGCTATAAATTTAAAAATGGAATACTCCGGAAATCTGCGTAATTATTTTTTAAATATTTTTTTTCTGATTGAATCTGACGGGAATTTGCGGTTACAATGGAACTTAGTCGACGAGATTTTCGTGTTATGATTTACTATGACTTTAAAAAAGGTTTAAAGCCCCAAGAATGTTTTGAACTTTTAACCACGACTTTTGGTGAGTCTGCTTGTTCTCGTGCAACTGTTTTTAACTGGTTTGCTGAATTCAAAAGAGGGCGGGAGAGCTTTGAAGATGAGGCGAAGTCGGGGCGACCGCCAACCGCAGTTATTCAAGAAAATGTCCAAGCCGTGGAAAAAAATATCCGTGAGACCCGACGAATTACATACGTAGAGCTTGAACGAGATCTAGGCATTGGATCAGCAGCACTGCAAACCATAATTCATGGACAACTGTCCCTCCATAAGCGTTGTTCGAGATGGGTGCCGCATAAACTCAACGATTTGCAGAAAGAACGCCGCGTGGATTGGTGTAAATTTATGATAAATAAATTCGACGCTGGCGAGAAGAAAACTGTGTATGATATACTGACAGGTGACGAAACATGGCTGTATAACTACGATCCTGAAACAAAGCGGCAGTCAACGGTATGGTGCTTCGAAGATGAACCGACTCCAACAAAATGTCGCCGAGCACGAAGCACACAGAAACAAATGGTTGCCTCATTTTTCTGCAAGACAGGGCATATTGCGACTGTGGTGCTAGAGGATCAAAGAACTGTCAACTCAGAATGGTATGTGACAGTTTGTGCTCCACAAGTGTTGTCAGCTTGGTGTGACAAGCGGCCAAAGTCAGGAACCCAGCACCTGCTCTGGCACCACGACAACGCCGCCCCGCACACTTCTGCCCGAACACTCGACTATTTTAGTTCGAAAAATATCACTATACTCCCTCACCCACCATATTCTCCTGACCTGGCACCCTGTGACTTTTACCTGTTTCCGAAAATTAAAGAAAAATTAAAAGGAAGGCGATTTGAAACCAAAGAAGATGCCCTGGCTGCCTATAATTATGAAGTTTATGAGGTACCCAAAGAAGAATGGTCATTGACATTTTCCAAGTGGTTTAGCCGAATGAAAAAGTGTATACGTGCTCACGGTGAATACTTCGAGAAAATAGATAGCAATAATAAAGAATAAACTTTGTAGTTTTTGAATATCTAATTTCTTTTGGCATGACCCTCGTATTATTTATTTAACAGCCTGTAATGTCCCCCTGTTTGGCAAAGCCCTTCCTTCTTTCCACATATCCGTATCTAGGGCAGTGTCCCACTAAACTTCATCGAAGGTATCAAGCTCATCTCGCTAGAATCGCTTTGCCCTGCCGCGTCACCAGATTTTAATTTCGACTCATCTGGTACACATTTTAGCTTTTAATTCGTCCCATATGCGACAGACATACTCAATATATAAATTACATACATATCTCACTAAAAATACTAAGATAGTAGGCAAGAAAAAAAAAGGCTTACCCAATTTCCCTTGAAGCTGCATGTTGAGCTGGGGTCGGTTCAAGGTTTGCAGGAGATTCGTCGCTGTCTGGGCCTGGGGACCTTGGGGGTTGATGATCTGGCTCTGCATGCTCATGCCTTGGTTCGGACCCATGGAATTTTGCTGTTGCATTTGACCTGCCATAAACAATACACTGTGAAAACCCTTTCAAATTAGATGTTTATTTTATTTTAAGGCATAGGTGAACGAGCTCACATGCCACCTGATGTTAAATGGGATCTTTGACACATTGACATTTGCATTCTCAAGACTCCATTCTGACGACAGCAACGCAAAAACTGCAAATGCGTTGCCAACCCTGAGGACTAGATGGAATCCCTCTATGCAACACCAGATACTCTTCATACTGGAATACAACAGTATGAATACTGTGGTTTGATAGGGTTAGCAGGGAGATCTGGAAGGACCCTACCCTAAAGACTAAGTATTTTTCAACATGTCGAAATAAAAGGTAATTTTATTAATAATTAGTTACCCAGTATACAATAATAACCCTACAATTTAATTATTGTTGTGTTAAATATACTGTTTTTATGAATTGATGTAGAAGATTCAACTGATGAATACAGTTCAAATAAAGATGGAATATGGCTGCATTAACTCTGATTGGCAGATGACCTCATACTTATATCTGGGAATACAAATCAATGAGTCATAAAACATTATATTGATTAAATTACAAAACCAGGAAAGAGCGTCTGAAAATGGTCTGTTCAAAAACCCAAGCTCATGAGTAATGGATTACAAAGAAATTTTGGTGAGTTATTATTCACCAAAATGTCTTTGATATCCATTAGAGACTACTTATGGACATTTGCATTCTCAAGCCTGCAATCCTAAGGCTGCATTGCCAACCCTATTGGATATATATAAATGGAGATCGTTTGAATCCTGAAGATGAAGGACTTTTTGTTTGTGGGTTTTATAATAGACTTCTATGTGCACGGATTCGCAGACAGCAGCAAGTAATTAATACACATAAATTAGATAATGTCATTATTGCTAATATTGCGCAATCTACCGCAGGTTTAAAGTAAATGGCTATTTCTTTTCCACTATCATAACTCTATTGCTCTCAAACCATTTTGTATGGCATTGAGAAGGTAAACAAGCACACAGGCTATCTGATAGCATGTTAAATCTGAGACCCATAGACATTTGCATTCTCAAGATTACAATCACAAAACTGCAATAATAGTCTATTATCTACACACAAAACATATTGTTATTGCATTGTTACTGGGACATCATTCATATGTGATTATAAAAAGTAAGGCCCCAGTATACTTCCTGGTGGCACAACATTTTATCTTGAATGTAGAACTATCTTCTATGACACTGCTGATTTATTTTAATGATTTGTTTTCTTTGTTGGTAATAACTATTAATAATATTTGTGGCTGAAACCCAAATGCCATATTACTTGAGCATTTTACTATACCCAACATTATCAAAAGCCTTGCCCAAGTCTTCATAACAAGGCAACACAAAACTTAGTTTTTAATTTAAAAAAATACAATTTATAATTGTCATTATTGTTTTACTGCCTGTGGGAAACTGGCAAGCATAGATTAAATTATATTGAATCTTTTCTTATAACTTTTTTATCAAAATAACCAAGAGACTGTACAAAAAGGGTATTAGTTTTTTCATACCTTGCGGGCCCATATTAATGATCTGGTTCCGGGTTCCCTGAGAAGCAAGGTTCTGAAGAGCATTGATGGGATCTGGAGCCAGGCCACCCTGGCCCTGCACTTGCTGGTTCTGCCCTTGTTGATTTTGTACTTGAGGGTTCTGTCCCGGCTGGTTTTGATTCGGCCCTTGCATACTTTGCTGTTGGTTTGGCTTTGGTTGAGCTAGAAAAGATTTTTCAATAAATAATGTATCAAACATACTTCACATGAATTAAATCTTGGCATTATTTTTTCAGTTTTATTGCACAAGCTTAAGTACAAACGATTTACTTAAAGTTTGAACCATTTATATGAAGGATAAAAAAATACTTTCTTAACTTTCAATGAATTCAATTGATTTTTATTGATAACAAAATTATGTATAAAAATTTGGTATGAAACCATTCTTAGGCATATAGAGTAGTGGATGGCATCTACCATCAACACGACATGACTAAAAAATTGAGTTTAAGAATACTTAAAATCTTTTTGTGGTTTCTCAGAAAGAAAATATACTTACACATCTCCCGCACATGCAGTATAAGTTTTGCCACCATATTCATGTATTCCTCCCGAGTTTTGGCTTTCATGAACACATGGTTTTCCATCTCGCTGCTGTTCCGAGCTACTTGCATTCCTGAGCGTTGGATCACTTCCTCACTGGATAAAGTAAAAGAAGATTTGAATGGAATATCTAGCGAAATAACGAAGATATAACATGGATATTTAACCAGCAACACTTGTAAAGGGCATAAACTATATTGAATATTAATATTTTGAATGGATAACATGAATCATACTCAGTAATACACTTACATTTTTGAAACAACGTTTTGTCGAAAGGATTGCGTTCGCCAATCGTCTGAGTTCATGGAATTAAAGTTTAACTTTAGATTCTCCATGTTGTTCATGACTGTAGATTTATGCAGTAAATTTTACTGATAGTTTACAGTGTTTTGATTGAATAATATCGACAGAAAAATTCCACGGCCAATCTCACGTACACACTCTTTAGACATATCCTATAATCTGTGGTACACACAGCGATACAATAATGTTTTCTTTTTTGCAATGCAGTATAGACGCAAATAACTACGCCTGTACTGCCAAAACTGCCAAACTCAACGGTATAGTACAAACTGTCAATAATTGAAAAAACGATGATAGCAGTGTAAAATACAATTCATCTATAAAGAATATGTAATTCAGGGAATTCAACATTGAAATCAGATGCTTGTAAGATAATTTATTAAAATGTTGTAATACCACACTTAGGCTTTATGAGTAAACCTTTTGCCCAGTCGAAAAATATACACTTGTTTTGACATTTGATTGACATATGTTTTTTAGTTTAGTTTTACCACAGTTTCACGGCGCTCAGAAATACTCAGAATTTGGATTTTCACTTTTTAAAGTTGGTGTGCCATGGCTACTGCTACAATATTGCGTGTAAAGCGCCGCTTAGAAGATAACCCACAGGATGCCCTTGTTCTTCTGTGTAAACGGATAAAAACCGACGCCGAAGAGGTTGCGCCATCACTTTTTGTATTTAGAGGCACAGTTGATAATCAGGTAAGGTTTATTATAACTATAATTAAGAGTCCTTTGATCCAGTAAAAAATCCTAATTTAATTATAAAAACCTCTTATCTATACTCGTGGAAAGAAACTTAAATAAAAGTATTACAGTGCAGTATCACAATACATGCATCATCAAATTTGTTTAAATCTTCCAGGAAATATCCGAAAATTTGATAAGTGTTGTACCAAAGACTGATATTAAACTGAAGTCAAAGCACAATGTCAATGATATTATAGAAAAGATACGGAAAGAAAGAAAAGAAGCATCTGAGGAGAGCCGATATGAAGTAATTAACTGTCTCAGAGGTATAAAAGAAGAGGCTGAGCATTTCGACTTGGTTGATTTAGCACAGAAGGATCAGGCAGCAGATGAGCAATATGCGTATGATTTGTACACTGCTGCCAAACAAGACTTTGACATATCTATGCTGGATAATTTAGTCGGGTAAGTAAGCACAATATGGTATTTGACAAAAGTCAAATCAGTTTCTTTTTATGAAACTTCAAAAACGCTCCATTACTATGAAATTTATAGGGATTACTATGTTGTGATGTCACAATCAAACAGCGTCCTTATTGTTGGGTTTTCGAATTAAAATCTCAAAATAGCAAACATAAATAAAAGATTGTACTTATATCTGTTGTTAATGAAAAACCAATTTAATTTAATCTTGTCAAATACCCTATTGTATTAAGTCTGTTCCTATTCAGCCTGCCAGTGACTATAACAAGTATACCTGACGGTAATTGTCTATGGATAGAGGATGAAATAGTGAAGAGAATAATTTAGGTAATTAGTTTATTAAAAAGGTTGAATATAAATATTCCTCATCATCATTATATTATTATGCTGGGTGTGACATGAAAACCTCTCTTATCACTCAAATCCTTTATCAAATCTATCAACCATCACTACATTTTCATGTCAGACTTCAGTCAGTGTCATTGTATATTCACCGAAAGTGCTTTTCATAAAACAAATACAAGATTAAATGGAGATTTCTACATCATAATAAACATGAAGACAATAATTAAGTGTGTGAATAAATAATATGGCCATGCCTAATCTTCAAAAGTATGCGAATATAGAGTAATAATGGTAAATTGATTTGTTTATACGAGTCGTCGTACCTTCGGTAGGACAAGGGCACAATTGCCCCTATAATCATATAGTACATTGTGCCCTTGTTTTACCGAAGGTGCGGAGTGTCCTAACGAATAGGAACAGACTTTAAAATAATGCGGGTTTTAAAAATATACATTTGTTATGCTTATTTTTATACGCAATTGACACTGTTGGTTAGTGTTAGTATGCTAAACTAAAACTAGGACTTTATCTCAAATAAATGTAAGACCTACGTCCAATTTTTGGTACCTATTATTTTAGCAAAGTGAAATCAAATTATTATACTCAGTGAATTTTTGATGATGCTGGCTAACCTAATACGATACAAAAACATAGAAAATGTACCTAGATGGATAATTATAGATAAATAATTCAGGTTTGGGGTAAGGCAGTTGAAATACTAAGTATATTTTTGTTTTATGCTGTTTATAGTATTTGTTGTTATAGCGAAAATTGCAGCTATCTAGCTATCGCGGTTCATGAGATACAGCCTGGTGACAGACGGACAGACAGCGGAGTCTTAGTAATAGGGTCCCGTTTTTGCCTTTTGGGTACGGAACCCTAAAAAAAAAGCTTTTAGTTTTGGACCTTTATTTCCATGACATTGATAATATAAACAAAGTTTTGAATTAACAATTTTTATCTTTTTTTTTATGCCCCGTTACAGGTACAGGTCTCCTCCAACCTTCTCCATTCTTTTCTGCCTCTTGCTGTTTTCACCCATTTTATCCAGATACATTATACTATATTTTAATCCAATATAATCCCATTACAGTATAGAAAACTACGAGACAGACTTAATATGCGACAACGGCCGCCAGACGCCGTCAAGTGAAGGGCCCGAAGACGACGACGACTCCAACGATGAAGACAACTGGCGGAACGACTATCCCGACGAGGAGAGCAGCATCGATGAGGACGACATAGTGCGGGCTGTCAAGAAGATTGGGTTAGGTATGTGTCCATAAAAATGAATGTCAAGCCAATGACGAATCTTTAATCAAATAAGTCGACTATATTTCTTGAATTTTACTTCAGTACAGTGTCACAGCAGTTCACTGTTCGTCATAAGCGGGGGTCTCACTCAGACCTTTAATAACCGTTATTTTCGTGTAACGTTATGGTTCATAACGTTATTTTACTCGAATAACGTTATACTATAACGTTATTTGACGTCATACTTGTAGCGGTATTTATTATAACGTTATCAAACAAAACGCTATACTTATAACGATACTTCGGTTAGCGCTATAATAACGTTATAGACCATCTCTTTCTTACACTCAATTTCACTCACTCCCGCGCTTCGTGCGGCTGCGGCTTATGGCGCATGACATTGTTTTGCCTTGCCGTTGCCGTTGCCTGCTTTGTACCGATGTTTTAACTGTACTGGGTAGTGATTCTCTGAACAACGACGGTCGGACGGACGGACGAGTGAATGTCCAAGCGGCGAGTTTAAGTAGTCCCGTCAGTGCGAACATAACATATTTTAGCGCGTGCATTTTCAATTTAGCAGCATGGTTTTTAAATTAAGCTGCCTTATACGTTCGATCCATCGGCAGAAAACATGCTGCTAAATTGAAAATGCACGCGCTAAAATATGTTTTGTTCGCACTGACGGGACTACTTAAACTCGCCGCTTGGACATTCACTCGTTCGTCCGACCGTCCGTTGTTTTTAACCCCCGACGCAAAAAAGAGGGGTGTTATAAGTTTGACGTGTAAGTGTGAGTGTGAGTGAGTGTGAGTGTCAGTGAGTGAGTGTCAGTGAGTGTGAGTGAGTGTGAGTGTGAGTATGAGTGTGAGTGAGTGTGAGTGAGTGTGAGTGAGTGTGAGTGAGCGTGAGTGTGAGTGAGTGTGAGTGTGAGTGAGTGAGAGTGAGAGTGTGAGTGTGAGTGTGGGTGTGGGTGTGAGTGTGAGTGAGTGTGAGTGAGTGAGTGAGTGAGTGAGAGGGTGAGTGTGAGTGTGAGTGAGTGTGAGTGTGAGTGTGGGTGTGGGTGTGAGTGTGAGTGAGTGTGAGTGAGTGAGTGAGTGAGTGAGAGGGTGAGTGTGAGTGTGAGTGAGTGTGAGTGTGAGTGTGGGTGTGGGTGTGAGTGTGAGTGAGTGTGAGTGAGTGAGTGAGTGAGTGAGAGGGTGAGTGTGAGTGTGAGTGAGTGTGAGTGTGAGTGTGGGTGTGGGTGTGAGTGAGTGTGAGTGAGTGAGTGAGTGAGTGAGTGAGAGTGTGAGTGAGTGTGAGTGTGAGTGTGTGTGTGTCTGTGGCACTGTAGTTCTTAAACGGATAAACCGATTTGGATGCGGTTTTTTTTTATATGAAAGCAGGTTTCTTGTCGGTGGTTCTTAGACATGTTTTATCAAAAATGGTTCAGTTCTTTTTGAGATTTTGCTTTAAACCACCGCTAGAAAACTTGCTTTCAAATAAAAAGAACCGCATTCAAATCGGTTCATCCGTTTGGAAGCTATGATGCCCGTTATAAACTAACACCCCTCTTTTTATTTATTACTTATTTGCCCCCTATTATTCATTTCATGTGTTTAGAGACACGTTGCTAGCTAAAGTCGTATTGTTAATTTGAAAAAGTTAAAAAACCCCCGACTCAAAATAGTTTGTAAAGGAAAACCTCTAAAAAGTAAAAAATAAGGAGTTTGGCCCTATTTTAAGTTTAATTATAAGTAGGTATTAATATTTTGATTCAAGTGTCGACACGTCGGGGGACCGCTAAGTAAACTAAATAATATAAAAACCCCAACTACTTAGCCCTTATAAAATACCCAACGCGGCGACGAGGCTTGTATCCAAATATTTATACCTACTTACAGACAATTTGTTGAGAGAATAACACCCCTGGACGGTAGGCAGACAAGACGACAAGAAAATGGTTATATCTGGCAACGTCGCGCAATGCATGAATCTAGCGCCGGTGCACGCGCCAGTCGGCCAGTTACGCAAAATGCCTACCTGAGGAGCGGCAACAGCGCGTAGTTCATAAGTTTCATAACGTTATTATAACGTTATTTAAGTATAACGTTATTAGGATTTCATTACGGTGTAGCATAACGTTATGAAAAAATATCGATATATTTAAACGGAATTTTGAGCACTAACGAAATATAACGTTATGATAACGATATTATTCATAACGTTATAAAGGTCTGGTCTCACTCAATTGCTTTTGCAACAGATGTGACCAGCCGGTATCAAAACAACTGGAATCTCAAAACTACCAGAACCACATAAAGACTTGATCGTAAAACGACGACATCTGCAAAAAGCCTTTATCTCGTAATGACTTTCTAGTAAAACGACCACATAGCATAAAGTCAAGTATCAGAATGTCTAAGTCGCAAAACGACTACTTTGTTTGTGTTGCTTGGTAGGTTAGGTTCGTTAGTAAGTTTCAAATGCCCGAAGGGCAAACCGCCTAGAAATAGGAGCTCCGCAAAGCGGAGTTCCGTCTACTCTGCTTGTATATAGACATAAGGTAAAATATAATGTGGTCGTTTTGCGACTCGGTCATTCCGAGTTGTGGACTAAGTGATAAGTAGTAATTTTGCTACTCATGTCATCCTGAGATTTGGACCTTTTGCAGAAGTGGTCGTCTTGCGACTTAGCCCTTCTGCTGATCAGGTTGTTTTGAGAATCCAGTCGTTCTGATACCGACCCCATTGCCACCTTCCTTCTTTGGGCTCTCTACTCCAATCGTAGCTTATTTTACACTGGTTTCAACCTTTGCTATCTTTCTACCGTTAGCTCTAATTAGAATCTGGTTCATAGTTTGATAAAATGAAATGGACTAAATGTTATAGTAGTGTGCTTGGTTGTTAACTGTCGCACTCAGAGACATCAATTAAATTGAATGGTTGTTTAGTGATGTGTTGTCTTATTCTATTGCTATAGCAAAGAATGTGACAGCAGCAACTTAAATAAAGCATACCTTATCGTTTTTTTTGGATTAAAATGTAACGATTCTTTCAGAGGATGACCTCTCAAGCGATGTTGATGAGGACAAGATATACGAGGGTCCTCCTCCGGAGCTGAGTGCCGAGGATGCGCTGCGTTACGGGGCCGCCTACGCCGAGTACAAGGCCAGGGTCATGGGCACTCCAGGGAAGGAGGGCTTCGTTCACTGCACAGCGGTTCAGGTAATAACTCCAAATTTCAAAGTTTTTATATATTAACTAACGCCCCGTCTGCCCAGTGGGCGTATTGTCTAACGAACTTGCAATCGCAATCGACTTCAAAGTGGAACAATTGTTTTCATTTTGTATGCAGACAAGCCTTCGATTTTCAAAATGAAAACCATTGCGATTGCAAGTGCGTTAGGCAATATTATAGCCCCTCAGGTTGAATAAAAAACGTATAATATATAGCAAATTCTCTTCAGGCCCACCATACAACGAAATTGGAATATGAGCTTATTGTTAATATCATTGAGTCAATTTTCTAATTCGATTGTCAGTCATAAAAACAAAGGAAAATCCATTTTATTTCCTTTGCAATGTACTCGTATCTTTATTCCAATGGTTGTATTATGTAAATTTTTTTCCATCTGCTGACACATCCTAAGACATGTACTTATCCAATTTTATATCTTATTGCATTTTAATACGGTTCAAAAGTGCAGTGCAGTGCAGTAGCATGCGTTAAAGTGGGCGCTGTCACAGACAAGTAAAAATTGGATTGAAAACTTTTTGTAATGCTGTAAAATAACGCGAACCGCATGTGCGTTCCATTATAAAAAAAAAAATTGATATGGAACCTCGTTGGTGATAGTAACTTTTTGGATTAACTTGTAACGTAATGGTAATAAAATTACTTGATAACATTATTTTGTTAGAGAAATAATTTTATAGTGTTTTTTTTTTAATTTCGGTATTGTGTTAAAGTATACCAATATATATTCGTTTTGAAGTTTATAATTCGAACTTTACGGTATGAGAGTAAATATAGTACATTGTGCATCAAGGGCGGTAAGAAGAGGATTGCTAACGAGAGACTATTAGAAGCCCGACGCCGAAGGCGGAGGGCTTTTAATGACTCGAGTTTGCAATCTCCTTACTGCCCATGATACACACAATGATTTTCATCACATTAGCGAGGAAATAAAAAACAAACAAAATTAAACGAACTCGATTCGCTAAGCTAAAAGAGTTTGACAACTTTTTTTTAGTCTTCCACAGATAATGCTTAGAATTGCTTTTTTTTTTAAACGTGACGAATACAGGCCATTCTGCCAGATTGTACAAATTTTCAAAATGAAATTTAATAAAATAATTGCGAATGTCTCTGAAATAATGGTAAAATAGAAATATAATGCAGACAAATGTGCCGTATAAGTTTAATTAAACAGTAAAATTGGTTTGTACCCAAGTTTTGAATATAGGAAATAAACCTTGGCTGATTTTACACCTCCTTGGTCTGAAATGATGTACAAGTGGATTCTATATTTTAAAACTAAACTCATAACTCCCTAGGGAGTTATGAAAATCTATAACCCCCGGGGGAGCTAAGTCGGCTATAACTGCCCTAAACGCCTGCGTGTTATAAAACCCTTTCCGAGCAAGTGTGATGAAAAAATATTTATTTATTCGCTTACAGGATCTAGACAAAGAATCTCTACAAGGCTACAAAGGTGACAGTGACGATGGTTTCTATTACGGACAGGAGGAAGATTCCAAACATTTCCGGGACCAGTACGAGTCTAGTGACGAGCCGGACTGAGTGGGGAATATAATGTATGTTCATTATTTGGAGTTTTATTAAGCCCTGTATCACATAAGTCAATACTTTTCAACCTTATTAATAAAAGAAGAGAACTGAAACTGATTTGATTATTGATACTGGTTATTGGCTATAAGGCCCGTATTAATAAACTCATCTTGGCTGAGATGCCCGTCACAAGATACGTCAAAGTAAACGTCAAGCCATAGAAAGCTGTCATTTCTGACACATCTCGAGACGAGCATTAGAGTTGAGATTAGTTTATTAATACGACCCTAAGAGAGCTCCATATAAAAGCGCCAATATAGGCACATAAAGGGTGATTGGGTATTCGATAGGTACATTACTTTTAAGAGGCCATAGTTTATTTGCGTTAATAAGGTCGTGGCCAAAAATTACTAATTAAAAAAAACACCTAATGCGGTTTTTTTTGGATAACCGGGTATTAAAACCAAAATTAAAAGGAAAGGCTTTCTCTTGTCGTAATTTGCAACCAGCTTTTGCCCGTGTCTTCGACTATAGTTATTGCCTCAAAATAAATAAAACATTTAATTAATTTGAAGTTATTTGTATTATGTGAATGCTACATATCAAACGTTTAAAAATCGAGTTATTTAAAAAAAAAGTCAGAATTCTGATTTTTGGCCTGGGCACATAGTATTCATTAATTAATTTAAGCAGTATTTATCTATTTCATTTCCTATTTTGATCTATTTTTGTGTAAACTTTGTATGTATTTTCCTTCATGCATTCTCCTCACCTACTTCAGGGTTGGAAGAGATGCCATTGAGGGATGAGATGTCGTTTGTATATGATTTTAATTCAATTTTGTAAATGTTATAGTTTTGTCCAATAAAGAATTTACAAACATACAATCCGTAATCACGTGACTTATTGTGCTACCCAATCAAGTCAGACCACAGATACTAAAGATTTTCTTTATTGGTCTGTTCAATATATTTTGTATTTGTTGTCTTAATTGGTAAGCGTAATAAATCACATGGTTTTCTCCGTTTACTTTTAGTTAACTACCTACTTAGATTAAGTATACAGTGTGTTACCGGCATGCGGGCATTTATTAAAACTGCCGACAATACGTTGCTTTAGCAACTGTTTGCAAGTATTATCAATTAAAAAATAATTAAAATAACTTCAGAATTAATTTTCTTAGATACTGTCCATTTTTAATGTAGTGCATGTGCTGCGTGCTCATCGTTATCAGTATCGCTGTTGCTTGGTACAAGGCATGTCGTGGTACGCGGGCAAATCATAATAATCGAAGTATCCGTCGACTGTCATTTACACTTGTCAAATTGCTGTGCTTTACATTGCTGGCAATTAAAATTTTGTTAGAAAGTTAACAATGCCTGAAAATTTGTTTATTAATTAAATTAATGTCATAGTTACGTTACAGATATACGTTATTATATCCTACTTTAAAAAAAGCCTGGGTGCTGGTAACACACTGTAGTATAGTCTCTGAGCAACTTAGGTGCCTCGGGTGAGTACTTCAGTCTCCTCGCTCATAGTAAGAGCGTATGAGAGCGAGGGAGAGACAACATACCCGAAGTAATGTCAGAGCTGCCGCACTGATCGCACTCGCGTGTATAAACTTAGTTTAGTTCCGTAAGGTACTATGTTGGAAAGAAAATTAAACAAAAACATTAATATGTGATAAATAATTTATTGTCTGGCGTATTTTTACAATATCATTGCATGCCTACATCATGTTAATGATTTATATTACATGTATTATCACTTCAGGGCGTTTCTATAGACTTTCATCAAACACTTAAGTTTTAAGTTCACTTTAGTTCAAGTGCAGTGAAAATTGGTCACAGAGGGCGTACATTTGTTCCTACAGTGACCATTTTTATTGCTCGGCAGTACATACGTATTGAATTATCGACCTCGTATTTTTTTGATGTGTTCGTATTTATCTTACTATCTCGGTTAGCGTATCGAGTACTCACTAAATCTAACAAAGAAAGCTATATAAATACGAACTTTTTCGAGAGAATAAAATGTAATGTATTATGTAACCGCGATTAGAAAGGGGTTTGACATGACAGTTTTACCATATACTTACGAAAAAGTGCATATGAATTGACAGCTATTCTAATCCCAAATTTATCGCGGTTTCATAATATATCTTTATACGATAATATTGTTACACACATAAAAAATGTTTATGTATCACAAATATCCGTACATTACTTTGATATCTCTTGTAATTGGGTCAAACAACTTTTCTTTGTAGCTCGTTGCCATGGTTACGTCTCCTGAGTCACTCTTTAAAACTGTGATTTCAAAGAATATAAGTCCACTAAAAATCAGTTTTATTGGCAATTCCAAACCCATTCTTTTATGGGCTTTCTCCTGAGTGTGCTAGAAGTATATATTATAGCATTTTTTCTAAGAAACTCTAACACTGTTGTCTCCTGGGTTACGGGACAGAATAACAACAACAAAAAGTTGATCCACCCAATTGCAAATAACTTAAATAACTTCCTCTAGGACCACTGATTGGAACAACGACAGGCGTGACATATTGTATTGCATAGTTGCAATTCCAAAACTCAACCTTATCGCAACGCAGTACAGTCGACTAGAAATGTATCCACTTTTGGTACTTATTACAATGCGTAGTGTAGTGTTATTTCTTATTCCTTGACATTTTTGATTAGGGAGTGCAAATAACCGGTTATAACCGGTTATTTTGATACAAAAACGGTTAATAACCGGTTAAATTGCATATCCTGTTTTTAATGTGTGTATTTAATGTATGCTGAAGTTTTGTTCTCTTGACATAGAACATTTATTTTGTTTTAGCAAGAAAGTAAGTCTATATAACCACCCTTAATCAACATCTTAAGTAATACGTTAACTTATTTCACAATGACACCCAAGTAGCTATCCTAATGCAATGCCTTAAAGTCAATTTCCGTACGAGGTGGGATTGTGAAATAAATCCAAGTTGAATATTTTTGGAATACAATTTTTACGAGTACCTATTTTACGAGAGAACCAATGATAACAATTTCTCATAAAATACATGATATAAGTCTTCTCTAGAAACTTAGGTGACACCGACGGACATCCGAACCGAGTAGTAATAAATACTCAGGTTATACCGTCTAGGGATAATGTAGGATTCTAATGGTGAAAGATTTTTTCAAATCGGTCCAGAAGTTTCAGAGCCTATTCAACTGAAACAAACAAACAATCAAATCTTGCCTCTACTAACTACTAACTTTGCGGTCTAGAAATCTATATAAATACGATATACAAAACAATACATTATATTTGGGGATGCCAACCAATTTCACTTATACATGGTGTTTGGCACTCGGGTGTAAACGCGCAGAATTACTTTCTCCATACTAAGAGAACCCCGCGTTTGTTTTTCACCAAGTATGGAAAAACCAATTTTGTGAGTATACTCGAAAAGTTGTAAGGAAAAATAAATGGCATGTAGCTTTAAAACTTCCTTATTTCATAATGATTCAAATCATGCAACCAACCACTGTCTTTTTAAAAAAATAATTCAAATTAAGGGGTTTTTCTTATCACGGACCTAAGGAGAAATTACAAAAATTCCTATTAAAATCATCAATATCTCGGAAACCATGAAACTTAGCATAATAGTAAATGTGGTCAAAAATGTTCAGAATGACCCTTACTATCATCCCGTAAAACGCCTACACCCGACTGCCAAACATCCTGTATAAACCCGACGTTGACAGCACACGTTTTCAAAGAATTATGATTTATGTTATGATTCGTAATCAACATAACCTTTGACATAATAGGAAGATGTCAATAGCTATTTCTAGATACAGTTATAATATAAGTAATGATAGGTCACCTAAGTTTCTAGAAAAGGTTAATTTTGCCTGTTATTCGAGAAATCTTTCAAATTAACAACTATTTTTGAGAACACAGAGTATGGCACGATATCAGATGCAATTCGGAACAATGTCATGATTTGGTACACTTTGACCGCCGAAAATCCACTTTATTGTGTGTTCTAAAGTAAAGTTAAATACGAGCTTATTTTAAGAGTAGAAGGTCGCTTTTAGGACAGTTAAAGATAACTGTAGCGGTCAAAGTATATTGGACGATCTGATGAAACATGTATAGTCAATGTATGTTATATTGAGATAACGGATTTGTTTAGCAAAATAATTTGACAATCGATAAAATTACTTATCGATACTTGACACCTAAACTAGTAATAGCTCCCATTTCTGTTTGTTAAAACACATAATATGTTTTTTTAGATTGATTTATGTTAAATTATTATGTATTTTTTTCTTGTTATGCATTCAATTTATTGATTATGAGAAATTATTTGAATTTACCTGTATTACTTCTATTCTTAATTTACTATTATTCTTTGAAGCACAAAATACATTTTTATATCTGGGTGCGATTCCCTGGTGACATAAAACGATAAGTAATTTTATGAACACATGAAATAATTAATTATCAAATTATTTAACCCAATAAATCCATTGTCTGGTCATTCATAAATGAACACTTTTGTTCCTTGTCGTTTTCATTCGTCACACAATTCGTTTGACTGTTCATACCTGACGTTTAAGGCGACAAAGTACAAAATGGTTCACTTACTTATTTAGTCTTATTACATTGGTTGTAACATCAAAATAACGTCAAAATTTTAACAGTAACTTGTAATGGAAGATCTTTACTAAAACATGATAGGTAATTAACATTTAAATTCAAAATTACACAATTGAGTGTTTGTTAAACTCTATGTAAATTTTTAATTTAAAAATTAATTACCTGATCATTAAATAAAAAATAGATTAATTCAAAGTTAGTTATCTATAGATTGTCTCAATATCCTAATATATTACATTTCTGTGGGAAGAATATATTTTGAATATTAATTCTACCCTTGTCCACTACTTCTCTTCCATAGATGAGAAAGTTAGAATGTATATAATATTTTTTATTGGAGTCATAGGTTTGAAATAATAGACGTTGCTGTACGGAATCAATTTGGCAACATGATCCCATAGTAAACCGACAACTGATGGTTAATAAATTATTGCCACTCATGAAAATTGTTATTCCACTTTTTTTTAATCTGAAGTTTGAGGCAATTTTCTGAGACAAGCCTATAGATAAACAAACTTATTTCTGCCGCTGCGAAGGGCGCTACTGTATTCACATTCAAACAAAACTAGTTTGCAACATGTTGACTCCACTCTTCGCCACCAGCATAAGTAAGTTTGTACTAACTTTAAATACAACAAATACTTCGAGACGGACAACACATCGACAATTTACAATTACGTCTACGGGATAAGTCTTGTGTTTTTAAAACTATAAGTATTATTAGTGAGATATCTATAAATGCACGATTACTCTAGCGATGCTTTGGCATTGACAAAACATGGTATTTTTTATCTTAATTCCTTAAAATTTATTCAAATACAGAACGGGTTTGCGGGTAACGGAACGCAGGCTTCCGTATCACACTTGTTTATGAAGCATAAAAGACACGGTTCTAACACTTAACGTTCCGTTTCACGCAAATTTTTGCGGTTACAGATTAAATTACGATTGAATGAAATTTTACTTTTAAACGGGATATTATGCGTTCTTGAAGCCATTTCATAGTATTTTAATGTAGAATTTAATACAGCAAAAACCTAAGCTGCACTTACGTATAAATTGGTAAATGGATTTAATTTTAACTTCATTTAAAAGGACAATAATTTACATTGTTCAACCAGAACACAAGTTACCTAACTTTGAAACCGTAAAAAAATACTAAATGTCTTCAAAAACTCATGACAAACCCTGAGCTAACAGGATCAAACATACCTTTTTCACTTTCCTGTTAAGAAAAAAATGGATGCCATCAAAATGTACAGTAAGTATCATTAATTTGTACCTACTTCAGTACGTTACCGCTCTTACTACTTTGACAACTTTGAGAAACAGTTAAAAATTACGAGCGACAAAGTACCAAAGTATATTACAAGTTATAGACACAGTATTCCATGTACCTGTAATGTTCACTGCAAATACTCAGTCACCTAATAATAATATTAAACAAAACTAACAACAAACCAAGAACAATTCTTAGAACAAATGGTAATAAAATTTTGTTACAATGTAATAATATCTTTACACATAAGTACTATAATATTTACAATTTGGTAGTTTTTAACGTAACACTAATACATACACGATTAACTTTAATTTTAACAGGTTATAACAAAATTTCTATGCATTGAGAGCTATTTACACAGCATTATCAATATCCATTCACTCGCTCATTATTAATAATCATAATTCAAACCGTTTAATTTGGCGTTGATATGCAGTATAAGTATATCGGATTAATTCAATTATTGCACATTATTTAATTATTATAGATCCAAAAGTTTACATACGATTTCTAAATTCATAATTTAAGACCAAGCCTTTTGAAAGCTACGAAGAATCCACGCAATAGTCGATATTATAGCCTATATCGATTTACAAGTCGATCACTACGACTACGTTTTGAAAGAGATCCGTCCTTGTTTGAAAAGTAATTCCAATTCCAATTTCAAACTAGTTCATAGGCACTTCGTTGACTCTGGCAGTTGGCAGCACTGGCGACACGTTGTTATTTGCCGCGGCATCTTGGTTGTTAGCCGTGCAGTAGAACTGCTTGTGCGCTTTGTACGTGTTCACGTATTTGAATGATATGTCGCAGGATTTGCAGTAGTTCGGGGTCTCTTCTGTTTCTGCGTCTGGTTCCTTCTTTATGTCGGCGACGGGGACGGGGATAGGGGAGGTCTCCTCTGGTTCTGGGTCGTCGGTGGCGTGGACGAGGCGCGCGTGGCGGACGACGTTGCCGCGGTAGGTGGACGTGTAGGCGCAGGAGCCGCAGCGGTGCACGCGCTCGCCCACCGCGGGCGAGGGGGAGGTCGTCTCGCGGTTATCGTCTTCTAGCACGCAGGCTATGTAGCTCTCCTCCTGGAAAAACAGAGTGTTATTAGTTAAATAGCTGAAGAATGGTGTTTTAAGGGTAAACATGGGAAATAATTTAAAAAAAATACGAATAAAAGTACTAAAATCTACTGTGTTAAAAAGGACAATGTAGATACCATTTTAGGAAAGCGTCACACGGCTCAACTCTTTACAGATTTGTAATGATGGTCAGCTAGTTTTTTTGGAGATCCTCCTTTAGCCGGAGGCTAGCAGTGGACGTCTTTGTGACATCATGTGGAATCAATAATAGTCTATTAAAAAAAACAGAGACGTTATCGATCATTCTAAAATACAAGATCAACTGCATTTGTTTATTAAGACCAAACTTACCTGCAAATCGGCAGGCTTCTTCGGGAAGTGCATTCGTATATGCGTCCGCATTCCTCGCAGGGTGTTCCCACGGTACCGGCAAATGGTGCAGCGGAAGGCCTTCACGCCCGCGTGGGCCTCCATGTGCCGCTGCGCCGCCGCCGCCGTCGGCGACACCACGTCGCAGCAGGGGCACTTCCACCCGCCCTCAGACCCCGATGCGGGCCTGGGAATCTCTGGGAGCGTCCGCGGCGAACGAGTCTCCCTCTTCGTGCAGTAAAAGGACTGGTGCGTCGTCAGATTATCAAGGGAACTAAAGTGTATCCCACAAGCCAAGCAGTACAGCTGACGGTATTGAGGAGGAGGACCAGGCTCTGGAGGCGCGGGACTCGCCCGCTCTTCACCGCCCGCGGAGCAGTAGTGGCGTTTATGGATGCGGTAGTTCTCGTATTTACAGAAGACGATGTTGCATTCCTTGCATTTTGAGACGCCCTGCTTGACTAGGACTTGCGGTGAAGCGCCCGCCAGCGGCATTTCTGTCGCCAAACGCATGGCTAACCCGGGTGGTAAGATGGTCGCGGGGACTGCTGGTGTGAACTTGTCTTCGGGTGGAGAGGGGACGCTTGGGGGTTTCGGAGTAGGGCCGCGGGAGTCCCGCCGCCGGCGCTTGGGTGAGCTCTCCCCGCTGGGCGAGGAGGAGCGATGCGGCGACGGTGAAGGAGTCCCCGGCGATCCCGGCAGTGAGGGCGCGCATACTATCTGTTCCGGCGTCGCCGACCTCAATCGGTTCTCTTTCTCGTGCTCATCTGTCCCCACAGATTCAGGAGTACGCCGCACGCTTAAATCCATAGGCGTATCTCCGGTTTTCAAAGGTTCACGAGGCCGATTGGCTGACTTTAGGACTTCCGCGTCCTTCCCATCTACGCTTAAATTTGGTAGAGCTCGGCTCAGAGGTTGAAATGTGCCGTTAGGCAACAAAAAACATGGAGTATCAGGGTCTGGTAAAGTCGTTCCTGGAAGAGTGCTTGCACTTCGCAACATAGAGTACGGAACTATAAGAATTGGGTTAGTCGGCAAGGCTAACGCGTACTGGTTCTGGGCGGGAGGGGTCGCGCCTGGAGAGGGAGGAGCTGAACCCGACGTCACTGAACTTCCTCTTGCGGAAACTGAGGCTGGCTTCACAACCTGTCTCGTGCTACAGTAATGTGTTTTGTGGGCTCGAAAGGTTTGGATCGAGCTAAATCTGATGTCACAGTCGGTGCAGTAGCGATCCGGCGAAGGCTGACCCTCAGTCGCTTCTCCGTTTGAAGTCGGTGGAGGAGCGGGCGTGCCGCTGCTCACCGGAGATGAAGAGTGCATACGCATGTGTCTGTTGAGACTGACTTTCTTGTCAGCGCTGTACGAGCAGTACGTGCAGGCGTATTGTTTGCCAGTCCGGCGCGGCGTCTTCGCGTCGCTGCTGGACTCGTCAGCGGCGGCATCTCCGGTCGATTCAGTGGATTCCGACGGTTTCGGCAGTCTGGCTGAGCAGTAGTGCTCCTGGTGAGCTTGGAGTGTGCTCAATGAAGAGTAGCGGATGCCGCAAGGCGTGCACATGTAGCCCGTTGGGGCCACAGGGAAGAGCGCGG